>JBBBDQ010000772.1:2760000-2917500 GCA_037127315.1 Ascarosepion bandense | reverse complement strand
TGTTTGCTGATGACCATGCATTTGTTCCTGAGACATATATTGAAGAAGAAGGGCTTAGAGAATCTGATCTGTTTATTTGTAATCATCTCTTTCGACTTTTCTTCAGCTACCTTCTTTAGGAGGTTTTAAAGTTTCTTTCCCGTGTCTGCTATCAGCACTGTATCATCTGCGTGTCTTATGGTGTTCAGATTGTGGCCGCTGATGATGAATCCTAGTATAACTTCTGAGGTCCTCATAATAGTCTCGTTGTACAAGTTGAATAGATCTGGGGAAAAGATACATCCTTGTCTTATGCCCCTTTTTATTTTTGTATATCTGCTGAATTCGTTTCCTGTCCGTATGCAGGCGGTTCGCTGCCAGTTGAGGTTCTTGATTACTCTAATGTCTTCCCCAAATATGTCGAGGTTGCTGAGCATTTCTCTCAATTCTATGTGGCATATTTTGTCGAATGCCTTTGCATAGTGTATAAAACATAGGTATACGACTTTTTAAATTTTTCTTTCTGATAGCATTCTAAGCATAAATATTGCGTTCCATGTTCCAGTGTTCTTGACAAAACCGCACTGCTTTTATCCTATCTCTGACTTGATTCTACTTCGCTCTCTATTCATAAGGATTCGGATGATGAGTTTTGTTATGTGGCTCATTAAGGTGATTGTTCGGTGGAGTTCACATTTGTTTGCCCTTGGCTTCTTAGGAAGAGCTATGAAAATTGATCTGCTCGGGTCATTTGGTATTACACTACCGTTGTAGATTTCATTAATTATTCGTGTAATTTTCTCTATGCCGAAATCATCTAAGGTTGTCAGCATATCTATTACAAAGCCGTGTGGTCTAGCTTCTTGGTTTCTATTCAGTTTGGCCATTTCAGCTTCTATTTCGGATTTTAATATTTCGGGTTCGTCAACATCTTTGTTTATTGTCGATTGCTCTCTCTTGTCGTGGAAGAGATCTTTTATATATATCCTTTCCATCACTGGAGTATTTCCTCTTTCTCTAATATGATTGTTCCATCCTTGGATTTTATACATCCTGTTGAGGAGC
The DNA here is from genome assembly GCA_037127315.1 of Ascarosepion bandense. NCBI lineage: Eukaryota > Metazoa > Mollusca > Cephalopoda > Sepiida > Sepiidae > Ascarosepion > Ascarosepion bandense. The sequence goes on along the minus strand of JBBBDQ010000772.1, from coordinate 2,916,456 downwards.
ATGTTCTGTGTCCTGTTAGTTCCCTTATTTCTTTATGCATGTCTACTTTATTAGTCTTGCTCAATCTCTCTACTTCTGCACAATGAAATAACAGATTTATACTCAAGCTCATTCCAAAGTTATGCATACGATAGTGGTGTGGTATGAAAATGAAGACGCTGCTTGAGTTTGCCCCACTCCTCCTCAGAAAAATCTCGGCCCCTAAGTAGCCCCTCTACCTTCAAAGTTCCACAATCGCCACTGAACGTGTTTTCATTAAGGGAATGTTATCTTCTTCGTCATTGTATTTAACATAACGTTTCAGCTGACAGTTTCTTCGACTTTCCTGTACGGTCTGAAGTATTGTAATCGTTCCAATTATTTTAAAGCGATAATCGTTAACTTTTGTCGTTTTCAATGTAACATTTTGGAGGATAAATTCTTCGTAATCTACATAAGTTATGTGAACATTTTTGATTGCACTATATATATATATATATATATATATATATATGCGCATATAATGTAATACAGTATTTTGCAAAAAGTTACAGAATAATAAATGTTTTGCCGTTCATAATACACATATCTAAATATTTGTTCAAACAATCAGATTTTTTTAAAAATTTTCATTACACATATATTTCTCGTGCTATTTTCTTTATCTTTGTTGCTTTTTACACGATGCTTTAACACTCTGTCATGCGATTCTATTGAAGGTTCACGGTCAATAATATTAATTTTTTAAAATTTTTGTTGCATTTTAACTCGTCATTCTATTCTCGTTAAGTAAATAACGAAGATTAGTTAGATACATATGATATTTTATATATATATATATATATATATATATATATATATATATGTGGTGGAGGTAGGAGGCTGTGTGTGTGTATGTGTGTGCGTATGTATGTATGTATGTCGATATATATAATTATATATATATATTCTTTGTGTAAGTCTTAGTGTCATAAAATTCTCTCTGAGAACAAAGCATGCTTGTCTTTCTTTTTCATTTCAGTTATTCCGTTCCGTCCGTGAAATATCGGTGTTATATCATGGAAATACAAATGGGAGAAAAAAATTTATTTAATAGCTCACTTCCTTTACACCAGGATGCAAACAAAAAAATTTTGTCTCCACATAGATACTACATTGGTTCTTGAACATGACTGGGACAGTCAAAAGTTCTAGAACAAAACATGTTATGTATGTGTATATAAATATCTATGTTTTGAAGCAACTGTATTTACTATCTTTTTCTCAACCACACACACACCCACACCCACACACACACACACACACACACACACACACACACACATACACACACACACATATATATATATATATATATATATATATATATATATAATTGAGCAGGTTCAATAATCTGCTCAAATAAAGTAACACATTCTTTGCATTAAACCTATCAACGCACTATCTCTACCCCGGTATCGAGTAACCTGCTTGCCAAAATAACTTTCATCATAAAACTCCTAAAAACACAACAACCTTGGCGCCAAACATCATTATATTTCAACAGTTTATATAAAATGGCCTGCAAAGAAGCTGAAAGTTGTTGGAGAGTCGAAAATTATGGAACATTTTTACATTCCTCATCTCCAGCAAAAAGAAAACTAGTAAGAATACTGGCAAAATTAAATCAAAATTTATTAAAATCTTCCTTGTCGGTCGTTTTTAAAGAAACACACACACACACACACACACACACACACACACACACACACACACACACACACACACACACATATATATATATGATGGGCTATAAGAAATAGGTTTAATTTCTTTCTTGTTTTCAATTTATGTTTGTGGGGCTCCCGATGTATCCACCTGCGCCTACTAACCAACCATATTCAGCTGTCGATTGATTTTCATCGCTTTTGATTTTAATGAGATAACATTGTCATTGAATTGGTTTTGTGTAGAAAAGACACATGTTATATGATCCTGAACGTAAATTTACATTTGTTTATATACATTCGAATATTATATTGTTTATTATCATTTTAAATGTTATTTTTGTAGATACCCTTATTTGAGTAGACGCCCCCTTTATTTTAAATCAGAAGTGCGCATATTTTCCTAGAATAAGATTTGTGATAAAACTCTATCAGATTAATAAAACATTCCATTCTCTTTCTTTACAAATATTTTTTGCGTCTGCCTAATTGAAACATTTTTTGTATATGTATATGTTTTCTCATAAGATGTGTTTTTTATTCATGTATGATTAAAAATTGTGTTACTTTATCCGTTTTATGTGTGTTCTGATGTGTCTATTCTCAATTTATTTTCGGTTTAAATAATACGAACCTCACTTCTTCAGTTAAATTCTTTTTTTTTTAATATTCTGACTGAATTTATTTATTTTCAACATTCTAACCAGACAATGTAAATTTACACTGTCGAAATAAATCTCAATTTATAACTATCTAAATATGCGTTTAGTTTTCCTCTCAATATTATATATATATATATATATATATATGGTAATAATAATAATAATAATAATAATAATAATAATAATAATAATAATGACACCCTGCAACTTAATATCTATAAAGTTTCGGTGTTAAAACACCATCATCATGTAGTAAAATGTGGTTAATTTATTTTGTTATAAAATAGATAAGAAGATTTAAAAAATTATAGATAAGAAGATTTAAAAAATAAATAAATAAAAATAAAATTCAAATGAAGAAATAAAAACTAGCCGATGAGACGAATTAAGTGGGGTGGGAGGTAATCAGTGTGTGAGCGAATGGCTTGCTAGACGGTCGTGTAGCGAATGTTTCACCGTGGAAATCTAGAGATCTCGAATTTTAAACCGGAAGAAGAAAAAACTAAATCAGAAAAAATAAATAAAAGGAGAAGAAGAAAAAAAGGAAAGGAAGAGAGAAGACGAATTCAATCATTGGAAAAGATAAAATGAAAGAAAAGAAAAAGAAAAAATCAAAACCAACAGAAAGATAAGAATAAGGAACTGAGATATTAAAATATGTGCTTACGAGATTTCTTTATAAGTACAAATAAAATAATAATATTATTTAAAAAAATTCCAGTTCGATAATCTAAAGTAGTAATAAAATGATAATAGTAATTATATATATATATATATATATATATATATATATATATATATATACTATTAATTAAAATGATAATAGTAATTACAATATATACTATTTATATATATATATAATTATATATATATATATAATTAATAGTGTATATATATATATATATATTTTGTCGGATTCTGATTCATATATATATATATATATATATATATATGTGTATACATGAGTCATCCACAAACAAGCCTGTTTCGCTGTATTCCAGCTGAGCAGTGTGGCTAGACACATCCACTTGCTTTTGGCCGGGATCAAAACTCGACTGATTTGGTGTCAGTCGGAGTCGCTACCCCCTAAGCCATAGAGTGTGAACCGGGCGATAGATAGATCTATCTACTCCAATTGAAAAAACAAACAAAATGAGAAGATTTGAAAAGAGAAAGCCGGAAACCACATTCTAAACAGGGAACAAGGGATGAGCCTCTTAACCTGTCCAATAGACGTGGGTGGAGTGTGAACCGGGCGATATATATAGATCTATCTACTCCAATTGAAAAAACAAACAAAATGAGAAGATTTGAAAAGAGAAAGCCGGAAACCACATTCTAAACAGGGAACAAGGGATGAGCCTCTTAACCTGTCCAATAGACGTGGGTGGAGTGTGAACCGGGCGATAGATAGATCTATCTACTCCAATTGAAAAAACAAAGTGAGAAGATTTGAAAAGAGAAAGCCGGAAATCACATCCTAAACGGGGAACAAGGGATGAGCCTCTTAACCTATTCAATAGACGTGGGTGGAGTGTGAACCGGGCGATAGATAGATCTATCTACTCCAATTGAAAAAACAAACAAAGTGAGAAGATTCGAAAAGAGAAAGCCGGAAACCACATTCTAAACAGGGAACAAGGGATGAGCCTCTTAACCTATTCAATATATATATATATATATATATATATATATATATATATACAAGTATAGGGTACGTATGGATGGAATAATATTCCGTATCCAAAGAATCACTATTCTTAGAAAAGTGCTCAATACAGAGTAGCGCTAGTATATTTATTCAAAAATTATAACATGGAAAGTAGCTATTTTGTTTCGACACTTCTTGTGTCTTATCAAGATCACATGATATGTGTACAAACAAAATGGCTACTTTTGTAGTGATATTGTAACATATTCATGTTATAATTTTTGAATAAATATTCGTGTATATGTGTGTGCGTGTGTGTGTGTGTGTGTCTGTGTGTGTGTGTGTGTGTGTGTGTGTGTGTGTGTGTGTGTGTGTGTGTGAAGGGATTTTTATTGCACATTATTTCTTATTGCTATGGATAGTATAATGATAATAAGTGTTGTATTAATTTTATTTCTTTTTTTATCAAGTTTATTCTTTAGGCGCTGTTACATTTTATTCAATTTTCATTCATCATGACGTCACTTCGATAAATTTTGAGTAAGATTCCGAAAGTTTTGATGTGAAAAAATAAACACAAAAATTATCTTAAAATACTTAAAAATGTATTAGTAAAAACTAATTGTATTGTAAAATTAATACCATGTAAATATGTACATTATGCACAATTCAAATACGTAAAGCCACAAGGTTATTCGCCTGAAGAGAGTCAACTTTAGACTCGAAACACGTGTCGCGTCACAAATACCATTATGGACACTTAATGTATCATAACATGTATAATAACTGCCTCTCACACTTTTTATTCTATACCAATTTCTCTCGTTGGAATAACCCTATTTCTGTTTTCAATATATATATATATATATATATATATATACTATTAAATACTTGTGTAGAAATATTGATATACAGGTAAATTTGTTTTTATTTTAAAAAATTAAATGAACCATAAATTTTGCTTTGAAGCATTGTAAAAATTAATAAAACCTAACTTTTTAATTTGAATATATTTTTTTATTTTTTTTATTTATGCCTTTTAGATTAAATTAGGTATTATATTATTAAGACCTTAGGACCACCAAACGTAGTGCGGCAGTAGTGTCTCTAATGGGAGACAGAAACCATTTCGCTTTATCTGGTGTTGTATTCAGAGTTTTCCTTCTTCGAGAGTCGTTGCCAGCTCCAAAACTGAGACAACCTATTCATTTAATCAAGACCTGAGGGTTTTGATAGATGGTTTTGTATCCTTACCAAGTGTATTGGTTCGAAATTCAACGTCATGAATTCAAATGGAATTCGATGTTTTTTTTCCAGGGCGCTATCCATTACATTACACGCAAACAGAACATCTCGACGTGGTGTAATGGTTAGCAAGCTTTTCTCTCTAGAATCATTACATTAGCCAGTCAGTCAGTTAAGTGACATACGTGATACTCGCTTAGGCGATCATGTCTCGAAAGCGAGATGACTGACTAGGCAGAAGATTTTTCCACATGTCAGTACTTTCTGAGGTAGACTGATTGACAAATATGGCTATAAAATCCAATCTGTCCTGATATTTGATCCATAAGAGGGGAGATACAGATTAATACCTTTTCCAAGGGTATTTGCGCGTAAGTGAATGCAACGAATTTAACTGGAATTCGAAATCGGCTCTCCGATTTCTTGTTCTGAGCCTATATTCACTGCACCACAGCGCACATCCAATAAAAATGTGTAGTGAGTTTTATATTTTCAGCCTTATGCCACATCTAAACTTGCGCTAAGAAAATCACCTCTTTTGGGCATTTGGAAGTGGTGTAGTGGTTAGCAAGCTTGTCTTGCCATAATCATTACAACTGAGCAGTGAGTTCGATCCTCATTGGTGACCGATACTTTCGGCCTTGTGCCACATCTGCGCTGCGCTTAGAAAATCACCACTACCTGCACACACATACAGAGAGGCAAACACACAGACAGACACACAGACATCTCTCTCTCTCTCTCTCTCTCTCTCTTTCTTTATACACACAAGTACTCGCACATATATACATACACCTTATGCAAATTAATTGTAACAATTGCTTCTTTCACCATACGGCCAGTTTTAGACCCACTGGAGTGACAGTGTATAATCGATTTCTATTTTTTCCTCAGATTAGGTCATTTGCATTGGTCTGCAGCAATATGAATGGGGGGGGATGATGAAATTTGTTTGGCCTTGAAAAATATTGCGTCATCTGTGAATGCATCCGATTTTTATCACGCCCAGACACTGTCGTCTCGACTGTTGATTAGTTGTCCTACGGCCATTATCTGCGATAGACGTTACTCTAAGGAAGCGTATAAAAATTGTAACGCTGCATGAACACACTGGCAAGCCCTATAGAGCGATCGCGGATATTGTTGGTGTCAGCTTTTCAACTGTCAGTCGTGCCATCAAGGTGGAGAAACAATCTGAATTCATCAGTCAAAACTTAAAGAAAACTGCAGTCGAGAGACAAAAACAATGCCAAGAGAAGATGTACATGCGATTAGGAAATGTGATGACATTATTAGTTTTGTTTCAATTAATTTGCACAAGTGTGTACATATATTGATGGTGTTAATAAAACAGTGATCAATGTAATACAGCAGAGCTATTAAGTGTACATTAATAAATATACAAATTATCCTACGGCTATAGCACGACTCGGAGTTTCATGCACTCTGCAATTATCAGGTGCATATTATGAACTGACCGTTCTGGTATTTAAATATCTGGTTCTCAAAATATTTATGGTAGTTGTGCACTGTGGTGCAGTGGATATCGACTCGGAACGAGAGAGCAGAGTTTGAATTCGATGCATTCACGTATGCGCGAATACCCTTGGGAAATGTTTTAATCAGTCGCTTCTCTCTATCTATGGGTGTGCATTGTGGTGCATTGGAAATCGGCCCGGGGAACCGAGTTAGAATTCCACTTGAATTTCTTGCATTCACTTACGCGCAATATCCTTGGAAAACGTCTGTCTCTTCCCTCCCGTTATGGGTTAAATAACAGGACAACTTGGGTTCTATGGCCTTGGCTGCAACTAGTCTACCGCAGAAAATAATGGCAATCTACTGTGGGATAATCTTTTGCCAAGTCACTCATGTCTTTTTCGAAACATGATCGCCCAAGCAAGTATCATATACGGCACTTAACTGACTGACTATCGTGGACTTTTCTTTTTTTTTCTTATAGAAATTATTTTTAGGTTGTAAGAAGTTATTTTTCGATAACAATGATTTTGTCTTACTAATTAACTAAACTAGTTAACTAGAGGAAAAAAGTTGGTTTCATGCCTTTCCCAATGATATTTCTGCTTTAAGAGTATATAACGAACACCACAGGAATTAGAACTTGTCACTTCAATTGACAATTCCGAGCCATTATACATTATATCACTTGCACATCGAAACTTACGACACCTGGTTTCCAAGCAGTCCTCCATCGAGGTACTGACTACATATTTTAAGTAACGCTTTATTTTAAGCGATCATGTTAAAATAAATACAGAAATAAATAAAATAAATAATTAATAAATAAATAAGAATACAAGAAACAACCAAATGAATTTTTATTTATTTATCTATTATCGATTTTACTCTTACTTGAAATGAATTCTAAGGTAATGATTACAAAGTTGTTACTAAGTACATTTAGTTATATTTACTGTAACTATTTGCACTATTTAAATTGTTATGACCGTTGTCGTCATCTTTGTTGCCATATGCATATGTTGTACGCTTCAGAATTCTTCAGGTGTTTGGAATTTCGAGCCGATAACATATTCGAATCGAGAAAATAGTCTTGAACATTTCTCAGGCTCGGGCTGATAAGATGGAAAGTGAGACACACTGAAGAAAGTCAAGCTGCCCAAATCAAACATCACCAAACTGGAGAGGCTGGCAACAATCAAAGCCCTACAGAGGAATGACATCATCATCATCATCATGCTACCAACTGACAAAGGCAATGCAACTGTAGTGATAGGCAAAACAGATTATACACAAAAACTGGAAGACTTCATAAGAAATGGTAGCTATAGTAAAGTAAAAAAAAGATCTAATGTCGAAAACAGAACAACTGTCACAGATCCTAATCAAGAACAATGTCCACTTCCTACTTATGACATAAAGGCAGTTGTCTCAGCGTTACAGTAAGCTACCTCACATATATGGTATCCCCAAATCTCACAAAGACTTTATTCCACTCAGGTCAGTGGTCATCTGCCAAGGCTCTGTTTGCCACCATCTGAGTTTATTTCCTTGTTGATATAATTGACCTATATAATTAACCCAAAAAGTTACCATCATATGTCCAAAACTTTTCTCACTTTGAGCAATTAATTAAAGGTACTCAAATCCAATTCAACCAGATAATTATCCTGGGCATAGTGAGTTTACTCCCTAGTGAAGGCAGTAACCATTATTAGTCAACACCAACTGAATGACTCTGAAGTGATAGTATTGAATAAAGGTCTCAACTAAACTATCAGAAAAAGTAGGTATAGTAAAATGAGAGAACAGGATTAAGAACTATGTGTACGCCATCCCGTGCAGCTCTGGTAAGAATTATAAAGAAGAAACAAACCATCCCCTAATAAAATTTTACTCTTGACAAATTAGAAGATAGTACACTAACATTATAAGATTTAACTTCTATGGACATCGAGTGAACTTAAAATTAATATTTCTTAAACGGTCAGTTCATAATATGCACCTGACGATTGCGTAACGCAGGAAACTTCGAGTCGTGCCATCGATGAAGGATAATATGTATATTTATTAATATATATATATAATAGCTCTGTTTATACTACATTGAATACTATTTTATTAATACCTGAATAATGTTTTTAAACATGTCTATTCTCAAATGTATATCTATTAATTGACATAACTACACACACACAGGATATCCGTTGTGGTGTAGTGGATATTGGCTCGGAACGAGAAATCGAGGAGCCGAGTTCGAATTCCAGTTGAATTTATTGCATTCACTTACGCGCAAATACCCTTGGGAAAGGTATTAATCCGTCTATTCCTTCCAGTTATGGGTTAAATAACAGGACAGATTGGGTTCTATAGCCTTGGCTGGCAACCAGTCTACCGTAGAAAGCAATGGCAACCTACTGCGGGATAATCTTTTGCCCAGTCAGTCATGTCTCAAAAGAGACATGATCGCCTAAGCGTGTTTCACGTATGGCACTTAACTGACTGACTGACACACACACACACACATATATATATATATGTGTGTGTGTGTGTGTGTGTGTGTGTGTTCTTAGTTTTGTGGGATTAGCAAAAGAGATATTAACAGTGGTAGTGGAGCAGACACTTAAAAAAGGTTAAGGTTAAATGATTTAAACAAATACAGGATGAGCTGAGTGTCACGTCTACTAATATCTTTCGACAGCTCGACTTTTCAAACTTCATTAATATTAAATAATGTTCTATGTGTCATGATATCATTCAAAGCGATTAAAAATCTTTTTGAACGGGCGAGTAATCATTTATCTCGTCTTATAAGGCCGTAATATATCGATCAATGATTGGGTACAGAAAAAAAACCTACCAAAAAGAGATTCGAAAAAATAAAAGCTCTTGTTTGCTCAGTTTTCAGAAATGGGTCAAAATGAGAACTTTTTCAGCACGAATTCGTATACATAGATTTTTAATCATTTTACCAAAAAAAAAAAAACAAAAAAAAAATAAAATAAATAAAATAAAATAAATAAAAGGTGATAAAGCCACTAAGATGCAAAGGAGTTAAGGAGAGTCAAATAATCATTATTAGGAGAAATAACAATAAAAGAACAGTGTCCAAGAAGACAAGAAGATGGTGAATTGCTTTCTTTTCCTATGTCTCTCTTTCCGTTACAAAAGAATCGTTGGTCGGATAACATTCATCAACCTGGTCTCACTATTAAATAATCTTCAGAAACCTTATATTTATGGTACATAAGATGTATAAATTAATGGTTTCTCGATCAGAAGTGTATACAATACAGTAAATATATTATCTTAGACATCAGCCGAAAAATATAGTAATATGTTGGTGTAATTTGTTGTGGTGTTCTGGTGAACAATTGTACTGATATCATAAATTTATAACTCTTATACTTCTTGTATGTGCCGTGTTTCTTCAGGACGTAGGCGATCACGTCCCTCTACATATTCCTGTTCTTTATAGCTCTTAATACCTTTTGTCTTCGTATTTCTCACAAACCCTGCTCTGTTATCTATTTACCCAAGCCCATCAAGTATGTCATTTGTTGCTTTTATCCGTCTCTCTTTCCCCTTTATCTGTCCTGTGAGTATCAGATTCTCCAAGCATTTTTTCTTCATTACGTGTGCCAGAAACTTCAGCTGTCTTTTCCTGATGTTAAAATATAAGTTTCCTTTTCGTTTCGATTCTCTCCAAAATCTCATCGTTGCTCATATGTTCGGTCCGTAGTATCCTCAGCATCCTTCTGTACAACCACATTGTTTCGAGTCTTTCCTTCATCTTTGAGCATCCATCAAAAAACTTTTCTTTTCGTTTCCACTCTCTACAAAATCTCAGGGCACCTCGACGTGGGGTAATGGTTAGCAAACTTGTCTCGCTAGAATCATTGCAATTGACTAGTGAGTTTGATCCTCATTGGGTACCATATACTTTCGACCTAGTGCCACTCTAAGCCGTGCTTAGAGACTAACCTCTCCAAAACCTCGTTGATGCTCACATAGTCGAATGATGTATGAGGATACCATGGACCGAACATCAAATCTGTAGCAAATCTGTAAACACGTTTCATTTACAGATCACACACACACACACACACACACACACACACACACACACACACACACACACACACACACACAGTTTTGAGTTGTGATGAAGTTTCATGCCAGTATTGTTAGTTTTTTAGTGGTTTAGTGATAAAAAGATATTTTGCCAAGCGGGTTTTTGTCATAAAGTGCATTATATCGAGATAGAGATAGAGCGTTAATAGGATTAATGTGGAAAAGTTTGACACTTATATAAACATATAAATAGGAGCTTAATACCACAGAATTCGTAAATACTTTTAAAGAGAGAAAACATGCCTTTGAAAAATGTTGAGGAACCTTTCGGCCAACATTTCATCAGAATGTACCGTTGGCAACGCAATAATTGACAATAATATTATAAGCCATTTTATTTAAAATTTTTTTTGAGGTGGAGCTGCAAAAAATATTTTCCTTAGTGTTTTTCAAAAACGTTTCCCCCCTTTATATATATATATATATATATATATATATATATATATAAATACTACTTCTTAGTGCAAACTAATGGGTTGATAGTCCACTGTTTGTAATGATTTACTGTATTAAGAGTGCTCGACACATAGTAGAGCATTATATTTTGTGATATTTTTATTATGAGTTTATAATAAAAACATAATTTCCTGCAACACAAGAGCCGTTATGTTTTAGTACTCTCTTATTAGCACCTCGTTTTCTGTACTATTTTATTAGTACCTTTCACTGCCTGATGAGGTGCTAATAAGATAGTACCGAAACCTAACGTCTCTTGTGTTGCAGTAAACTATGTTTTTATTATAAACTTATAATAAAAATATTACTATATATATATATATATGGGGAAACGGTATATAAATTTTTGTATCGCAAGAACCGTTTTGGAGGAAAGATGCATGACAAGCTAGAAGATGTTATCGAGTGACGCGTTTCGTTCCTTAGGACTTCATCAGACTAGTTTTGTTTACGTAACACATTAGCACGAACTACAGAGGTCGGGAATTTGAAATTCAGATTTTTAATGTGTTTTAGGCATATAATTCGAATTCATAAATTTAATCCTGATGTACGGCACCTTATTCAGAAATTAGAAATATCAAATAAAAAAGTTTGGTTGAATATATATATTTATATATAAGGTAAAATCAGTTATTAAAAATCGCCTGAAGACATCACTCATGGTAGAAACCTGGGTAGCAAAATAACTTGTCTAAAATTGGAAAATATTCAAAAGTTCTACAATATAATTGTATCGATCACTTTTTAATACAAATGTGTACTGGTCTAACCCTATTAGGACCAAAAACTAAGTATTAAACAAACAATATGCTCTTATCTTACAATTCAGCACTTTTAACACTTCTGTATTTCAACAATAAACGACACAGATTTTACCAAATGCACGGAAAAAGAAAACAAAAGAAAACAAACAGTGCGGTTCAACATATAAACTTACTGAACGCAGTAGGAAAAAACAACAGTGAAGGATTTACGATTATATACCGATCAGTCAGTTAAGTGCCATACGTGATACACGCTTGGGCGATCATGTTTCGAAAGAGACATGACTGACTGGGCAGAAGATCATCCCGCAGTAGGTTGCCATTGCTTTCTGCGGTAGACTGGTTGCCGACCAAGGCTATAGAACCCAATCTGTCCTGCTATTTAACCCATAACTGGAAGGAAGAGACGGATTAATACCTTTCCCAATGGTATTTGCGCGTAAGTGAATACAATGGATTAAACTGGGATTCGATCTCGGCTCCCCGGCTTCTCGTTCCGAGCCGATATCCACTGTAACGCACATAAAAGAATACATGCTTCAACTATTACAAAAAAAAAACAACAAAAAAAACAGTTTCTAAATGACACAGATTGAATAAAAAAAAACAGTAAATTTTAAAAACTACTGTATTTCAATAATTAACGCCACAGATCTCAACAAACGCAAAAAACAAAACAGTGTATTTTAACGAAAATATACATTACTGAACGCTAAGCAAAGAAACAACAATGCAGGAATTAAAAATATTACACTCTCTAAAAAACATACCGATACCTAACAGGAAAGAATATATGCTTCAACTACTAGAAAAAATTGAACAACTTTTAATAAGGATGAGATGGAAAGCTTTTTCCTTTTTTAATAAAAATACAGAAACAAAAAAAAAGATAAAAATCTAAGTAATTTCAATTTTCAAACAACAAATGATTCTCCTTTAATCAAAGAATTAATTACTTTTGAAAAAGACATGATCTCTATTTTAGACAATATAAAATTTTAAAAAATCAAATAGAAATTCCAGAAATTATTAAATACCGAAGTAAAAAAACAACACACAAAAAATCATTATTAAAGGAGATAAATCCAGCAATATATACCAAATAAACCCAAAAATATACGAAAAAAAGTTATTAGTACAACTAAGTCTTACAAAAAAGCCCCAGATTCATATATTGAAAACATCAATAATGAGGCTAAAATCATCGCAGACAAATTTAAGTAATAAAATACAAATATTAACTGGCAAACAGTGAAAGATCACAAAGAAGAGTTTAACAACAATCCATCATACAGACTAATTAATCCTACAAAAACAGAAGTAGGCAAAATAAACCATCAAATATTAACAAATATTTGCGACTTACCACTCAAGCAAACCAGTGGAAAAACACTAGTGATTGTATTTCCTGGTTCCAAAAAATTAAATGCAAAAGTAAATACACATTCATCAAATATGATATAAAAAAACTTTTACCCATCAATATCTGAGAAAGGTTTACTGGAAGCATTTCATTTTGCTAAAATGTACATAAAAATATCATCAGAGCATATTGACATAATATTGCCGAAAATTCTATACTTTTAGGTATAGCATGGATCAAGAAATCCAACAACGGAGCATTCGATGTACCACAAGGATCGTATGATGGCGCAGAAATCTCAGAATTGATGGGAATATACATTTTAAACAAAATAAACAAAATAATTCATATTGACAACCACGGATTATATAGATGACTGATTAATAATAGCACCAGACAACAAAAGAATGAATAATAAAATAAGGAAACAGCTTTTTAAATTATTCAAAGAAGTAAATTTTGATATTACAGTAGACACAAATAATAAAATCGTACAGTATTTAGATGTAGAACTTAATTTACAAACTGGAAATGTCTCACCATACATGAAAACAAACACTAAGTTATCATACATAAATACAAAGTCCAATTATCCAGATAATATAATTAAACACATTTACAAAGGATTCGAACACAGACTATCTAATAATTCGTCAAACAAATCAATATTTAATGAAAAGAAAAATATATATGAGGATGCACTAAGAAATTCTGGCCATAAAAACATTTTACAATATAATTCTCAACCAAACAGACAAATCAAAAACAATAGTAAACGAAACATTATCTTGGTCAACCCATCATTTAATTTAGAGGTAAAGACCAAAATAGGACAAATATTTTTAAACTAATAGGCACTTTCCAAAAGAATCGGTACTAAACAAAATTTTCAACAGAAACACAATCAAACTAAGCTATAGCTACACTAATAATTTTGATAGTTTCATAAAAAACAAAACGCCAGAAACTTAAATAGCATCGTACAAAACAAAACCACCAACAAAGAATGCAACTGCAGGGACAAAAATAAATGTCCACTTCAAGGTCTCTGCAACACAAAACAAATAATTTATAAGGCAGAGAAACATGACCCAGATGGCCAAAACAAAATATATTTGGGCTCAACCAAAGACACCTTTAAAACCAGGTGGTTCAACCACAGATCTACATTTAAAATAGAAAAATTAAAAAACAATACAAAATTGGCTAACCACGTCTGGAAACTGGAATCAAAATATGGAAAAAAAAAACCAGCCAGGCCTTACAACAGTGGATAAATATGTAGGCTGTGCCAAGAAGAAAAATTAGAAATTATGATATACCCAAATAAAGACGAACTGTTAAATGAAAGAACAGAAATTACGACTAAATGCATCCACACTAAGAAATACCTTTTAGGTTCATACAACCATGGATGAAAGCGTCATAATTCGTTTTAATTTACACAACACATTACATTGCATTTAGACATATGGTTCTGTTGTTAACTTTTCGGTCTCTCACGTGGTGTGACGTCATATAACCGCATTACAAATTTACGACCTGCGTCTGCTATTTGGTGACTGTTATCGTCGCATAGTATTGTTTTATGTCAACACATGATAATGACTATATATATATATATATATATATATATATATATATATATATATATTCTCATTTCATTCTCCTAAAGTCCTGGGGCCTTCTAAGTGTCCGGTTTATTTGAAGGTTCCTTTTATTGGGGATAAGGGCCAACTTTTAGCTAATCAGGTAAGCAAGACTGTTTTTGGTTGTTTTCCGTCTGTTGCTTTGCGGTGTATTTTTCGGACTAGGACTGCGTTTTCGTCTTTTCGTAGAGATGAATTGCCCTACATCAAATTAAGTAATTTGATATATGAATTTAATTGCCAGTGCACTGCTGGTTATGTGGGGCGTACAACTTTACATTTGGAAACAAGAATTAATCAACCTGTACCTTCGCAAATACGATTCGGCAAAAATAGGTAGGCTGTGTTGTCTTCCCTCTACCAATATGGAATCGGCTATTGCTTAACACCTAGTAGAGAATATAACCTGTGCTAAGTCATATAAGAAAGAGTGGTTCAAAGTTTTACACGTAGTTGGTTCCAATAATCAATTAAAGATTTTAGAATCAGTCTTCATATCTTTACGAAAGCCTTCTCTTTGCCGGCAGAAATTTTTTTTTAAGTCTCTTTATTTGTTGGGGGATATTTATTTTAATTGTTCCTCGATAATTATTTACATGCAATTTTTCCTCCTCTTGTTATAAATATATATTTATATGTATATTTATTTTAGCGTTTCCCCCTTTTTGCTCTTCATTTTCGTTGTTCTTTTCGTTTAATTTGTGATTCCAACGATATATATATATATATATATATATATATATATATATTTTAATTTCTTTGCAAATCTATTTAAAAAGGAAAATTAGACTGATTTTTCTCCAGTTTCTGAAAGGATTTTTCTGTTGCTGAGGTGATGTGTTATCCCCCGTGGGGATTTTCATATCGAAATGCTCATTCAACATCATTGAATTAATCCTTTTTTAATTTATATTTGCTCTGTAATATTTTATTCCATGGAGCTCTCTTCCTGTATCATATTTTAATATTAAAATAAAATTTTTAATATTAATTAGGATCGGGTTTTTGGAATTTACCTTCCTGCTTTTTTCGCTTGGATTAAAGTATCTGAATTAAAAAAAAAAAATATATATATATATATATATATATATGTCTATAGTTATCCATATACAAGCCCATTTCTCTGTATCACAGCTCATCAGTGTGGCTAGACATCCGCCTGGGTAGATACTCGACCGATTTACTATTATTTAGACAGCCTACCCCTAAGCTATCGACACTCGACTGAAAGAAAAGAGGAAGTTTTAACGTATTATATATAAGTGGTGTATACACACACCAGCAGCCGAGAGAACTCAATTCATGACTAAAATATAATGCGTAAATCGCAGAAACAGTTACATTTTTAAAATTTCCCCTCTAGAGTGCTCAATCAGATAACGAGTATGGGTATCAATAGATATGGGTATACACGCAGATACACACACGTATATAAATATTTATCTGGTGTTAATAGAACAGTGCTCAATATAACATAACAGAGCTATGAAGTATATTAATAAATATACATGTTATCCTACGGCTATTGCCTGACTAGGAGTTTCATGTACCATTTAATCATCAGGTACATATTATGAATTGACCATTTTCAAATTCAAAATTAGAAACGGTCATTTCATAATATGTACCTGATGATTGCATTGTGCATGAAACTCCGAGTTGTGCTATAGACGTAGGATAATATGTATCTTTATTAGATGCTCTTTTTATTTATTTATTTATTTATTTATTTATTTATTAATTAAACCTTATGGTTATCTATTTTTATCTACCGGCCTGAATATTCAAGAAATCTTGTTATAAAAATATGCGCGCTCTGGCAGGATTCGAACCTGCGTCGCCTAAGGGAAACCATTATTAGACCTGACGTGCATTGACATCTCGCTACTGATCAAACCCGTAATGTGATTTTGAACACATACTTCTCACGATTCTTGAAATATACATTCTTTGTTTCTTATGCTAACATAAACAAAGAGATTTTTTGAGGAAATGGATTAAATCCGACATATTTTTAATTTATTTGTTTAAACATTATTTTCTATGGTTACTCGAATTTGAGTAGATGCACTGTTTATTTATATACTAAACAGTATATTTATCCACAACTACCGGTTTGAATATTCGAGAAATCTTGTTAAAAAACAAAAAACAAAAAAAAAACCCAAAACATGCTCCATCCGTCAGGGTTCGAACCTGCATCCCCTTGTCATATATATATATATATATATATATATATATATATATATATATATATATATGACAAATAATATTTTTTTTTATTAACGCTTATATTAATTCTTGAACATTGACAGCTCTTTTTCATTGATTTTCAACTCGTTTCTGTATTAGAACCATTGAAGGATGTGCATTGTGGTCCAGTGGATATCGGCACGGAACGACAAATCGGGGAGCCGAGTTCAAATTCCAGTTGAATTCATTGCATTCACTTACGCGCAAATACTCTTGGGAAAGGTATTAATCCGTCTCTTTCCTCCAGTTATGGGTTAAATAACAGGACAGATTGGGTTCTATAGCCTTGGCCGGCAACCAGTCTACCGCAGAAAGTAATGGCAACCTACTATGGGATAATCTTCTACCCAGTCAGTCATGTCTCTTTCGAGACATGATCGTCCAAGCGTGTTTCACGTATGGCACTTAACTGACTGACTGATTAGAACCATCCATAATTTATTTTTACAGTAAAATTTATACTGTATCAATGTTGCTATATATATTTAGCGTTTTATTTTTGCATATGAAAAATTAGCAATAATATAAGGATATTATCATATCAATATTATCAACATGTTCGTATCAATATTACAAATATATTCTGTCATTCTTTCTTTAATTTCTGACAGTTCACTTTATTTCTGATTTTAATGTATGTCTGTAGTTAAACTATTACCAATGTCTTTATGTTGACCCTATTCTGTCTGTAACGCTGGCATCAGTTACTGACCACTGACAATCCCTTTCGTCACAATGTTTATCATGTAGCTATGATATCATGAATGAACAATAGAGAGAAAGAGAGAGGGGGAATAGGGAAAGAGAGACGCAAGGAAGGAAGGAAGGAAGGAAGGAAGGAAGGAAGGAAGGAAGGAAACATAAGGGAGATAGAGAAAGAAGGAAAGAGTGGGAGAAGAAAGAAAAATATGGAGATAGAGAGATAGTGAAATATGGCGATAGAGAGAGAAGAAAAAGAAATATGCATATAGCGAGAGAGAAAGAGAAGGAAAGAGTGTGTGTGTGAGAGAGAGATGAGAAAGAGAAGGAGAGAGAGTAGGAGGAGGAAATGCTGAAAAACAACAAAATCCAATTTTTGATCATCATTGTTCATCTCCTCACAGAAGTATTTACTGTGTTCGTATCTAAAGCTATGCAAAACAGTGACGGAGTAGCAATAAGGACAGTAGGCGAATAGGAACAAAAAAGAAAAAAAAAAAGAAAAAAGAGAAATGGACGAAATTGTACCTGTCTATGAGAGTGGTACAATTTGTGTTATTAGCTGAATTTTGAGCTGAATTTTTCACTGTATAATGCTCAGACGACATGACGAATGGAAAAAAAGCTGTTTAAAGAACACGATTATTTACGAAATCCGTTACGAAATGGATTAACTCAAAAATATTCTTAATTTATTTGTTTTAAACATTGTTTTTAATGGATACTCATATTTGAGTAGATGCTCTGTTTTTTGTTATATAATCAAACAGTTTATTTATTTATATCTACCGGCCTGAATAATCGAGAAATCTTGTTAGGAAAATACCCTGTCGGAGGACGCACATTTTCCTAACAAGATTTCTCGATTATACAGATCCCATACACATGTCAGTCAGTCAGTCAGTCAGTTAAGTGCCATACGTGATACACGCTTGGGCGATCATGTCTCGAAAGAGACATGACTGACTGGGCAGAAGATTATCCCGCAGTAGGTTGCCATTGCTTTCTGCGGTAGACTGGTTGCCGACCAAGGCTATAGAACCCAATCTGTCCTGTTATTTAACCCATAACTGGAAGGAATAGACGGATTAATACCTTTCCCAAGGGTATGTGTGCGTAAGTGAATGGAATGAATTCGGCTGGAATTTGAACTCGGCCCTCCGATTTCTCTTTCCGAGCCGATATCCAATGCTCCACAACGCACATGACACAGCTTAATGATGGTACCCTCAGCCTTGATGGGACCTTGTGCGACTGCTCAAGTTACCAGTCCCTTGAGCTGGCCCTGGCTATTATTTAAAAATGGATTAAATTATTGATGACAATAAATTAGTATTTGTTGTAACATATGTAATATAAGACTAATAAATATTAGATAATTCTGAAAATATTGATAGAACAATAATAGTTCTATGGCAATGATAATAATAAAAAAAGATTAACATGAAGCTGAAGAAAGTGGGGAGGGGTGGATGAATAGTGCATATAGAATAACATATTATAACATATTATATTTTGGGGAACATTGAGGCGGTAACAATTATCGTGAATAAGGTAGATAGGAAAAAGTGTGAATCACACACAAAGAAGTTTTATTAAAGACGAATCTGACAAGGTGCAGCAGTCCAGGTTTTAATATTTTCTTGTGCTGACTTTCTTAGCGCTGCCCATGTGGCCCAAGGCCGAATGAATAAGGATACCCAATGAGGATTGAACTCACTATTCTGTTGTAACAAGTTGCAGCGAGACAAACCTGCCCGGTTCACACTCCACCCACATCTATTGAACAGGTTAAGAGGCTCATCCCTTGTTCTCTGTTTAGGATGTGGTTTCCGGCTTTCTCTTTACCAATCTTCTCACTATTACGTAGCCCCCTGCACATCAGTGGCGTTACCGCCTTCCTCGGGGTGATATGATTAAAAAAAAACCCCAAAAAACCATTACATCACGTCGAGGTACATACTTAAATTTTTCTTGGGTTCGTATAAATATTTTCTTTTCTGGAGTGTGTAAAAATTGTCCAAATGTTCTACGCTTTCGGCGATTTTTTTTAGTCATTATCGAGGTTTATTTACATTTTCTCCTTTTATCTGAATGAAATGGATTTTTTCTTTTCGCAAAAAAAATAGTGGAAAATACAACCATAATAAACCCATTCACATACAAAAATAATAATAAAAAAAAAGATTTAACAATAATGGAATCGTCAATAATTAAAAGGAGGAAGACAATTTTCAATAGTATCATTTATGAACATAGCCACAATTGGCGTCTATTGTAAAACAGTAGTAAACGTTTCTTAGCCGCTAAATCAATCAAAACAAAACTTCTGCCAAAATTTCGAAAATGTTAGAATGGATTAAAAAATTTTAAAAAATAATTAAAAACTACTTTGAACTTTCCTCTTAATAATAATATAAACATTTTGAGGAGAAAAGTTTGTTTTAAGTTTGGAACCTTTTTTATTCATACTATCTGCCTTTGTTATCGATCCGAGTGGAGGTACCTATATGTGCTGACCGTTTTCGGGAAAAAAAGAAAACCGCCCCATCCCTAGCTATAGATAAAAAAAAAAAAAAAAACAATCAAAAAGCAAAACAAAACATCCCTGCCAATGTTTAACAGATTAACAGAACGCGATCGGATTCGCAAATCATATGGACTGTTTGTTTTTTACTATCTATCTATCTATCTATTTATTTATTTATCTATCTATCTATCTATCTATTATATATAAATGTATAACACATACACTCATATGTGCGTATATGACAGCTGCTTTATCGTTTTCTGTGTATAGCTATTTTTATTGATATGTTATATATGCTAATATTTTATCATTCTATTGGTTCGCTTCGCCTCCACGCATCACGCGCCATGTATCTAACGTTTGAGCCCAGTCAGGGACTTTCTCTACCACAAACAATGTAGACACACTTACCTCCAGTAATAGAGATAGCTCCACGGTGGCTTTGTATAAGACACTTCAACCCTTTACTTTTGGCACTCTCACTATACGCTCTATGCATAAATCTTAGATTAAGCATCTATCTATCTATCTATCTATCTATCTATCTATCTATCTATCTATCTATCTCAGTCTATGTATTTCTGAAAATAAAAAAATGTTTTTCAGTTACCACTCCTATATAAATATATTTCTGGTGTTAATAAAACAGCGCTCGGTGTAATATAACAGAGATATAAAGTATATATTAACAAATATACATATTATCATAGGTCTATAACATCACTCAGAGATTCATGCACTATGCATTTAAATCCCGGAACGGTCACTTCATAATTAGCACCTGATGATTACATAGGGCATGAAACTCCGAGTCGTGCTATAGACATAGGATAATATAGTAGTAACTGTGTTTACCATGTGTTATGCATTTTTACATACAAATGTTATAACACACACACACACACACACACACACACACACACACACACACACACACACACATATATATATATATATATATATATATAGTTTAATATACACCTGATGATTGCAAAACGTATGAAACTCCGAGTCATGCCTAAAACGAAAGATGATATGCGTGTGTGTGTGTGGGGGGGTGTGGGTGTGTGTGTGGGTGTGGGTAAGTGTGTTTTTATAAATTATGTGGATATGTTGAGCTCCACTGTATGTGTAATCTTCCGTGCCGTTTCTCACCCCAAGTCGACTACATATAAATATCCACTCATACGTTAAGAATTAAAAAAGAAAGCACAATACGTTTTCTTCCATAAAAGTTATTCGAAATGAATTCAACGCTTGAACTTTATGTTGACATTAAAGAGTTCTCGCTTTCAACTGCGTAATAACGAGCGTTTATTGAGTTATGTTTTTTCTCATCTTGATTATGTTGAAAATATAGGGACCAGGTTACAAAACACAATTAATATTCACGAAATCATTGCCTCTGAAGAAGCTTTTTAAACTCCTTGACACGGGATTTCTTTCTTTCTTTCTTTCTTTCTTTCTTTCTTTCTTTCTTTCTATCTATCTATCTATCTATCTGCATCAAAAAACAATTTTGCTCTTTTACAGATACACTCTATCTTAAAATAATGTACACACACACACACACACACGTGCATATATATATATATATATATATATATATATATATATATATATACCTTACTCCACTACTATATATATATATATATATATATAGTAGTGGAGTAAGACATATATATATATATATATATATATATATATATACTCTAGAAAGTTTTTTAGATATTCTACGATTTCATGGCTAATACGTATTTCCCAGCAAAAAAAAAAAATAAAATAAAATAAAATAAAAATACTGCTTCTCGTCAGACCCAAATGATACAACAATTAATATTCAAAATAATCCAGAAAAGAATTACATACAGACACTCACGTGCCCATATCGAGAACAAATATTTGTAATGGTAATCTACAAAAATCATATCCTCGCCCATTCAAAAAAAAATAATAAATAAATAAATAAATGTTTTTGATTTTTCTATATTTTTCTTTTTCTTTCTTTCTTTTGTTTTTGTTTTACTTTTTAAGTGACCTATTTGGTCGGAAGTAAGACATGGAACACAGGTGGTAGGTTCAAAACAGTATATTAGTATAATAAGAATATGTGTACAAGGTAAGTGTTAGAAATCAGTAAATAGAAATAAGTAAGTTCGAAGAGTACAGTTACGCTGCTTATTGCCTGACTGGTAGCTGGTTTTAACTGCGCACTTAACTGCCGTCAACTGTCTCCCGGAAGTCACGCAGGTAATCATATATAACAAGAGGAAGAGTTCATTCCTCGTAGGAGGGCACCATAAAAAATTTGAAAATGGGGTAATGTATGAATCCATCCCTTCTCCCTCCAGCTATGGGTTGAATAGCCGGACAGAATGGGTTCTATATCCTTGATTGGCAATCAGTCTACTGCAGAAAGAAATGACAATCTACAGAGAGAAAATCTTCTGCCTAGTCACTCATACATCGAAAGAGACATGATCGCCCAAGCGTGTATCGCGTATGGCACTTAACGGATTGATGCATTATCCAAGATACATTCGTTTAATTAATAATTGTCATGCATTTCTACTGTAATTATTTTCCAATTATTTTTTATTGAGACCTTTAGTTTTTGTCAAAATTTTAAATAATAAAAAACATTAGAAATAAGAAGAGAAATAATTCCAAGATTAGTAATAATAAAAGGTAGTTACAGTGCGCCAATTAGAAATTTTACGTCCATGTATAAACCTGCTCATGTAACAGCGTGAACAGTTGACATTTACTCAAAACAACAAAAGATTAAAACAAGACAACATCGAAATTTTTAAAAAATGCAACCGCAAACATATAATTTTTTAACTTAATATTCCACTTTCAACTTTTCAACATTCATTATGCAACAAATAAATTCACCCAAATACGCATTTAATTACAGTTCAGTTCGTTTTGTTTTATGGTATATCAACTTTAATGGACATTTCCTATACCCAATCTCTCTATGTAACCCCCTGCGCTATAGTGGCAGTGGAATGCCTTGCTTGGGGTGACACGATTAAAAAAAAAAAAAAATTAATGCCGATAAGATTTTACAATAGATTCGTATGAATAGAATATGTATTCTTTGTAAGAAATCAGTTTGTAGATCAGGTTTTATTGACGTGTTTTTGTAAAGTAGGTTTTGTCGAGAGTCAAAAATATATCGCTGTTAATATTTAATTTTTCCTGAGAAATGTATTATTAGAAATATTTTTTCTTCATAAATATATTGCTGGCAATATTTCTGATTCAAATATGTACTACAAGTAATATTTTCTTCCTCCAAAATATATTGCCGGAATTTTCACTATAAAAAAAACAATTTTTACACTTTCATAGTGTTTTGATCCCAGTTTGGGTGTTAACTATTCGACCATAGCTACCACTCCGGATCAGGGTAGACCACGGAACAACAGCAATATAATGCTCCTCAAAACTTCCCAGTTAGAAGCCTTGCTGCCGGATGCAGTTTATCGTCAAACCCAGGACGCCTCATAGGGGGGGGGGATTATTCCTCTGTAAAGGTGCATTCAGCGTATTCTGAAACCCCAACCGACAGGGTGTTCATCTAATTACGTTAATGTTTTAGAAATTAGGCACACACACACTCACTCACACACACACACACACACAACTAGGCAAACACAGAAGGCCCACCAGAATTAAGACTTGCATCCAAACGAAAAAAAAAAAAAAATACGGACACGTGAGATTTCCCCCAAATATTCTGAAGAAGTTATGACAACCCTATGAGATTTGTAAACCGAAACATGTTTTTGATTATAAAAATAATAATTTTTTGTAAGCGAATATTGCATTGAATATATTTTTAGAATAACACTGATTTTCCAAGTATCTCCCAACACCTTTTCTTTCATTCCTATTGCACTCCTCACACATTATCAACATTTTTAACCTTAACGCTCTAACTTGATTGGCTCTGCAGCGATATTTACTATGAAAAATTATTTACTTCGTTATTCAGTATCAGAATCAATAAAATGTTACGGAAATTTTGATGTGTTTTTTTTTAAGTACGGGCTGATATCACTGCTATAATACAAAAATAAAGAAAAAGCTATCTTTTTAAAATATGTCTTAATACGCCTAATGCTATCTTATGACAGCTTAAGCGTTTTAGGCGATGCAGTATATATTATCCGTGGAAAGACTTCATAATCAAGTCTTGTACTTTTTTCTTTCAAACATTATCTTAATGGCTTTCGTTAAAATATTAAAATTTTTCCTCCTTATTTCAAATATAAACATTTTTTTCGGCCAGGTGATTTCAGTTGAGAAATACTGACTCGATAAAGCATTGATGACAGACAATTCTTTCTTTCTTTCTTTCTTTCTTTCTTTCTCCTGTTTCTTCTAACATACGGTAGGTCTGCTAATAAATGAGTCTCCCATGATGCCTCCTTAGCATAAACGCTCTTTATTTTACTTGCTAGTCAAATGAATCACACCACAGCAACCAATTTCAGCTGACCTAACATTTTCAAAATGTCTCGAAACCAAAGCGATTCGGTAGAGAATTGTTTGAGGATCGAACTCATTCTAGCAGTAATGATCTCCTTCACAAACTCGCTAACCACTGTTCTCTGGCGTCGTATCCCACTGCGAATGAAATAGACTTAAAGAAACGATTCAAATTGTTTCTCGGAATTACATTTACCGCTCATTTTCTTTCTTTTTTTCTGTCAGTATTGCTGGATGAAATGTTATTATTTGCACGTCGCCTTTTACTCCATTATTTTCATTGTTATTACAACAACAAAGCTGATGATTTCGTTTTTTCTCTTTTCTGTTCACTTTCTCTTTGTTTCTTTCTCTTTCTTATTTTGACTTTTCGCTTTTTCTTTCTTTTTTAATTTTTTTCCTCTTTCTTTCTTTTTCCTTTCTTCATGTTTCACCATCTTTTATTACTTTATCTTTGCGCCTTTCTTTATTTTCATTGTGTTTTAGTTCGATTCATTCTTTTTTTCCTTCTTTTTCACTTATTTTTTCTTTGTTTCTTTTCATTTTGTTCTTTATCCTTGTTTATTCTTTTTTCTAGTTTTCTTATTTTGTCAGTTTATTTTTCTTTCTTTCTCTCTTTCTTTCCATTTCGTTTTTAATTTCTATTCATTCTTTTTCATCCGTTTTTCATTTTATTTATTTTTCCCTCATTCTTTTTCTTTTCTCTTTTCACTTTTCTTTCTTTCTTTGTCTTTTTCGCTTTTCTTTCTTTATTTCTTTCTTTTCATTCTTTTTCATTTTATCTATTTTTGTTTGTTTGTTTGTTTCTTTCATACTTGTTTAATTCATCTATTTAGTTTCCTTTATTCTTTCTTTCTTTGCCTTTTCTCTTTTCTTTCTTTCTTTCTTTTTTCTTCTTTACTTATTTTATCTATTTATTTTTCTTCCATTCTTTCTTTCTTTGTCTTTTCGCTTCTTTCTTTCTTTCTTTCTTTCTTATTTTATCTATTTATTTTCTTTCTTTCTTTCTTTCTTTCTTTCTTTCTTTCTTTCTTACATACTTATTTATTTATCTATTTATTTCCCTTCATTCTTTCTTTCTTAGTCTTTTCGCTTTTCTTTCTTTCTTTCTTTCTTTCTTTCTATTTCTCTTTCTTTCTTTTTTCTCTTTTCTTCCTTTTCATTTTGTTCTTTATTTTTATTCATTCTTTGTTCTCCTATTCTTTTTCATTCTCTCTTTGTTTCTTTTTTTCTATCTTATACTTTATTTCAATTCATTCGCTTTTCTTCCATTTTGTTTGTTTTTCGTTTACAATTTATTTATTTTCTTTCATTCACTCTTTTCTTTCTTTCATTACATCTTTCTCTATATACCCTTACTTTTTCTATCTACTGAAAAAAGCTGGATATATATTTATTGGCTGTATTTGTCATTCCCTTTGAAAGGCACGAAGTTAAAAGCTTATATAAACAGCCCGTGATAAAATGCTTAATTAAGTTGCTTGGTAACTCAAAGTATTTAACAAATGAACACGCAGGTTTCCACTTCAACGTTGTTATTTCTTAAATCTTCTGTTTGAGTGGCCATTTTCCATTTGAACTATTTAAATGACCTGCTTGAGTTTATTTCGGCATCTTAATTTCCGAGTGTTTAAATTCTAAAACAAACACGACAGAATATTCTCTACTGTTTATATTATCAAAATATGATTTCTAGTAATACGTTTTAGTATATAAATTTATCTGATGTAGTAATATTAAGTATATTCCAATTTGTTGTATTACTCAGCCTTGCTCGATTGGCAATGACCTTCATGACTGAGTCGGTATAAGCACGTTGGATTTAAGTACTGTTTCTT
Source organism: Ascarosepion bandense (assembly GCA_037127315.1). Lineage (NCBI taxonomy): Eukaryota > Metazoa > Mollusca > Cephalopoda > Sepiida > Sepiidae > Ascarosepion > Ascarosepion bandense. The sequence goes on along the minus strand of JBBBDQ010000772.1, from coordinate 2,889,542 downwards.
CTACCAAGGAGAGAGCATATTTTTCTTTAATAAGATTTCTTGAATATTCAATCCAGTATACGATATTGATTTTATAAACGCCATTTAGATGTGGCACAAGATCGAAAGCATGGGTACCCAGTGAGAATCGAACTCACTAGTCAGTTGTGACAGGTTCTAGCGAGCCATGTTTGCTAACCATTACACCACATCGACGTGCCCAAACTCCGTATACGATAATAAATATACTGTTTAAAAAAACAAAAAACATATTTTTTACATTATTTATATTATTCGGACTTTCGTCCTCATCTTTTTTGTCATATTCACGGCGTCTCGGCCGTTGTACGCTCCGACCTTTTTCAGGTGACTGGAATTTCGAACCGTACCCTTTATTCCAATCAACTGAAGAAATCCGAAATGTACAACGACGGAAACTCCGTGAATATGGTAACAAAGATAAGGAAAACAGCCCGAACAATGAAAATAGTCCACATAGTTACCATATTTCATCTTAGAAATATAGACAGATATAGAAGATCATTTTAATATAAATTTGAAGAGTATATATTTTTATATTCGACAAATGTGGCCATTCTATATTGCTTGACTGTTATTCCAACGACCTATCGCGACATCACATAGAGAGACAAAGTTACTAACACTGTTGTGCTGAGTAAGCAAACTCTTTGAGAATGTAACGTGGTCTTCAATAGTTGGCTCATGTTGTGGTGTAAATAAGATACTATGGTAACACAAATGAACTCGACAATACGCCTTAGATAAAGGACTCAAAGACTGAATTTCGGTAGTCCACTGTCGGACTCAAATTTGTCGGACTCTCTGCCTTCGAGTAGAGAGGAATTCACACAAGGCTATGCCAAAGGGCAGCCTCTCGTCTCGGATAAAACAGACAGGAACCAAACCCTGCCTTATGTAAAGGTCTACGCGGAATTTTTGTCCGAGCTTACGGGCTCGGAATTCCCACATTATAAAATCGTCCTTGTTCTACATCCGGCCTCCTTGCATTGTAAATACCCAGCCCGCTCTCCTGCTTGCATTTGTTAAGCTCGCTGTCTGCGGACAGATTTTGACTCGGTCAAGGCTCAGTCTGAGAAAGACAGACAAGCTCTCTGTATTCGGGCAGATTTCGACTCAGTCAAGGCTCAGTCTACGAATAGAGACTTGGCCGAGAAAAATAGAGAGGCTTAATGTCCGATCTAGCGCATGCCGAGGCTAGAAAAGTTTTACCCTTGGGATCCACACGTTAAGCCCGATCTTGTGTTACATCCCGTTTCAATGGTGAGGCATTGGGTCTGCTGTCGGGCTCGCAATTGTCCACAGATAGGGACTCAGCTGAAAAAATAGACAATGCAAATTGCCCGATCCCGTGGTCTAGGTATATTTTAACCTTGACCTGAGTGTACCCGCTCGAGTTCCACACGTTAAACTTAACCTGGGTCACATCCCGTCTCTTTGGGTAAATATCCAGTGTTCCGAGAGAGTTCTGATAGAGTTTTTGTCAGAGTACCGTTGGAGTCAGCCGAGACATAATATTATAACTGTTATAGCGACTTATGACATATGTACATCGTAATGATGATTGCTGCATACCAAAAGGTATCACGGGACACTGTCCGGTAGGCCGTCCCACTCCACGTTTTGAGGTCGTTTAGCAAGAGCGATCTGAAACGCACAGCCATCGACTCTGGTAAACTGCTGTGAACAGCGTGTAGGTGATAGCAGAGGCTGACATCATGCTTGTTCATGGAAGTCAACAGAGAGAGAGAGAGAGAGAGAGAGAGAGAGAGAGAGAGAGAGAGAGAGCTATGTCATACCTCCATTCCACATTCCAGCTTCGTCTGCCACACTTGCGGAAGAGAGTGCCATGCAAAGATTGGTCTGTTAAGCCACTCCAAACGCTAGGGCAATGTTTGACCAAAAAGGGCGCTATCATTATCTTGCAAGATAAATAGATGCCTACTACTCATACGACTATTCAGTTCTTGCCAAGTACTCCACATATATGACCTTTTGTCAGATAAATAGGGTTGCTCATAAAGGATATGACCCATGTGCACGTCGACCTAGTCTTTCAAATTAATCTAGCAATAAATTACACAAACACCATGTTTTGAATTTTCTGCGATCAGACGGGTGCTTTGGCTTGACAACAGTGCTAACACCGAAGGAACAATAATATCACCTTCATATCGATCATGGCTATAGAACCCTCTTCTGTTATTTTACCCATAGCTTGGGGGAGAAGAGATAGTACGTAAGTGAATTCGAACTCGGCTCTACAATTCCTGAATCCGAGATTCTATATATTACTCTTCATATATATATATATATATATATATATGTATATATATATATATATGTGTGTGTGTGTGTGTGTGTGTGTGTGTGTGTGTGTGTGTTTGTGTGTGTATTTGTGTGTGTAAATAGCTTTAACATAGAGTATTTGTGAAGTAAATAAATGAATTTGCCTTTATAAAGTCTATCAGGGTAAAACACTTTGGCTACAAATACTTTTTCTCTTGTATTTTTATTCACACACACACACACACACACACACACACACACACACACACATATATATATATATATATATATATATATATATATATATAAAGCAATTTAAAAATTTCGAAATTTAATTTCGTTGGATGGCCATTTCAGCGAAAAAATCACGCTTCATCAGCAACAATTGAAAACAAAAACTTTATTAATTCAAATATGTTACAAAAATTCTAGACCTGAAGAAGCCCAAAAACATATCCATACACAGGAAGTTAAAAAGGGGTGGGATTAAAAATAAATATTTGAAAGGGGAAAAACAGACACAGAGATTCATTACTCGATATTAGAAAATTTTACGTCTGTAAGAATCAAAAATTAAAAAGTTGAAATAAAACCGTGTCACAGGGATAAAAGTGATAAGGGGGAGGGAAGGAAAGAAAAGACAGAATGGGGAAGACAAGGGAAAGTTTACAGAGAAATAAGATATAAAAAATGTCTTAGTAGCCCTAATATTACAGTAGGCCTCCGTCGGTCAGAGTTGACCATGGGTAGCATCCTAGTTGTCTGCTTGGCTAGATAATCGGCGTCTGAGACTGTAGAAACCGATGCAGGAGTGACAGTCTTTGTTACAGAGGCTGCATTTATGTTTTGTTTCTGGTCTGTCGGAGCTGTCATTTTGCTTCCTGCGAACCCGCCTCGCCATGGCGACTTGTGTTAGTTGCTTCTCCCTTGATTTAAGTTGTTGGGCCAAGCTTCCTCTCCATTTGAACCCGGTGACTGCTACATTCTCCCATGGAACAGGCTTGCCTCCCAGAGAGTAAATCACTACGCCTGCTTGGCCTGACACTCTCAGCGGACCTCAAGTGGAATGACTACGTCGAATCCATTGCTAAATCCGCAGCTATGAAAATCGGCTCTCTGTGCAGGGCCCGGAAATTCTTTCCGCCTGAATCTATCTTGCAATTATATAAATCCACCATCCGCCCGTGTATTGAATACTGATGCCACACCTGGTCGGGTGCCCCTTCTATTCTCCTCCGGGTTCTTGACAAAATACAGCGAAGAATCTGTAATGTGATTGATACCGACTTGGCTGACCGCCTGCAGTCACTCTCTCACCGGCGTGACGTGGCTTCCCTGTGCCTCTTCTATAAATACTTTCATGGCTTCTGCTCTGACGAACTTAAATCACTGGTGCCCCCTAGATGTGAATTTGCACGAGATACTAGATTGGCAACTAGGTCCTACACTTTTACAGTGAAACCGATGAAATGTAACTACTCCAACAGCTTCTTTCCTCGCACTTCCCGCCTGTGGAATTCCCTACCGCATGCTTGCTTCTTCGACGGCTACAACCTCCAGGAGTTTAAATGTCAGGTCAATAGACACCTCCTCACACACTAACTCACACCCACTCTCTCCAACTCTCTCACTATGTACATCCTAAGTCGTCTATCACCCTCCTTCTGACATTTCCCATACCCAATCCCTCTATGTAACCCCCTGCGCTATAGTGGCAGTGGAATGCCTTGCTTGGGGTGACACGATTAAAAAAAAAAATGACTCCGTGTTGATGCCCACAGCATTCATATCATGTTTTACTACACCGCAGTTGTGGCTGCCCAGTGCGTCTTCTTCCAGAGGCCAGCTCTCCATACACGAGGCCTTTTGGAATACGACTGTCTGGCATGCAGTGGACATAACCTAGTCAGTAGAGTCTGCGTTGTTTAAGGAGTGTGAACATGGTAGGTAGACCGGCTCGAGACAGGGCCTCAATGTTGGGCACCTTGTCTTACCATGAGATTCCCTAATATTAATAAATAAAATTAATATTAATAGGATCGGGTTTCGGAATTTTACTTATATGCTCATCTTTTGGGGATTTATATATATATATATATATATATATATATATATATATATATATATTCATCCGCAGACAAATCTGTTTCGCTGTATCACTGCTTATCAGTACGGTTAGACACCCGATTGCTTTTTACCCAGGATTGAAACCAGACCGAATTGGCGTCAGTCTGCGATTCTACCTCTGAGCTACGAGCGCTCGGTAGAAGGAGCCCTTTCTTTCTCTCTCTCTCTCTCTCTCTCTCTCTCTCTATATATATATATATATATATATATAGAAGTCAAAATACTCATAGAAAAGAAAATAAAAACCCGAGACGAGAACCCTAACACTAAAGCGCTCTATACAATAGTAGAGCAACAAATAAGGATAAATCTAACCTAGAGCCAACAGATCTACCTAGGTTTCACCTAACTGCTCGTCAGGACAAGTTGGCTAAAAAGGTAGAAACAAAGCGGTAATTTATAGATACTCAATAACCACATGACTAAACATAGAAGACATCAAAAGCACATGGGGGGGGGGGGGGGAATTATTTTATTGACACAAAAAAAACAGGTACTAGGGTTATAACCACATCAACTGTTATTTTACATATATATATATATATATATATATATATATATATATGTGTGTGTGTGTGTGTGTGTGTGTGTGTGTGTGTTACTTTTGATTTCGCGTATGCATGTTTGTTTTTATTTTTACTTTGTCGACTATACAGTATAGTAGGGTAAGTTGAACACCGTCTGTGAGAAAAAGAATACCATGAGGCAATTCACTTTGCCAGAAATTTGAAAACCACATACAGTACTGCTTGGCATTCGTGCCGGAACCTCTAGAACGAACTATCCAATGTATTTAGGTGTCAATCTGAAGACAGTGCAGAGGATTCGAAAATAGTTGGATGCGTCTAATTGTGATTATGAAGATGTTTGGAGTGATCACGATGGCAACATTATGTCTCTATTCCTCTTATCAGAACAATTGCAATCAAAGTATCTGAAGAAAAGGCATAGTGAGAAAGTTACTGAATCCGATATGCCAGGTCAGGACCGATAACGTAATATTAGTTTAAGTTTATTTCTTAAATTCACAAAATAATTCACTGAAGTGGAGTGGTAAGTACTTATATTATATATTATTTACAATGTTCGTATTATTGTTCTCATCTTTATTTACGACGTTTCGGACGTCAAACGCTCCGGCCTTCTTCAGGTGCTGGGAATTTCGAACCTGTAGCCTGTAACTCACGACACTTTGCATCAAGTCACTGGAAATAAGCAACGTCTATATCCATGGGCCATGTGTACTTCAGCAGTGGTCAACAAATAACTTTGACAGTTAAAGTTAAAGGGAGATAACTACATGGTTGCTAGAAGTGGCATCACACATGGAATGAGAGTGATATAGCCCAGTGGTCGTCATAAAGGGTTCGGTTTGAAATTCCTAGCATCTGAAAATGGTCGGAGCGTACAACGGCCGAAACGTCGTAAACATGCCAACAAAGATGAGGACAATAGTCCGAACAATGTAAATAGTGTAAATACTACCTCATCTCAGAAATATAGACAATTACTTATATTATACTTGAAAATATCTACCATATATAATTGTATATCACTTGGTTTCGTCCAGATGTTTTTGTGAAGAATGAATTAATTACTGATAATTTTTATGGACAGGTTAATGAAACAAAAAGTATCTCAGAAATCATATTTTAAGAAACTCTGACTAAAAGGTCTTTTATATCACGAAACTCGGTCAGCCTTGGGGGTCTAAAAGCGAAAAATAGCTTTTTATTCTCTGTGAAGCAGTCACGTTTAGTAATAAAATATTTTAATGTATTGGCATCTTTCATGCGCTACTGAGTTGTATAATTTGAATACCGTATATATATATATAAACGTGATTATAATTATACTCGTCTCGAACGAAGGGAAAAATGGTTGTCAAAAAAAGAAAGAGCTTAAGGCATGAAAGTCAGTCAAAAGTGTTCGGACCGAAATCAGCACGAAGCCCAAAGAAAAAACCTAACACGAGTAACAATCTAACAGGAAGCGCCGAATACAAAGATAGAGCAAACTAAATAACACCTAATGAGCCAGACAAACCTACCTAGGTTTCTCCTAAATGGACCTAGGTTTCTCCTAAACGGATCGTCAGGGAAAGCCAGCTTTCCCTGACGATCCGTTTAGGAGAAACCTAGGTAGGTTCATCTGGCTCATTAGGTACTATATATATATATATATATATATATATATATATATATATATATATTAATCGTTTCACCCCAAGCAAGGCGTTACCGCCACTGGTGCGCAGGGGGCTACATAAAAGAAGAGTGAAAGTTTAAGCTGGAGGAGAGCGAAGAGAAAGACGATGGAAGGATTGGAGTCAAATGGATACGAGATGGGAATTGACATTGCATTTAAATTCATGGAGATTGTAGCCCTCAGGGAAGCAAGTATACGGAAGGGAGTTCCACAGGCAGGAAGCACAAGAAAAAAAGCTATTGGAGTAGAAGTGGCGGCTGCATTTGGTTGATTTTATGGTAAAAGGGTGGGACCTTGTTGCCAGTTTGGTTGCACGAGTAAATTCTTGTGGAAGGGGCGTCTATCAGCTAAGCTCATCGGAGCTGAAGCCATGGAAATGTTTGTAGAAAAGACAGAGGGAAGCTACATTCCGTTGGTGGGAAAGTAGCTGGGGTCGAGCTGCCAGGTCGGGACCGATCATATTACAGATTCTTCTTTGGAGCCTGTGAAGAACCCTGAGATGAATAACAGGGCGCAAAACCAGATCTAACAACAGTATCCAACGCACGGTCGGATTTTAGGCATTGAGTTTTTTATGAATTCCTTATTGAAATTAACTGAAAATGAAGTACAATGTAGCAGCTTATTTTCCTATATGCCGTGACCCTTCAGGGCGTATAAAATCATGGCTCTCCACAACCTCCCATCCTTTGTAGCTTTTAACAGTGTTAGTCTTTTTGCTATCTTTCCTAATCCATGTTCGACTAACCATTTACTCAAATTTCTTCTTTTGTGTACCTTGTGTCTTCAGGACGTGGGCGATCATGACTCACCACAACGTCCTGTCCTTTATAGCCTTTATCAGAGTTTCTCTTTTTGCTATCTCTCCTAATCCTGTTCTGCTAACTATTTACACAGGTTCGTTTGTTCTTCTATGTGTCTTGTTCTTTCAGGACGTGGGAGATCAAGTCTCTTCACAACTTTCTGTCCTTTTTAGCTCTCATCAGTGTCTGTCCTTTTCAAACATTTTCTAATCCATGCTCTGCTAACCATTTACACAAACTAGCTTTTCTTCTATATGCCGTGTCTCTTCGAGGTGTGGACGATCGATGACTCTCCACAACTTCCTGTCGTTGTAGTCGTAATTAGTGTTTGTCTTCTTGCTATCTCTCTTAATCCTGTTCAACCGATTTATTCTCTGCTTTTCTCTTTCTCTTTTGCCGTCAACATATCCTGTGAGTGTTAAATTTTCCAAGTTCTATTTCCTCATTATATGCCCAAGGAATTTCAGTTTTTTTTTAATCATATAACCCGAGCAAGGCGGTAACGCCACTGATGTGCAGGGGGCTACGTAAGATTGAAAAGATTGGAAAAGAGAAAGCTGGAAACCACATCCTAAACAGGGAATAAGGGATGAGCCTTTTCACCTGTTCAAAAGACGTGAGTGGAGTGTGAACCGGGCGATAGTTTAGTCTGTCTATTCCAATTGAAAAAAACAAAAAAGAAAAAGGAGTGAAAATATTGGCTCTTGTTCCCTGTTTAGGATGTGGTTTCCGGCTTTGTCTTTTCCAATCTTTTCACTCCTTTTTCTTTTTTGTTTTTTTCAATTGGACTAAACTATCGCCCGGTTCACACTCCACCCACGTCTCAGTTGTCTCTTTCTTATTGTATGTTAAATATAGGTGCACTTTTTGTTTACATTTTTTCTAAAACTTTTCTTTATTCGCAGGTTCAGTGCTCTTTATTATTTCGAAGGTTTCTTTTTTGAGTAACTTATAACAAAAGTTTGCGTTATAAAATTATATTCTATAATTAAAAAAGTAAAAAGTAAAAAGTTTGATTTCTTTCGGAATAGGAAAGGGTGCTGATTTCTTGGTTTTCCTGGTTATGGCTTGTCTATTTTTATGTTTGTTAATTTAATATTAATTTTTACAGATATCATTTAAAATAGTTTATTAAAATGAACACTAAGGACTGTTGAAGAATTTCAAGTGATCAACTTCATCCTATGGTTCAGAAACTGTTTCCGGATGAAAAATACCATATTTCAGGATGATAATGCATCCAAAGTTGTAGCTGAATGGCACAAGGGACATTCTAGTGAAGTAGAATATCTTATCTGGCCACCACAGTCTTCAGATCTCAACATCATTGAACATTTATGGTTCATTTTAGAAAAACAAGTGAGGAGTCGATATCCTCCACCATCATTATTGAAAGAATTAGGGACTGTTTTAGCTAAAGAATAGATAAAATTCCTCTAAAGACAATACAAACTTTGTACGAGTTGATCCCAAGCAGAATTCAAGGTATAATTATTGCCAAATATGGTTCTTGCCTCATATTGAAATAAATTTGCTTAAAATTTCAGTCTTTCCATTATCTTTTAAACTGTATATATATATATATATATATAAGTGTGTGTGTGTATATATATATATATATATGTATCTATATATACATATATTCCGCACAAACAGCAACATGAGCTGATAAAGCTGTGATTGGGTAATTAATCAATTAATTAATGTTGTGACTTGAAAGGTTGTTGTGGATAATAATGGGGTCGAGTTTTTAAGGAAGCAGAAAAATCGTTTGATTTTCTTCTTTTTTTGCTATGGCGAATGACTTTAAAGACATTGTCTTATTAAAAATCTGGAAAATTCATGTAGGAAAAAATATTGCCATTTTCATCGACTTTGAAATAATGAAATCTGATGAAAAAAGTGAAGCGAAAGTATTACTTAAAATCTCGGAGTAGGCGAGAAATTGCATAAAGCAATGAATACGCATGCGCGGGCTTTTTATAAATATTCATAAAGAGAACCACGTAGATGTGCTTAAATATGATTTTTACACATAGATACACACACGCTCTCTCACTCTCTCTCTCACATAGGCACACACACGCCACACAAACACACACACTCTTACAAGAGTCTGTAAAAATAGGTACACAGTAAGTATTACATCTTAACTAGAGAAACATGAAAAGAAATTAATTGCCCCTAAAAACAAACCCCCGTGAAAATGGTTGAAGAAGTGTCTGAAGGCGCTTGAAAGAATACAAATAATTTTTACACTCCCTTACTCCTACCAAATTGAAAATGTAAGAATGTTCGAAAAACTAAATAAAAATTCCCTGTTGGTCATATTCAATGAAACAATGTTGCTGTCCAAATATACGCTATATATATATATATATATATATATATATTGTCATCCACAGACAGATCTGTTTAGCCGTATCACAGCTCATCAGTACGGTTAGACTCCGATTGCTTTTTGACCCAAGATTGAAACCCGACTGAAATGGCGTCAGTCGGCGACTCTACCCCTGAGCTATGGGCGTTCGGAAGTAGGCAGGCTTTTTAGCACATACGCACCCAATAGCTAGAGCGATCTAATTCATTTCACTGAATGTGCGATGCGTACATGCCAGAGTAGCTACTGTTTATCAAAGTCTACTATTTTTCCAGAGTGCTCAATAAGGGTGTGAGAGCGTATATATATATATATATATATATATATATATATATATATATATATATATATATTATGTTTTAGAACATGTACATAATGTTTTCTATATATGTCCTCTTCTCTACAATCATATGTTTGTTTCAATGTTGGGTTATCAACATTTTATTAGAAGGAAAGAGCAAGAGTTGGAATCATCCTCTGTTTATATTTGGTTCGTTGTTGTTGTGGGGTTGGTTGAGGTTATTGATAATTAAGGGAATGTGTCTTTCGTTTTGACCGTTAGACTCACATATTCACAGCTCTATACATCATATATCGAGCATGTTTTAAATTAATGTTTTGGGCGGAAAAAAATTTTTCTTTTCTCGTTCTGTACTCACTCGGATATATATATATATATATATATATATATATATATATCCGAGTGAGTACATATATATATATATATATATATATATATATATATATATATATATATCCGAGTGAGTACAGAACGAGGAAAGAAATATATATATATATATATATATATTAAAAAAGGATTAATTCAAAGATGTTGAATGGCCATTTCGATATGAAGATCCTCACGGGGGACGACACATCACCTCAGCAACAGAAAAAACCTTTCAGAAACTGGAGAAAAATTAGTCTACTTTTCCTTTTTAAATAGATTGCAAAGAAATTAAAAAATAAATAATAAAATAAAATAAAAATAAAGGGAAAGAAAAAGAAAAAGAAAACGAAAACATTTTAATAATAATAATAACAATAATAATAATAATAATAATAATAACAATCCCTTAAATAAAATTTTTAATAGATTCACCCTAAAAATTAGTTATTCTTGCACCTCAAATATAGATAATATAATTAATTCCCACAATAAACAAATTTTAATGAACCTAAATAATACGGAAGCTAAATCCGGAATTGTCGACAAATGCAATTGTTATTCTGTGGATGCCTACCCGGTGCAAGGCAAATGTAAATCCACCCATGTAATTTATGAAGCACGCATTTCTCCATCTAATAACAAGGACAATTACCGGACCTATATTGGCATGTCCGCGGGCTCTTTCAAACAGAGGCTTTATAATCACAGGTACTCGTTTTCGAACCCTAAACAGAGATTCCAGACGGCACTATCACGTAGGTTCTGGGAAATGAAGAAGGAAGGGCAGGACCCTATAATCAGCTGGAAATTAATAGGCTCAGCTTGTACTCCTAAAAGTTTTCGTGATAGGTGTCGTCTGTGTTTATTGGAGAAGATTCTGATTTTGAAGTATCCTCATCAGGACTTACTTTTGAACTTTAGGAGGGAATTTATAAACAAGTGCCGCCATAGGGCGGATTTTAAAATTTAACTTCTAATTTTTAATTTTTAAATTCTAAATTTTTCTATAATTTTTTTAATATTTTAAAAAAAATTTTTAATTTTAATTTTAATTTTTTTTTTTATGTATATGTGTATGTTTGTGTGTGGATGTGCATATTTGTATATATATGTATATATATGTATATATGTATTTATGTATGTGGGCTATATGTAATTTTGAAAAACATTTTTTAGCTATTTAAATGCTCCTTTTCATAATATTCATTAATATGTATGTGTGTGAGTGCATATGGAATATATATATATATATATATATATATATATATATGTGTGTGTGTGTGTGTGTGTGTGTGTGTGTGCGTGTGTGTGTGTGCATGTATGTGTACACATGTATATTATGTGTATATGAATTTTTTGTATATAGGTGTGTACACACATATATATGTGTGTATGCGCATGTATATGTATATAAGTGTGTAATAAATTGAATGTATGTGTGTGTATGTGTATGTATATATGTATTCTTATTCGTAGAATTGTGTGTGTATATATATGTATGTATGTGTGTACTTCTATAGGTATGTATATAATAATTGTAATTAATTTTTTTTTTTTTTTACCTAGTGTTGTCTTTATTTAGTTTAATTTCAAATGACCTAATTTTTTAAAAAATAATTTTATTTTAAATCCTATATCTTTTTATTCCCTTTTATTAATAATTATGCCTTTTTAAGTAAAGGCCTTTTTCTAATAGTTCAACGTTTTGGGGAAATTAGGTTTTTGAATTTGTCCAGCGTCTGTAATATTTAAAAATTTTTTTTCTTTAGTTTCTTTCTTTTTCCCTCCCTTCCTTCTTTTATCTCTCTTACCACCTTTTTTCCGTGTTGCTTAAACTTACGTCGATTTAACACGGCTGTCTGTTAATTTTTAGTTACATTCTCCCTTTTTTTTGCAAACCCAGACGATGTCAATTTTTTTTCTTTTCTTATTTATTTGATTTTATTCTATCTTTTTCTTTTTCTTTTTCGTTTTCTTTTTCTTTTTCTTTCCCTTTATTTTTATTTTTATTTTATTTTATTATTTATTTTTTAATTTCTTTGCAATCTATTTAAAAAGGAAAAGTAGACTAATTTTTCTCCAGTTTCTGAAAGGTTTTTTCTGTTGCTGAGGTGATGTGTCGTCCCCCGTGGGGATCTTCATATCGAAATGGCCATTCAACATCTTTGAATTAATCCTTTTTTAATATATATTTGCTCTGTAATATTTTATTACATGGAGCTCTCTTCCTGGATCATTTTTTAATATTAAAATAAATTTTTAATATTAATTAGGATCGGGTTTTTTGGAATTTACCTTCCTGCTTTTTTCCCTTGGATTGAAGTATCTGAATTAATATATATATATATATATATATATATATATATATATATATATATATATGTGTGTGTGTGTGTGTGTGTGTGTGTGTGTTGGGGGGGGGGGCATTGATGTCAATACTCAGATGCAACAGTCTGTTTCATGTAAAATGTAATCTTCAGGCCGGCTGTATTGTGTTTCTACTCGACTATTTGGATAGATAGGTCAGTGATGCATTGTGAGTAGACTATTGTATTGCATTGTGGGTATTCTATGGTATTATTTTAACGGTTATTTTCGTGGCCGATAACGGTTGTATTTTAAATTATTCTAGAGGCTATTCAGTGGGAGTAATTGTGGATCAAAATGCAGATATTGAGTAGCATAATCTAAAAATATAGCATACCATAAAAGTATATTTTACCACACACACACACACACACACACACACACACACACACACACACTATATATATATATATATATATATATGGCTACAAAGATGAGGGCTGTTGTCCTCATATTTGTTGTCATATTTACTATGTCTCGGCCGTTGTACTCTCCGACCGTCTTCGGGTGGTTAGAATTTTGAATTGAACCCTTTATTTTGATCACCGGTCAGATTGTTCTAGTTCTACGAGTAATGCCTCTTCCAGATGTCTCAGTATCAATTATCTTCCTCTAACTCAACTCTCTAAGTTCAGCTCTGCTGTAGCCAGGTATTGAACTTACAACACTTTGTGTCACGTCACTGGATCCAACCAACGCTTTTATCTATTGGGCCCTGTCGTGAATATGGCAACAAAGACAAGGACAACGGCCCGAACAATGTAAATAGTGTATATAAAAATATATCAGCTTATCGAGTTTTTATTGAGTTGCTAAACGCTACACTATTCGCACATCGTACAACTTATCAAAAATGCTAAAGAAGATATTTTCTAGAATAATGCTGAACTAAAATCCTTGCAGAAATCACATATTAAACCTTTTTTTCCCAGAGTAACTAATGCTTTTTATCACCTTTCCTTCTAACCAGGGTTGCTTTTGATTTATACAAGATTTTCCACTGCGAATGCCTGAATAATTGTTGCGACTTTCTGGGGACTAAGTAATATTACAAAGAAATGAAACAAGCTTATCTTTCTGCCCTAGCAACCGAAAGGCGTTCGAACTTTTCGAATGACCCACAACGGAAACCTTCTGTGCAAAATGCCAGTACAGGTCTCGGGGCATCGACAATGAGAAAAGATCACCGGAAACTCAGCGATAAGTGTTTCTACTTATTTAAGAAGATAACTTTATATATGTTTACCTTCTAAAGTTGATAGCAGCTTGACAATAATCTTAGCGTTCATGAGTCACGAAGCCAGTCAATGGCAGTGTATTCATTAAGGTCACCTTAATCTGGTGCAAGATCAAGAGCTTCGAGCTTCAGGTCTCTCTGTGAAGATTAAACTCACTTCTCAAACTGGAGAAGGAAAGGTGGACTGCGAAACGACGTTCTTCGGAAAGCGAACACGGATAAAAGTGTGTTTAAATGTTTTCAGTGCGACCAAGAAGCATAACTTAGGAAAAAAATGAAACGTGTACGTTAATCCAGATAGTCACTCAGCTGTTCAAAACAGGTGACAGCGTTTCAAAAGTTTCCGCAAACTTTCATCGAAATTCTGATTTCCAATGAAATATTAGAAAGTTGTTCATCCAGGCAGTACATTTATCAACATATCCTTGAAAATCCAGAGAAGGATCTGCAATACAATCGATGCCGATCAGGCATCCCGTTTCCAGTCACTTCCTCACCGACGTGACGTGGCCTCTCTCTGTCTGTTCTACAAATATTTTCATGGCAATTGCTTGGATGAGATTTTTTCTCCTCGTTCCCCGGCTAGATTAATTTAAGCGTGCTATTAGATTGGCAGGATGTGCGTTGTGGTGCAGTGGATATCAGCTTGGAACGAGAAATCGGAGAGCCGAGTTCGAATTCCAGTAAGTGAATACGTTGCATTCACTTACACGCAAATAGCCTTAGAAAATGTATGAATCCGTTGCTTCTCCCTCCAGCTATGGGTTAAATAGCAGTATAGAATCGGTTTGATAGCCTTAGTTGGCAACCAATCTCCCGCAGAAAGTAATGGCAACCTACTGCGGGAAAATCTTCTGCCTATTCAGTCATGTCTCAAAAAGAGACATGTTCATGTCACGTATGGTAATTAATTAACTGATTAGATTGGCACCGTTTTATTGTTGAAGTAACTAAATTCAACCGCCACTGCTAGTCTAAAAATTTATTATCTTGCACTTTCAACTTGTGGAACTTTCTTTCGTTTTCTTGTTTCCTTGATAACTAGAATCATCAAAATTTTTAATTCCACGACAATCGCCATCTTATCTCTTTTTGAAATCTGTTTATTTATTTTGTCCTTTTCTCAGTCCTACCCACGCTTAATCCTCTCTTTCATTTTTATTCCCCTCTAAACACCCCCCGCTGCGATCTAGTGGCATTATCACCTGACTTGAAACGATAAAAAAATGAACGAGGAAAAGAAAAGAAGAGGAAAACATTGAATAACCTATTTAATGAATTTGAATGAATGAATAATCGAGTGGTAACAAAGAGGAATGGTTAAGAGTCAAAGGTTGCTTAGAGCTATAAGCGACAGGAAGTAGTGGGGAGCCATGATTGCCCGTGAGTTTATGTAAATGAATTACAGAGCGGGACCAAGAGGGATGGTAAATAGTCAAACGTTGCTTAGTGCTACAAAAGACAGGAAGTAATGAAGAGCCATGTTCGCCTATATGTTTATGTGCATGAATTACAGAGTGGGGACCAAGAGGGATTGTGTAGAGGCAAACGTTGCTTATAGTTACAAGAGATAGAAAGTAGTGGAGAATCATGATCATCCATATATTTGTGCGAATTGATAACTAACTGGAAAAGAAGAGGGATGACAAGTGAAACGTTGCTTAGAGCTACAAGAGACAGGAAGTAGTGGACATCCATGATCGCATATGAGTTTATGTAGATAACCGAGTGGTAACGAAGTGGGATAATAAGGAGTGAAATGTTGCTTAGAGCTACAAGAGATAGGAAGTAGTGAAGAGCCATGATCGCCCATGAGTTTGTATGAATAAGAGAGCGCAGACAAAGAAGGATTGTGAGGAATCTAACGTTGCTTAGAGTTACAAGAGGTAGGAAGTAGGGGAGAGCCATAATAGCTCATATGTTTATGCGAATTGATGGCCGAGCAGGAACGAAGTGGGTGATCAAACGTTGCTTAGTGCTATAAGAGACTAGCAGTATAGCCCAGCGTTGCTCGGGTGTGATGAAAGCTTTAAAATTAATTCATGGTCCTGGAGCTCAGACTCTTTGGACGCTGGCATGAAAGACTAAAAAGCAATAGTTGTTTCCAGTTAAAGCAAAACCGGAGACGGAAAGAAAAATGAATGGATGTAAGTCAAAGTTTGATTTCCTGGTATCGATATCAAATAAGTTTTTTTCATCATAAACTGAATTTTGAAGGCTAAATAAGTCCTCTTACAGGGGCCCGACAATATTTTTCGGACACTTTGAAAAAAGTACTTCAAAGTGGTTACTAGTGCCAAAACTTTTGAGATTGTAAGTACGTAGTTGAGGAGTGAAAATCCACTACTAGTGTAATCATTTTTTTAAGTTTGGCTTTGATAATTTTAGTTTTTTGTGATTTTTGCGAAAACTTGCGCGACACTATTTTTCGGACATGACAAAAAACCCTATTTTATTAAGAGCTAAGTTCATGTATATGTTGCTGTATGCAAATTTTCTGCTTGTACACTTAGCTGTCATCATTAGAATCAATTATCTGTTCTATTTTACTGGCAAAACAATTCAGTTTAATGAGGTAAAATGCATTCAAAAGAAGTCGTTTGTTTGGCACGGAAGAAGCGGGATGATGGCCTCAGCATCAGAAGGATCGCCATGGATTTGAAGCTGTCGAAATCAACGGTCGAATACATGCTGAAGACAAACTCCGAGCGGAAAAAGAAGAGAGGACGGAAAAGATCAATTGGCAAGAGGACTGAAAGGAGAATGAAGAGGACTATGACAAGGCTTTTGACATCTGGAGAAAAAGTTACAGCAAGAAAAGTGAAGGAGAAATGTGAATTGGATGTAAACGTCCGAACAGTACAAAGAACGCTGCATAGGATTGGTTTGAAGTATGCAAAGGCTAAGAAAAAAATTACACTAACAAAGAAACACAAAGGAGCAAGACTGAAGTGTGCTAAAAGGTGGTTAACAAAGCATGTTGACTTTAAGAAGGTTATATTTACTGATGAGAAGCGTTTCATGTTTGATGGGCCCGATGGATGGTGTACTTGGTCGAGAAGGGGTGAGCCTGCTGTACTGAACAAACGACAGATGGGAGGAGGAGGAGTTATGGTTAGGGTATGATCTTTGCTAATGGAAATATATGGTTGGAGTGGCTGAAAGGACGACAGAACAGCGAAAGCTACAAACAGTTGCTGGACGAGAAAGCCCTACCATGGATAAGAAGAGAGATAGGGAATGATTTCGTTCTACAGCAAGACAATTGCAGCATCCATGTGTCAAAATTCATGAAAGAATGGATGGCTAAAGTGAATATGACTACTTTGGAATGGCCTGCAAAAAGCCCAGATCTAAATTTAATAGAAAATGTTTGGGAAATGCTTGCGCAACTTGTCTATGATGGACCTGAAATAACGAAAGAGGCTCAACTATGGGAACGGATACTAGATGCCAAAAAACAACTAATAGAAACACGTAGAGATGTTATTGTGCATATGTTTGATCATTATGAAGAGAGATTGATAAAAGTTATTGAGAAGAAAGGTGATATTACAGACTATTAACAGTTTTTCAACGATGTCCTAAAAATAATGTCGCGTGTGTTTTGTAAAAAATGATGAAAAATAAATATTTTTCCTTACCTAATCGATTTTCTTCCATTTTTATTACAGGTATTGTCTTTATATGTTTATGCAATTCTATTGAAGGGATTTCGCCACACTATGGTACTCGGAAAGTCGAATACTAAAGTGTCCGAAAAATATTGTCGGGCCCCTGTAGTAAATGGTATCATGGCGGAGACTGAGAACTACAATTATATCTACTTAGAGCCAAACCAGAAGCAAAAACTAAAATAAAAGGGCTGAAAAAATACAGACATATAGGCAGTTAAACAGACACACACACAAACATCTTGCCTTATATATATATATATTATCGATTTTCTGCACTATTGTAAGAACTGCAACATTGAAACTTCTAAATATCGTTCCTTATGTCGTTGTCTATGAGTATATCAAATTTGATTAAAATCGGACCACTACTTCTATAACCCGATTTTTTCGATTGTCGATTTTCCATATTTATCTGGAGTACCTTAACACAAAACCTAGCTAAGAACACTCGCAGACGGTTATAGTACAACTGTGTACATTTTCAAGAAAATCGGTTCAACCGTTTCGGAGTCTATAGGTAACGGACACACACACACACACACACACACATGCACACGCACAATTTTCCATTTATAAATAAGTTTAGATATTTGCCACTGCAATGTATATGTCGAGATTCTCGACAAAATCCAAATTAGATTCTTTAATGTAATCGATCCTGACCAGGCATTATTGCTTATGTCAATTTCTCACCTGTGTGGCTTGGTTTCCTTCTGTCTTTTCTACAAATATTGTCATGATAATTGTTCTGACGATCTTCTTTCACTGGTACTCAGACTACATGAATTTAAACGTGCAACTAGGTCTCACTGTTTTAGTGTTGAACTAGCGAGATGCAACCGCCTCTTGTGCTCTAATAGTTTCTTTTCTCGCACTTCCCACCAGTGGAACCCACTTCCGATTCTTTTCTTCCCTGCTACTCACAATCTTTAAAAATTTAAATGCAACGTCAATCACCATTTGTTTTCTTGAAACCTGTTCACTTTTTTGTCTTTTTCTCAATCCTCGCTATTGTCAGTTTTCTTGTAATCTTTCACTTTTACTCCCTGTAACCCTCTGCGTCTTAGTGGCATTATCGCCTTGCTTGTGTAGAAACCATTAAAGAAATTCTGCTTCTTAAATGTTTGAAACGTTTGAAAATGATATGATATTGTAAAAGTATATGGGACATGAATTGGAATACACCGTCAGTGGATTGGTGTATCACAATGAAAAACCGGTTTTCAACATTGTGTCTTGTCGTTACCTAAATAGGTGACTACTTGGGAATACCAGTTGCTGTAAATTTGGATGGGCGAGTGGTGTGATGCATAAATGATCGAAACGAGAAATCGGAGATCCGAGTTCAAATTTCAATCAAATTCGTTGCATTCACTTCAGCGCAAATACCCCTTCTCTTCCCAACTATGGGTAAAATACCACGATCGACTGGGTTCTATAGCCTTGGTGGGCAATCAGTCTACTGCATAAAGTAGCGGAAGCCTACTGTGCCAAGTCCGTTATGAATCGAAAAAAAGGATGTGATCGCCTAAGAAAGAAGGATATAGAATATGGTATATATAATAAAAAAAATGATAAAGAAAAACAAAGGCGGACATTGCTGTTCCTCTATAGACGAGAAACTGAAAATCATGAAATTCAAAAATGGGAATTGATAGGTAAGTAAAAAAAAAAAAAAAAAAAAAAAATAAGAGTTAAATTATTTCGAACTATCGGTACGCTCAAGCATTCCTTCTGAAAAACTTGAAAAAGAATTCTAAACCTCTGGAGTGTCTTAAAAGAACAAGCGGAAATTTTGAAAATCACTCAGCACGAAACAGGCTATTAATGATAACTAATTAAAAAATACACAAACACACATACATATGCGTACATACATATGATCAAAATATAGTTTATGATATGCTATAGCTATGGGTAAAATGGCTCAATAAGTGTGACAGAGCGTATGATAAAATAAAAGTGGTCACTGATGTCAAAAACGAAAGTCGACAGTCTGATACATTCTTATCGCTATCTTCAGGCCATGTATGTTCTGCTTTGGCTTGACTATTTATATATTCTGCTTAATGATGCATTATGGGTATTATCCGAACGGTTTTTGCGTAGGCATTAACGGATACGTTTAATTTAGTCTAGATAACTGTGTTTCCGAATGCGGTTATTAGTGGCTATTTTACAGCGTTGTTTATTAATTTTCACTCTTTATTTATTATTGATTACTTCATTAGTTGTTGGTGATTATTATTATTATTATTATTATTATTATTATTATTATTATTATTATTATTAGTGGTGTTTGTGTGTGCATTCGGAGTTTGTTTATTTATTATTTAATCTTTATTTATTTAGTTTTTTGTTTTTTTTGTTATTTTTTATTGTTGTTTTTCTTTCAATGGTTGATTATCTTATTTGTTTAGTTGAAAGTATTGGCTTTGTCTAAAGTATAGAAGACATATATATATATATATATATATATATATATGGAAAGTCAGTTGTTGAAGTTTACGTTTAGCTTCTGAATAAATGTAGATTAGTTACTGTAGTTTCACTTTCGACCATTTGATTTAAATTTGGACTAGAGTCCGACAAAATATATAAGAGCATTTGTGAAAAGAATTACTTTGACTTGTCTCGCAGATCAAACAGCTACAGAGTTAACGAGACAAAAATGTGATTCACGTTATCAAGACAAAATCGTGATTGGCGTTAGCAAAAGAAAAACGCGATTCACGTTAGCGAGATAAAACACGATTCCCGTTAGCGAGACAAAAACGGGATTATATATATATATAAATTCCGAATTTACATTCGTTAAATAGCTATTTCAGCGATAAAATTCTCGCTTCTTCAGTAACGATCAAAAATGAAAATTTATTAATTCAAATATGTTACAAAAATTTATATACCGGAAGAAGCCCCAAAATATATCAATGCACAAGAAGTTAAAAAAAATGGATGGGGTTAAGAAAGAAGAAAAAATTTTTTTTAATTTGTCGTTCCAGATATAGAAAAGCAGAAGTGCAGAGACAGAGATACATGACTCGATATTAGAGTCATTAGTTTTTTAATATATTAATAATTTATTGTAAAAAGGGTTCGGTTCGAAATTCTTAACATCTGAAGAAGAACGAAGGGTACAACGACCGAAACGTCGTGAAGATGAGGACAATAGTCCGAACAATGTAAATAGTGTAATTATCTAAGTCCCAAAATAGGCCTCTCAGGCTAGCAGAGAACAAGGACATAAATGATCGAAAAGAGAGTATAACGCGCCAGTCTTATAATTAGGGAGAAACTGTTTACCTGCATGTTTGGGAAGTCATAATTTGAAACAATGGTTTTTATCTGGGTTCAAACATAGCTTGCTATCATAGATATGCAACCATCTATTCCGCTAAGCTGCTCCGATTTATTTCTGTTATGTTTTAATATAAGAAGACATTGAAGATTGTGAAGCGTCAACTGAAGACCTTGTTCTTGTTTGTTTCTCGGTACGAGATTAAACACCTGGATCAAGGTGTCCCATGATTATTATATACAATACTTTCTTGTTCTGTATAGAAATCCATTTAATAAAACGTGTTCAGCAACAAGAACCTCTGCCATTTTATGGGTAGGCCAAGACAAATCTCCGCCTTTCTAGTAATGGATTAAAATATTCTATTATTCACTAAATACAAGACCTAAGAATCCCTCAAGGCAGAGGCATATTGAATGAGGGTTTTGTAAAGGCGCGTAAGAATAGAGTAAGCGGTGTTTATTATAAGGATATGTAGGATAGATACCGGTTGACTCTAGACTTGAAGTGATTAAGATTATAACAATAGGAGAAGCATCCTCTCGGGAGTTTGCTCTACAAAGTAACAGTTTAAAAGAAGAAGCTACAAGAATAGAATTTCTTTATTACCAATGGAATACGAAGGGGATAGGATGAATCGACTCTGTATACATGACATGGTGGTTCCTAGCTGTGAATGTCTGAACTCGTGGAACCAAGAAATGTATTTCGACGGAACATCTTCCATGAAAACCGCGATAGAGTAGCGAAAGGGTAGCAAAATGCGCGAAAGAAGCTGTAGGGTGGGAAAATAATTCGGCATCTACAAGGCCACGTAATGTTTTTTGACCTATATCATGGCCGGTAAGTGAGGCTTGGGCAAACTCAGCTCCGATATGGCAGCAATCCTCTATTCTTGCTTTAGTTTGGTTAAAACATGGCAGAAGGAGTCAGGTATTTTTTGGAAATACAAAGAATCGACCATTTTCCTGTATCGTTAGCGATGGGTCGTACATATGAGTTCCGCTTGCAGTTTGGAGTGAGCTCGAGTCCCAATCGGAGGGAGTTCCAGCAATCATGTGCAGGTCAGATTATTACTTTATACTCCGTTTGGTGCGATCTACCGTTTGAATGGATGTGCTAGTACATAAATTTTGATTTTATTGTGATATAAAATAGATTCAAACTATGTTTTCTGTTCTCATGGAAAAATAATGTATACTTTATTTAACCAAAAATACCCAATACAACTGATGTTGTCAAGAAATATAAATAAGAAGCATTTACCGTATAAAATAGCTCCATGCATGCCTTAAAGATCAGCATTCGATACCTTGTCGTTTAACTGGGATCTAACAGATATCATGGACGTTGTTGGTAAGTTCACGGCTACGTAACTCAATAACAGGCCGAAAATTAAGATTTTATTGGTTAAGATAATTCACGTTTGTGCAGGAAAATCTTATTTGGATTGTCTCCCCTGTTGAAAGTTTTAGCTGTTTAAGATACTTTAAGTAGGACAAGACTGATGGAAGAATAATGAGGCGAAGCGAAGAAAAAGTAGAAAAAAATAAGAATTAATTAATAAAACGAATGGAAAAAAATGGGAACGAAAGAGAGGGAGAAAAATACATAAAGGAAGCAATAGATGAAGCAGAAGAAGCCAGGGTGAAAAAAGATACATTGAACGGAACAGAGAAAGAGAGAAGCTTACATTGAGAAAAGGAGAGAGTAAAAGACACACACACACACACACACACACACACACACACACACACACAGAGAGAGAGAGAGAGAGAGAGAGAGAGAAGGAGTGAGAACAAAAACGGAAATAGACATATATGTACAGACATTGAAAAAGAAATGGAGAATTATAGATAAAGTAACACAGAGAAACAGAGAAAGAGGGAGAGAAAGAAAGAGAGATAGAAAGATAAGAAGAAAAGTAAATAGATATACTATACAGACATTGAGAGAGAAAAGCAGAACTACAGAAAGAGTGATAGAGAGTTACAGAGAGAGATAGAGAGATATAGGAGTGAGAATGAGAAGAGAAAATAGATATACATATACAAACTTTTAAAGTGAAAGAGAGAACTATAGAGTGAGAGAGAATGACAAAGAGAGAGAAAACGAGAAGAGAAAATAGATATACATATACGGAAACAGAGAGAGAGGAGTAGAACTATAGATAGAGAGACAGAGAATAGCAGAGAAAGAGAGATCTGGTATTCCCGAGCAGTCATTCATCAAGGTTTAACGTAGCTTAATTTCGGTGAGAATTGTACCAATTGAACATGGTAAGCGGTTTACTTAACAAGAGAGTAACCATTACGTAAATGTAGGCACCGACATAATAATCCAGTCGGTTTAGTACACTATTTGGCAATGCAAAGCAAGAGTTCAAATTAAAGCTTTTGTGGTACCTAATTTTACCATAATAGGTATCTAAATAGTCTATGAAAATTATTAATACTTATGATATGTAAACTCCTTTCAAATGTCCATATGTAAACAGAAGTTTACTTAATATTCTACGTTGTCCAGAAAGTTCAGAATCATATAAAGTGCGGAAAGAAAACAACAAATTTTGATCTTTGTCCGGTGAAATTTCCCAGTAGTGCTGTATTTCGACCTTGTTCCACGCAGTCAAGCCATCAATGCTAAGATGTATTGCCAGCAGCTAAACCGCGTGTGCGACAATCTAAAGAAGGAGTATCCTGCTTTGGTGAAATGAAGTCGAGTTTTATTTCAGCAAGACAATACGAAGCCACACATTGCCAGATTGAGTAAGGAGAGGTTCAAACAGATGGACATTGTTGAGATTGTTCCACATCCATCATTCAGTCTCGATGCAGCTCCGAGTGAGGTTGGCCTATTCTGATCAGTAGCACACTTCCTCCGCTACCAGCGATTCAGCACTTTCGATGAAGTGAAGGAGGCTTGTTTACAGATTTTTAATGCAAAGCCAGCGAACTGGTATCTAAGACAGATGCTGGCTGATTTCTGGCAGAAGATCGTCGCAAATGATGGACTTTATTTTGAAGAATAATTATTGGTGCTGCTCCATAAAATTGTATATTTTTCTTTCCGTTTCCTCCGTGAATCAGAACTTTCTGACCAACATAATATATTTTATCATGTTTTTGGTGTATTTTCGATTTTAGTAACAGTGCATTTTTTTTTATACTCGAGATAACTTTGATAAGAGGACAATGAAAATCGGTTAAGTCATATTTTTATTTTATTTTCGATTTACTTCTTTACGGGACTTGTAAAATTTGGTGTCATTTTTTCTTTTTGTTCGAATTTATTATCCACGTTTTTATTGCAATTATTAAATTTTGTACTCTGAGTAAAATCATTTTCTATTAATCTATCTATAGTTCACCCTTTCTCTTTCAGTTTATATATATATATATATATTTTTTTTTCTTCTCATTCTCTTCCTTTCATTCTCTCTCTGACACTCTATCTATTGTTCTGTTTTTCTCTCACTATGTCTGTATATGTATATCTATTTTCTGCTCTCATTTACTCTCTCTCTTTCTCTCTCTTTGTCTGTAATTTTCTGTTACTCTATAGTTCACTTTCTCTTTCTATGTCTGTATATGTATATCTATCTTCTCTTCTTATTTTCTCTTTCTATCTCTCCGTCTTTCTCAATGTAAGATTCTCTCTTTCTCTATCCTTATCAGCGTATCCCTTTTTCTTCCCCCGTTCTCTCGATTCATTTATTTCCTTCTGTTTTTTTTCTTTATATATTTCCCCTTTCTTTTTTCCACTTCTTTCGTTCTCACACGATCTATTCTTTTTATTTATTAATTTGCATTTTAGCCACTTTCCATTTGCCTGATTTTTAAAGAAAAAGGCAAACGAAAGAGTTGCTGCCTGTAAAACAGGTGAAGAAAGATGAACTAGTCACTAACGAACAACTCGTCAGAGGCATAAATATTTCAGAAATAAACCATAAGAATAAAAATAATAATAAAAAAAAAACGACAAAAAACATTCATGAGTCCAGAGAATCAATCGAGCGTTACTGAAGAAATGTTAAACTATTCACGAGGGCCGGCCACTCCAGCGTCATTTTATACTTTTACAATTGCCTCGGTTTTCTGAGTCTGAAATGCGCTAAGGGATTGTTAGCAAAAGTGACGTAACAAAATATATTGACTAGCCTGTTTCTACGTTTATGACAGCAAAAAAAGACTGTAAAATTTGGCGCGAAAAATAAAGGATAAATTTTGTAGGTTTATTTTATGAAATAAAGTGTTTTTGATATTTGGAAATACGATCAGTCTAAGTCTGTACATATCTTTATCTATTTCGGTTCATTCATGTTTATCTATTTAGTTATTTCAGATCGTTTGTTTATATCTATCTATCTATCTATCTATCTATCTATCTATCTATCTCTGTTTCTATCTATCTATCTATCTATCTATCTATCTATCTATCTATCTATCTATAATATTTTAATTATTCGGACTATTGTCCTCATCTTTGTTGCCATTTGTACGACTTTCGGCTGTTTTACGTCTCGGCCTTCTTCAGGTGCTAGGAATTTAAGGACATATGGCCCAGTGGATATAGACGTTGGTTAGTTTCTGTGACTTGACCCAAAGAGTTGCGAGTTCAATACCAGTTAACAGCAGTGGTGAACAACTAACTTACAGGGTTAGACGAAGATAACTCATGACTACCAGAAGAGCCACTACTACGCAGGGAATGAAGTTCATATAGACCAGTGATTGTAATAAATGGTTCAGTTCAAAATTCCTAGCACCAGAAAAAGGCCGGAGCGTACAATGGCCGAAACGTCGTACAAATGGCAACAAAGATGAGGACAATAGTCCGAATAATATAAATAATGTAAATACTCAGAAATATCAGAAATATAGACAGATACTATCTATCTATCTATCTATCTATCTATCTATCTAGTAAATGAACATCTAACATGTGCTTTGTGGTGTAGTGGGTATCGACTCGGAACGAATTTGCTGCATTCACTTTCGCGCAAATACCCTTAGGAAAGATATGAATCCGTCACTTGTCCATCCAGCTATGGGTTAAGTAGAAAGACAGATTGGATTCTATAGCCTTTATTTGCAATTATTCTACCGCAGGAAGTAATAGCAACCTATTACTGGAAAATATTCTACCCAGTCAGTCATGTCACTTTCTAGACATGATCGCCCATGCGTGTCACTTAATTGACTGAAATGATTGATTACTTTTTTATGTCTTTTTGATTTCAGGTTATTTAAAGCCAGAACGAATCTTTTTGAGATTCTAATAATTTGTGGGGATAATAATGATCTATCGATACAATTTCTGTTAATTAACCCATTACTGGGGGAAAAGAGTTGGTTTCTCAAGTTAATATAACAAACCTGATTTCCAATTCCGAGCCGTTATCCATTACATCACCCGTACATTCAAGCTAAAACCACCTGTTATTCCCATGTAATTAACCATCTAGGTACTGACCAGGCTCGACGCTGCTTAACTTCGGTGATCGTACGAGAACCATTGTTTCAACGTGATATGGTCGCAAACCTTTCATAAATAGCAAAAAAGTTTCAGGTTCTAGTTTACAGGAGCGTTGTTGTGTAATGGATTACGGTGCAAACTTGAGAATTTTAGTCGGGTTCATTACATTAACTCACGCGTAAATACCCTTGAGAAAAACATGTTTCTCTTTCTCGCCCTGTTGAATACTAGGAGCGATTGGGCCATTTACCCTTGGACTGCCGCAAAAAGAAACGGCAACTGACTGCGGTAAGTCTTCTGTTTAGCCAATCATGAATCTAAAGCGATATGATCGCCCAAACATTGTCAGATTCATACTCGCCCCAGGCCTTTTGAAGAGGGATAGAGGTTTTTCCCCTTGTTTTCTATTTAGGCGTGAGCCACTGAATCCTTCTAAAGTCTACTTCAACTCTATACTTCTAACGTCTTCGCTTGAACTCTGAAATTTTATTCACTAATTAATTTTATCGCTCCTAATACGAATAGATAAGTTCAACTATTGCCCGGTTCACACTCCACCAGGACTTTTGAACATGAGTGGAAGTTTATCCATTTTTAGAAATGGAATTCCGGTTCCTTCTAAAGTCATTTAATGATCTTTAACTTACAGTAACCCCTTGTGTCTTAATGGCATTATCGCTTTGCTTGGGGTGAATTGGTTAAAAAATGTATCAAGTGTGGCACTTGACTTTAAAGGAACTAAACGTACTAATAAAAGAACTAGATCTGATTCTGTAAGATTTAAATTAGTCAATTCTGTATGGTACTATACATTCTTTAAATCCTTTCAGAACATGGTAATTTTCTAAGCGCATCTTAGATGTGGCACAAGTCCGAAAGTATGAGACACCCAGTGAGGATCAAACTCACTACACAACTGTAATGGTTCTAGTGAGACAAGCTTGCTAATCATTACACAACCTCGAGGTGCCCAAAGTATGTAGATTAATTTTCTAAGCGCATCTTAGATGTAGCACAAGGCCGAAAGTATGGGACACCCAGTGAGGATAGAACTCACTACTCAAGTGTAATGATTACTAGTGAGACAAGCTTGCTAACCATTACATCACCCCGTGGTGCCAAATCCTTTCAGAACATGAGTCAATAAAAAATCTTGCAATTTTTTTTCTTACATATGTTAACACATATCTGACTGTTTATGCCTTAATTCACTTTTGAGAAACTGCTGAAGACGAAAGACGAAAAAAGTAACTTTAAAACTTAAAGCCTCTCATAACACAGGTCAACACAAGGCCATTAAAAAAAACTTCGATTTTGACATTATGAACTCTTTAAAGCCGAGATCAACAAAAACGAGATTGATAAGAGCAGACGCTATTCTTCCAAATTTACTTATTCTCGAGTTGACACTCCTAACACGAGAACTGAACTGCCAGTCGTGTAACTACAGTCAGTTAAAGTGCCATACGTGATACATGCTTGGGCGATCATGTCTCGAAAGAGACATGACTGACTGGGCAGAAGATTATCCCGCAGTAGGTTGCCATTGCTTTCTGCAGTAGACTGGTTGCCGACCAAGGCTATAGAACCCAATCTGTCCTGCTATTTAACCCATAACTGGAAGGAAGAGACGGATTAATACCTTTCCCAAGGGTATTTGCGCGTAAGTGAATGGATTCAACTGGAATTCGAACTCGGCTCCCCGATTTCTCGTTCCGAGCCGATAACCACTGTACCACAACGCACATCCTTGTGCGTTGTGGTAACTACAACGACGGCAAAATAATGTCCTTCAGCACGTATGCAATAACGTCTCTCTACAGGTTTGTCTTCTTTATTATCTGTGGATTGCTAAGAGTGCTTGGGAAAGATAATGGAGTGGTTTCCTGTTGTCCTCTCCACGCTTTGTAAAATTCAGATTAATTCTTCTAATCTGGTTGTCTCCCAAGATTAGCGAGTGCAGTCGATCTTGCTATTTAACCCACAAATAGCCGGAGAAGAAACATATTCATGTCTGTTTCAAGAAGCGTAATCAAGAATGTGAAAACAATATACTAGAGAGGAATTTGAACTTGGCACGTCGATTCCACTTTCTGCCCTGATAGTTGTAAAAATACCCACGCATCTAACATATGTAAATATTGAAGAAGAAAGTATTCATTTTTTAAATTTAATCAGGTACAATTACAATTTCAGGTGACTGCAATGAGGGTGAAAAATATTACAATCAAAATGTTAGGCAAAAAACAATAATCCTTTATCTGAAATTTTAAAAAAATCCAAAAATCTCAAAAATCTGAAAGTTTTTTAGGCGCTGACATGACTTGTCATGAATTGAAAATTTCTGAAAACACTGACTTTCTTTCTAGGTGACATGCAGCTGTTATAAGTGACCTGGTTATGTGTTCCTAAGCCCAGCTATTTAGCCTATGTTGGTGCTAGTTTTTTTTTTTTTGTTAGAGATCGTCGCTGCAACACCTTCGTTCGTGGATTACTTACTAGGCGTTTCGTGCCCAGTAAAGATATTCAAAATGTCAAAAAAAAAATCCTGCATTTGTATATATATTTTTGTAAGTACTGATCATGTTTTTTGTACACGTACAGAAAGTACAAAATATTATATTTACTTGAAGTTTTTTCATTTCACCGCATAAAAATCTGTGTGAGCATTACATGGCAAGCCTCATTATGCGACTGTTTAATTTGTTACGACAAATGAGGGTGAAGTGCCTATTAACAAAACGTTAAACAAAATACGACAAATATGTATGCAGTATCATTTAACCGAAATTTAAAAATCCGAAAACCTCCAAAAGTTTTCAGGCGCTGACATGATTTGCCACAAATATAAACAAAATGTATTAAATTTTATATAAAAGTACTTCCAGGGTATACGTTATTTAAATAAAACTTCCTTCAGGGTATATGTATAACGTGTTATAAAATGTAAAGGATATCTTGTTTATGCCCCATCTGATGCTTCGGTCACAAAAATGGGGTCTAGCTGACATGACTGGGCTACAACTTCTCATTTTAATGGTCGACCCTTTCTATCGATTCCAGGAAGTACATGTTTTTTTTAATCATTTCATTCCAATCAAGTTAATAAAGCTATTATGAAGCTAAGCTGCTGAGTGTTATATGTGAGCAACGACGAGGTTTTGTAGAGAATGCAAACGAAAAGGAAACATACTTACCATCAGGAAGAGACAGCTGAGAGACATAATGAGGAAGGAGAGTTTGGAGAATCTAATACTCACAGGGCGAATAGAGGGAGAGAGAGAGAGACAAGGGAAGCCGCACGTGACATACTTAATGGGCTTGCGAAAGTGGATGACTGAAAGGATTTTAAGAGAGATACCAAGAGGAAAAATGCTAAGAGTGACAAGGGATAAGGGCAAGTGGGAATCCATGATCGCCTACGTTCTGAAAGGACACGGCCTATAAAGAAGAAAAGAAAATACGAAAAAAATCAATATTAAAGAGAGAGAAGACTAAAAGAAGAAGAATTAAGAAGACAGAGTGTAACGATTGATATTAAATTTAAATTTTTGAAAATCAAAGTTAACTGGAAAGCAAGAAGCTGAAAGAGAGTTGCACAAGCGATAAGTGCAATAGAAGAAATTGTTAGCATATAAATAACGGTCACATCAAGCCATTTGAACTGTAAAATGATGAGACCTTGCCGCCAATCTAGTACTGCACTTATATTCATAAAGTCTAGGTTCAATAGTGGAGATTTAATCAGAACAATTACTATGAAAATATTTATAGAGAAGGGGGAGAAAAGCTACGTTACTGTGGTGGGAATGGGTATGAAGGAGAGATGCTAGGTCAGGACCATTAACACTGCAGATTCTTTAGATTTTACAGAGAATCTTTAAATATATAGCAGGAGAACCAGACCAGATGTGGCAGCAGATTCCAAACCGAGGACGAATGGTAGACTTATAAATATGTAACAAACATTCTGATGAGGAAAATTATCTTGCTCCATACTGCGGACCAAACTGGAGGCTATTCGTGGTCGAAAGGTCTAAGACGTTACCAGCTCAAATGGTAGCTTCCCCTATATAGATAGGGGTCGCAGTTTCGAATCCTGCCGAATGGCACACATTTTCATAAGAAAAATTTATCGTAAATAATCAGGCCGGTAGATATAAATATATAATACTGTTTCATTAAAGACAGAATATCTACTTAAATACGAGTATCGATAAAAAATAATGTTCAAACAATTCATTTCATATATATATAATCGCTATAAATAGATAAAAATATTTTTATTAGCATCCATAATGATGGTATTTTTAAAATATATAATTGGAAGACGGTCTGGCCAACCTCACTGAACAGAGCCAAATCGATGTGAATAAAGAAATTATCGTTTTTAAAAAAGGAAAAGATGTAGAGGGAGAAAAATAAATGGAAATGAGCTGGAGGCCAAATAAATGCTCTCTCGGTTTACACAGAGAGGGTTTTAAAGATTGAATGTAGATGGCCTCCAAAACTTTAAGGTGGTAACTATAGTGAAACCTGCTTAAGATGGAAAATGTATCCACACTGAAGTTAACGGCACAATTCTGGTTATTAATAAGGTATTTCGCAATACAAGACCCGTATGCATTGTTCAGCCTATCTGACGAGGAATAGTTCGAATTACGTATTTTTGTAAGAACGTGTTGTTTAATTCTGGAATCTAATCTTTGAGTAGTTCTCCATAAATAATGTGAGTCTAGTCTTTGTGCAGTTCTGTATATATATATATATATGTGTGTGTGTGTGTGTGTGTGTGTGTGTGTGTGTGTGTGCGTGTGTGTGTGTGTGCCTGTGTGTGTGTGTGTGTAGTACAAACAGTTTGTCTCTTTAATAGAGCAGATTCATGTCGACTTCGAAATTTCATGAGGAGACCGTTATGATGTTCCCACTCATCAGGTCTGTTTGCCGTTAAGTCCCGTTTTTTTTCTTGTTTATATAGAATTTATTGTTTATACATACACACACACACACACACACACATATATATATATATATATATATATATATATATAAATTCTATATATAAAATGTAGAATTTCTTTCTATCTATCTATCTATCTATCTATCTATCTATCTATCTATCTATCTATCTAAAGGCAAAAGGTAAACTTATCACTTTTGCTTTGATAAAGTCTCCCAGAAGACGAAATGCGTGGGTTAAGATAAGTCTTCTCTCTACGCTTAGTTACATAAGCAGGAAGCACGGCACATAAATCATAACCAGCTTCAATAACCCCACAAGGCAATAAAGCCGCGAGTATACAAGTGGTTACTGAGTGTGAAAGAATAAGGAAGAAGAGAAACATTATTAAGGAAAGAGAAGAGTAATTCAAGAAGACAGTAGATAACGATTGACATTGCATTTAAATACTTTTATACAGGGAATCGCCAAATAATTGACATCATTTTGTATTCTTATCAATAAGAATCTACCAGAGAAAACGTTTCCTGCGTGACAGTGATAATGTCAATGAAATGGCCACCACGTTCACCTGACTCGACACCTTGTGATTTTTTTCAGGTCTATATCGATCCTCATTCTGCAAGCTTAGAGAAACTTAGGCAGAGAATGAATGGAGCGCTGGAGAATGTTACGCAAGGCATGCTACTGCGTGTTTGGCAGGAGTTGGACTACTGACTTGACAGATGGTGTGAATATTCAACATTTGTGAAGATTTATAAAATGTATATCGCTTTGAATATCTTGTTCGAATTTTAATAAATAAATCTTTTATTGTTCAACATAAAGTCCGCTTAATTTCACTTGCCTGGGACATGTAGCCACTCAGATATTAACATTTTAAATGAGGCAATCTGAGAACACATCAGACCCTTATTGGGACAATCTGAATACATATCAGATCTTTAAAACTAACAAACACAATGCTACTTCCAAGGAGATAAATCACCTTTATATTCCCCATATTCCAATTATAAAGAGAATGTATCACGCAGAGAGCTCCCCCGTCCAACACCTGCTATTTTGTTGAACGCATCACCGCATAGATTCTTCTCCGGATAATACAATCTTAACTTCTTCAAGTTTATTCCTTCTGAAGCACCAGTTCGCGTACGATCACCGGAGTTAAGCATTGTCGAGTCTGGGAAATACTGTAAGGTGGGTTGTGCGGGTGGTGTAATGAATAATGGCTTAGAATTTTTAGCTGGAGAGTTCAATTCGAATCGTTATACTCATTTACATGCAAATACCTTTTGGAAAAATATGAAATCATCTGTTTTTCTCCAGCTATGGGTTAATTAGTAAGATGTGTATCATTAACTATTATTATACAAAAATAATTCTTACGATCTAAAAATATTTTCTGGCTTTAAGTAACATGCAAAGGGTTGATAAGCCGTAAAAAAACGAATCACTTAATCAACCAAGTTTATCTTCCTTTTTCTCATAATGTATATGTCCTACGACCTTCTCATACTACGCAGTACATTAATAGTAACCCTCTACCTTGAGTGGCTCTCGAGTATCATATATGGTTTATTTTTAGTATATAAGAGACTTGAAATCGTAAATGTTGATTATTATGCTGTGAAAAGTGCTGAGAGTTTTAATCAGATGGGTAACGCAGAATTGATTCAATACGATCTGTCATAAAAAACAATAGCTTTATTCAGAACTGTCAATCGCATCTGCTCCAGTGGCGCAATTGGTTAGCGCGCCGTACTTATAGACAGTATTCAGAGGCATGCGGAGGTTGTGAGTTCGATCCTCACCTGGAGCAGTATTTTTTTTTTTTTACTTGTTCTATTTTGTTCCTTTTATTAACTTTGGAAATAACTGACGAGATATCTCGTGAAAATTTTTTCTGAATCTGAGAATCTAATGGTTAGTAAAGACAATTCGTAGATGCACTGAATGTAATGATATTCTTGAAGTAACTGACGAGAAATGATGCCTTTATAATGTCATATATTGACGTTGCTGATGGGTAGGAAACTCATAGGAAAGAATGCGATATGTTTTAACTAAAAATCTGTCTTCGAACTAAAGCGAGTGAAAAGAAGATCTAAACTTATTTATAAATGGAACTTTGTGTGTGCGTGTGTCTGTGTCTGTGTCTGTGTGTGTGTGTGTGTGTGTATCCGTTACCTATAGATTCCGAAACAGCTGAACCGATTTTCTTGAAAATTTACACAGTTGTACTATAAGCATCTGCGACTGTTCTTAGCTAGGTTTTGTGTCGAGGTACCCCCGATAAATATCGAAAATCGATAATCGAAAAAATCGGGTTATATAAGGAGTGGTCCGATTTTAATCAAATTTCATGCACTCATAGACAAAGACATAAGAAACGATATTCAGAGGTTTCGAGGTTGCAGTTCTTACAATAGTGCAGAAAATCGATAATATATATATATATATAAAAGGCAAGATATTTGTGTATTTGTCTGTTTATCTGTCTGTATGTCCGTTATACAAATCCACAATTTTTATCCGATTCTCACCGAACTTCATACAAATATTGTTTAGGCTGAGTCTGAGCTCCAAGACCATGGATTAGTTTTAAAGTTTTCATTACACCCGGGCTATACTGCTAGTGAATTATAAGCAGTTAGTGATTTCCAAAGTCATCGAGAAAATTTACTCCCCTCTTTCAGTGCTGAATATATCATTGTAAGCCCAAACCAAATTCTCGAGTTCATTACCGTCACAAATACATTTGAGCACACTATACATATATCTATTTCACACCCAGCTATGGGTTAAATAACAGAGCAGATTGACTTCTCTAGTCGTGGTTGGCAACCAGTCAAAGAAAACAACTCTGAATTTCAAACCGATAAAGATACTTTAAGCAAGGTCTCTATTAGTTTTCAACCAAAGTGCTTTAACAAAAGTCAGTCAATAAGAGTTGTTGGTTGGTTGATTTCGGTTAGCGACATATCAACACCTCTATGGGTTATTTAATGACACAATCTAAATATTTTATACGGAATTTTATGGCTTCAACTGCAGCAACACAATTTTATTCTGTCAGGGTAAACGTATGTTTTTTTTATATATAGTTTGCAGATGATAAAAAGTAATGTTGATATTTTTCTTTTAAGTTTATCACTCGTAATTTCAGTACAAAAACATATTTTTATACTTTTTTGTGTTGTATTGATTGTTATTTTACTATGAAAATGAATCGTTAATTTTTTTTATAAAAAGCCATTGCTGGTAATATTTATTATAAAAATGTATTGTTGGTAATATTTGCTATAAAAACGTATTTTTTAAAAAAAATCGTTTCACCCCAAGCAAAGCGGTACCGCACCTGATGTGCAGTGGGCTACATTAAGAGAGTAAAAGTTTAAGCAGGAGGAAAGCGAAAAGAAAGACGAACTAGTATTTGTAATAAAAATGTATTGTTGGCAATATTTCTATAAACATGTATTGTTGGTAATTTTATTTTAAAAATGCACTGTTGATTTTTCTTTATAGGTTTAGTATTTGCTCATAGCTCGAACCCTAAATGATGCTACCACCCAAGATCTGGGTAGACAAGCGAACACCGGCAGTTAAGAGGTTGTTACATGCTCTTCAAAAACACCAACCTCACGCTTAGAAGCCTTGCTGACGGTTGTAATTTATCTTCATACCCTGGACGACAATAAGAGCTGTGTAAGGATCTTGTAATGGATTATGCAGAAATTGCATTGCAGTCTAATCGAAACCAAAATAGGGATGCCAATGAGGAATTGCCGTTAACTTCTTTATAAAAATTGATTTCCATGAAACAGGAATTTCCTACCTTTTCTAAAACAGGCCAGTTCAGCCAGACAACAATGCTATAAAAGTTCTGCAATGTTAATGTTTGTTATAAGAACCTACATGTACCTTTCCAAGTCTTTACTAATAAGACTAGTCCTGGTTATGACGATAAATTACATCCGGTAGTAAGGCCTCTGATCAGGAGGTTGGCGGTTTTGAGGAGTCTGAAACCACATCTAAATTGCTGTTGTTCCCAAGACTACCCTTTACCCGTGCTAGTAGCACCTGTTAGGGTTTCAACTATGTGAAAATAGTGAACCTCAAACAAAAACAAAACACTATTAATGTATAAAAATACATTTTATAGTAAAAATACTAACAATACATATTTACAGTAAAATTACAAAGAAAACAATTTTAAAGCAGAATTACCAACAATACATTTAACTGTAGTTGAAAGCATACAATTGCGTTTAAAATATGTTTAATTAAAGTCATATGATTGTGTTCTAAATATTTTTATTTTAGTATAGAGGTTTACGGCTTATCAACCAACCAATAAGACGATCCTCACTGGGGGCCCCCATACTTTTGGCCTTTGGCCACTGCTGTAATTACCGCGTCGACGAAAATAAAGCTTGAACCAAAAATGTGTTATCTTCTTCACAGACAAAATGACGGACAGCAATAATTATATATAAATATACAACATATTTTTATTCTCTTCTTCGGTGACTTGTTGTAGAGTGAAGTAGGAGGGTTTGGTGGGATTGTCAGCATACGAGGGCAGCTAGACTGCTACGCTGTCTTCGGCTGTTCTGAACTCAACTGCTAGAACTAAACTGCCGACTGTTAAACTGTCGACTGATTGTTCCTGTCTGGTCTCACTTAAATTGTCCAACTTCATTTGACACGCGGCCCTTTCGGTGCACGTTGTTATATTTCAAATGCTAATTTTTCTTTATCTCAACTTTTGTGTTTGTCAAAACAAAACCCATTTTTGCCATTTAGATTTTCACAACACACTGACATTTTATGACAACATTCTTTTTCAAATCTTACAACAAAAATGCGAATACACTTCTGGGCAAAAATTTTACACCGAGCAAGAACATATTTAAGCTATGCTTAGGAAATCACCATTATCAATAAGACTGAACTTCGGAGTTTACCCTTTTGTAAAAGACGAAACAAAAACAAAAACAAAACCTATTGTTTGCGGATTCTTTTGCTATGTCGGAGATAGCATCATTAAATAGCGATTTGATATTTTTCTCAAAACGGACTAGTATAACCAGGCAAAAATGTTATAAAAGCTTCAATCATATTAAATCGCGCAAAAATCCTATTAAATGAGACGAAGAATAATTTTTACCTTTGTTCGAACACCGACCCACAGTTGGAACCTGTGAACTATACGCAACCTTAGTAACCACTAATCCTGTGTGGATTTTTACAACTCTCAACTTATTGTTGCACGAAGCTGGTTTAGAAGTTGGAAAATAGTGATGCGCCAACCTTTCAAGCTTGAAAGCCTTTACTGCTATCATAAAATCTCAACAGACCAAGTTGTTCCAATTCCCTGTGCGCACATCTAAAAAGATTCGTTAATGTAGAACAAGACTAAGTTGGCCGTTAGAAGATTGTAACACACTCATAAGTGTTTTTTAAATATTCATTTCACCCTAAGGAAAGCGATAATGCTACTCAGATACAAGGGATTACTAGGAATGAAAGAAAATGAAAAGAAACCGGAAACCAAATCCTAAACTCTATTTCTGCTGAAACGATTAGGAAGGAGTGTGAACCGGGCGAAACGCAAACCCATCTACTCGTATTGAGAAAAAAATATAGTAAATAAAATTTCAGTTGTTTCAGGAGACGACAGAAATATAAAGTTGAAGCAGAGGTTAGAAGGGTGTACCTACCTTACTCCCACTCAGTTGAGGCATGCTGTGACAAAAGGTCGGTTTTTAATCTGGAGAACCTGAGCACGTATGCTCGGGTCGCTGGTTAAAATTTACCCAGTCCTTGCATACGCAGTAACTTGGTACTAAGCTTGTCTTAACATGTCTAAGCTTATCGTACACACCCGCCAGGTGGCGTGTGGATATTTTACTAAATAAATAGAGTCATGATCGCCCACATCCTGAAAGTATATGACACATAAAAGAAGAAGTTCTGCCAGTTAATTTTTGGTTTTCACAGAAACGATCCTTTGAAAAATTGGAATCCATCTTTTTTCCCCTGCCATCTCAGTTAGCAGGACAGCTTGCGTTCTCTAGTTTTCAATAACTGGCGACCAGTAGAAAACTAATGTTTGTTTTTTTATTCATTTCCCCCCAAGCAATGCGAGACCGCCACTAGTGCGTAGTGGGGGGTTCCACGGAGTTTGCGTGCAGGGGGTATTGAAGAAAGGAGAAACGACGAACGGGATTCAAGAAGATAGAAGATGGCAATTCACGTTGCACTGAAATTTTTTGGAGATTGTTGCTATCAGGAAAGCGATTAAACGAAAGGGAGTTTCACAAGCAGGAAATGCGAAAAAAGAAACTATTCGAGTAGAAGTGGTGGTTGCATCTATTTCAACGGTAAAAAGGTGGGCCTTAGATGCCAATCTTGTCAGTCAGTCAGTTAAGTGCCATACGTGATACACACTTTGGACAATCATGTCTCGAAAGAGACATGACTGACTGGGCAGAAGATTATCTCTCTGTAGGTTGCTATTGATTTTTGCGGTAGAGTGGTTGCCAGCCAAGGCTATAGAACCCAATCTGTCCTATTATTTAGCCCATAACTAGAGGGAAGAGCCGGATTAATATCTTTCCTAAGGGTATTTGTGCGAAAGTGAATGCAAGGAATTTAACTGAAATTCGAACTCTGCTCCCCGATTTGTCGTTCCGAGTCGATATCCACTGCACCACAACGACCATCCTGCCAATCTAGTTGCACGCATTTAAGCGTGCAACTCACGTAGGCACCAGGGAAAAAAGCTCATCAGAGCTGATGTCATGAGAATATTTGTAGAAAAGACAAAGGGAAGTCACGTCACGTTGGTGAGAAAGTGACTGAAGACGAGATGCCAAGCCAGGACCAATTATATTGCAGTTGATTTAACAGTGAACTATATCCTATCTATAGACATTTGAGTTTTTGCCGGCGAGGGTTAACATATTACCAGTACCGTCAGGCTGAAGGTAATTTCTAGTCTCTTTCTGAACAAGAGATGTCCATGGATCTATGATTTTTTTTTATCACTCGGTTGATCCCTCACCCATGGTTATACGTAACAACGTTTAAATGTAGTTGATATATATTTTAATAATCTAAGATTTAAATAAATTAATTAATTAATAAAATAAAACCCACAAAATACTCAAACTGAAAAGTTTGTCTGTCCTGATTGATGGTAACCTATATGATAGCTTGGTAAAGTATAATTATAAAATTTAAAAAAAAAAAATGATTTTTCCATGTAAATTACGTCACAAAAGTTATAACTACGGACAAAAAAAAAAAAGAAACAAAAAGAAAAGCTAAAACAGGTTCTATTAGTTTCAGAAGATTTAAATTTAAGGAAAGAAAAGAAGAAATGACAGAGAGAAACTTTCATTTGGAAAATGTTGTATGCAATCACTCTTCACTTGACGAATTACCTGTTTGACGACCCCGAACTTACGACCAACTAAAACTAGATAAAATATCCTGCCAGTCGATATTCTATGTTATATGAAAAAAAATTTTTTTATCGTTTTCTTTTTTCTTGTGAATAAATCAAAATAAATAAATTGAATAAATAAAAAACCTACCAATACGAACATTTTTTCTAAACTACGATAGTCAATGCACTAAAGATTTAAAATAGTAATGAAAAAAAAAACTTATTAAAAATGAATTCTCTAGTTTCAATGACTAGTGACCAGTAGAAAACTAATGTTTGTTTTTTTATTCATTTTCCCCCCAAGCAATGCGAGACCGCCACTAGTGTGTAGTGGGGGGGTTCCACGGAGTTTGCGTGCAGGGGGTATTGAAGAAAGGAGAAACGACGAACGGGATTCTAGAAGATGGCAATTCACGTTGCACTGAAATTTTTTGCTATCAGGAAAGCGATTAAACGAAAGGGAGTTCCACAAGCAGGAAATGCGAAAAAAGAAACTATTCGAGTAGAAGCATCTATTTCAACGGTAAAAGAAAAAATTGCTCTTCCTAAAGAATATTTCCAAGCGAACTAAAGCACACAAAACAAACAATAATTT
This sequence comes from Ascarosepion bandense, assembly GCA_037127315.1. Lineage (NCBI taxonomy): Eukaryota > Metazoa > Mollusca > Cephalopoda > Sepiida > Sepiidae > Ascarosepion > Ascarosepion bandense. The sequence goes on along the minus strand of JBBBDQ010000772.1, from coordinate 2,849,976 downwards.
CCCCAACTACATCATTGACAGACAAATAAAATCATTCTTACATAACATACAGGACACCAAAAATAAAAATATAACAGAAAAAAATATCAGCAAATTTTATTGCAACCATTGTCCTTTTACAATCAGTCTTTTTTCTCAGATTTACACCCTATAATCCCCTGCGTAGGAGTGGCAATTCATTTACTTTTTTCCCTGATAACTAAAATCTTCAAAAATTTAAATGCAACGTTAATGGCTATCTTCGTCTTATAAAACCCCGAAAAAGTTTATCCTTTTCTCATTATTTTGCGCAATTATAAACAGAATAAATTTGCAATGAGAAAACTTATTCCACTTCATATTTCTGCTATAAATAAAAAAAACGTGTGAAATTTATATATTGTAGAAAATGGGAAACCGCTAACATTGTTGTTATAACCAAAATAACCCAAGCAACTCAAAACTAGCTAAGACTAGCACCAATTTAAATGCCCAGCCCAAGATAGTGTGTCTTGTCACAAATCAATTAACTATATTAGATATACTAGAACCTCGTTAAGTAAACGCCTTACATGTCACCTGGTGAATGAAAGTGCCACTAAAAAAAGTATTAACCCATAATTTACAAGAACCCCAAAGAAAAATTCTAGTTAATGACACAAAAATCATTTTTAAATCACTTAACCGTGGACATCTTACTATTAGAGAGAACCTATTGATTAAACGCCGTTCCTCGGTTATCACTGACACTGTTCAGTAGTAAGAATGGCGTGTTAAATGGTTTCTAAAAACAGAAATGACCCTCACGTCAACACATCCACGCATGACACATGACTGCTCAAAACGGTCCCTCTTCCACAAGAATCTTCACACAGTAAAAACTACTATGTAGTACAAAACAAGGAGAATAAATATCCCGAATACAACACACTTTAGAATGGCTAAGGCATTGGCCGAAAACGCTCGAAACAATAAAAACTATGGATAATTTTTATATTGTTTATTATTAAAAAAAAGAAAAACTGTTAGAATACTGGAAAAACTCAAAGTATTGATTAAATAATTTTTTTTGGTCGTATTCAATGAAATATGTTTAAAAGAAATGTTATTATCTCTCTCTCTCTCTCTCTCTCTATATATATATATATATATATATATATATATAGGAAACGTAAACCTCATTACAGTTTAATGAAAATCAAAATGCATCACAGGTAAACATTTTCCCCTTTTTTCGAGTATATATATATGTGTGTGTGTATTACGGAAAGTCCCGAAGATTAAGGAAATATTTTTAACAACTGACATATTTAATTTATTTGCTTGAACATTATTTTTTAATCGATACTCGTATTTGAGTAGATATTGTTTTTAATCAAACAGTATATTTACTTGTACCGACTCGATTATTTATAAGAAATTTTGTTACAAAAATGTGTATTATTCAGCAGGATTCGAACCTACGACCCCTAACAATACAGAGGAAGCCGCCAATGTAGCCGTCTTAGACCGCTTGACTACGAATAATACCAAAGCCGAAGCGAAGTTAAAATTGTATTATATAAAGCTTGAGATAACTTTGATTAGACTGTGAATAATTCGTGGTCGGGCGTTCAAAGTTACACCAGATAAATTGGCGGCGTCCCTTATATTGTTAGAGGTCGCTGGCTAGATTCCTGCCGAATTGATTAAAATCAGATTCTACTCTAATACGAGTATCGATTAAAAAAATAATGTTCAAATAAATTATATATATATATATATGTGTGTGTGTGTGTGTTTGTGTGTGTTCAAATAACAAAATTATATATATTTTTTCTTCAGGACTTGGGCGATCATGGCTCCCATAATTTCAAAAAGTCATTGTGTTTTGAAAGAGACGACATATTTTTACTTTATTAAACCGTGTATATTCTATCTATCTGCATTTCCATTCGAGATATATATATATATATATATATATATATATATATATATATATATATATATATATATATATTAATAAATATACATATTATTCGACTTAGAGTTTGAAATATGCATCTGATGATTGCACAACACATGAAACCCCGAGTCGTGCCACAGACGTATATATATATATATATATATATATATATATATATATATATATATATATGATACAGCACTGTTCATACATTGATCACTATTTTATTATCCCCTGAATAATAATGCTCTACATGTGTCTACACTCCTCATATGTATATTTATTCATTTACGTCACTATATGTATATATATTTGAGTGAAACCCTTTTTTGCAAACATGTTTTGTTGACAGACAAACAATATGGTATTAACTGTTCTAGTAATCTTTTTTTCCGTTTTGTGTGGCTAACGAAGTCTAAAAGTTTTCCGTGGTGTCTCTTGTCTTAAGCGCTTTCTGTCACTTCTTTAATCATTTTCAAGTGGTATGTTGTTAATTGTTGTTAATTATATTTCACGGTTGTCTTTTAAGAAGTAATTGTGTGATGCATATTGTATAATATTAGCGTTTATTCCGATACTCGAGAAAAAAAAAATAGCTGGAATTCAAGTTGACTTCCTTCTTGGTCTCATATTTTCGACAGACTTGAAGTAGAACGACTGCATTTTATCATTAGCTGCACCCACTACAAGAAAAATCGGGTCACTGTGCCGTGCCGGAAAATTTTTTCTGTCCATCTTTCCCGTTTACAAATCTACCATTCGTCCGTGCATTGAATACCACTGCCAATTCTGACCTTATGCTCCGGCTATTCATCTCGAGAGTCTTGACGAGATCCACATAAGGATCTGTAATGTAATCGATCCTGACCAGGGATATCGACTTAACCTATTTTTACACCGACGAGACACGGCTACTCTCTGTCTTTGCTATAAATACTTTCATGGGAACTGTTCCAACGAGCCTTTTCCAGTTGAATCCATTGTATTCACTTACTTAAGAGACGGATTAATACCTTTCCCAAGGGTATTTACCCTTGGGAAAGGTATTAATCCGTCTCTTCCTTCCAGTTATGGGTTAAATAGCAGGACAGATAGGGTTCTATAGCCTTGGTCGGCAACCAGTCTAGCGCAGAAAGCAATGGCAACCTACTGCGGGATAATCTTCTGCCCAGTCAGTCGTGTCTCTTTCGAGACATGATCGCTCAAGCGTGTATCACGTATGTCACTCAACTGACTGACTGAAGTACGTAGGCCGAACTTGCGTAATGAAGAGACACCAAACAAATTTTATGAGCCCATGTGCCTCACGTATGGCACTTTAACTGACTGACTAGATTGGCATATACCTTCCGCACGTTTACCGTTGAAATAATAAAATGTAACGGACACTTTTAATCCAAGAGTTTCTTCTCTCGCACTTCCCGCCTATGAAACTCCCATTCGTTTATTTGCTTCCTTGATAAATGCAAGTTTCAAAAATGTAAATGCAACATCAATGGCCATCTTCTCTCATCTTGAATCCCGTTCATATTTTATTATTTCCTCAATTTAACCTATACTCAGTCTTTTCTCTTACTTTCAATCCCTGTAAACCCTTGCATACTAGGGGCATTCTCACCTGTGGAACTACGATTTACTTCCTTTCCTGATAATTATAATCATTAAAAATTTAATTGCAGTATCAGTGGCTATCTTCTATCTTTTTGAATCCCATTCATATTTTGTCCTTTCCCCCTATACTCAGTCTTATCTCTTACTTTCACTTTTTGTAACCCCCTGCGTACTAGGGGGCTTTCTCGCCTGTAGATATCCTTTCCGTTTACTTCCTTTCCTGATAACTGCAATCTTCAAAAATTTAAATGCAGCATCAATGGCCTGCTTTAGTTTTATTGTATTTTGTTTATATTTTGTCTTCTCCTGAAACTTCACTATACCCGGCTTACGGCCATATCACGTTGAATAAACCGGTTCTCGCTCGATCACCGAAGTTGAGCCTGGTCAGTACTTAGATGGGTGACCGCTTGGGAATACCAGGTGCTGTAAGCGTTTAGTGACGGATGTGCGTTGTGGTGCAGTGGATATCGGCTCGGAAAGAGAAATCGGTGAGCCCAGATCGAATTCCAGTTGAATACCCTCCATTCACTTAAGCACTGGTACCCTTGGGAAAGGTATTAATCCGTCCCTTACCTCCAGTTATGGGTTAAATAACAGGGTAGGACTTGGGGAACCTGCCCGTAAAAATAAATCCCAATGAATCTTGGTACTCAAAAAGAAAAAAAAGTATTACTAGAAACTTATATAAAAACAACAATAAATTGTTGAAAAGAAAAAGGTATTACAGGCAATAAATAAATAAAAAATTTAGTTGGCAATAAATGACCCACCGAGGTTGATAAAACAATCACTATATCAAGTCATCACTAACTTTGACTCCCTGTGCCTTCTAGTAACATTCGCGCCTTGTTTGGGGTGAATTGATTTTAAAAAGTAATGTTGTTTTGTTAGCATTAATCTTCATTAAATTTAGCTTTTTAAACTAAAGGAAACGACCTCATTTGTATAAAAAAATGTATGCGGCTGCCAATTGACGATATCTATCGTCAATTGGCAGCCAGAGACATATCGTAAGTTTTATAGTAGTGTATTCCCCATTGACATATACCTCACTCGATGCTTGAACTGCTGTGGTAAATTTTGTCCCATTGTGGCTCATGAAGTCACACTCCGTTGACTATTTTCACTCCGGAACGATCATAATAACTCGCTTCGATGAAACAGTAACATTGTGCCTTGCTTCTAAGCAAACCAACAAGTGAATTGACAACATTTGTTACCGCCAACTCGCTGGCATAGAATACCCGCCCATCCACCCGTCCGACACCAGGGTATATTATACTGGGAGATAATGAGGTGAAAAGAAGGAGGGGAGGGTTTACGACTACAAATAAAACAAAAATAACAGAAATAAAAGATTTTTTCAGTTGACATTTATGATAGATGAGAACGTCAGTCTTGAACACTCAACCAACCTTGACAATTTCGATCTGTTTGTTGAATCTCTACAGTTATTAAAATCAGGTGACGATAGACTTAGTCACACGTAATCGTCCTCTTTAGGGAATATTCAATTAGACAACTTTGTCTGACGGGCCGCCCACTTAGCGTTTAAATCTGAAAGAGTTTGGCAGATAGAAATCTTTAAAAGGTGGTTCATTATTCGGAATATAGCACATTTAAAAAAAACAAGCGATTTTTTTTTAATCCTATGCTCAACCAAGTCTCCCCTTGCTCATCTATGAACATTCTACTGTCATAATCAAAACTTTAAATTTTTTCCCGTGGAATAAAGGACCGAAATTCTAAGGGACATTAGGAGAGCGAATGATCTCTTCCAAATGTCACGTAAAGTTTTAAGAAATATGAAAATTTTGTTAAAACAAAGAAAAGGGTGCGTAATATCGGTCCTACTATGCGGCAGTAAATGTTGGACAATCTCCACACAGATGAATAGATTGATTTGGTTGTTTGATGGCAAATCAACTGTGTATTAAATCCTGGAGGGTCTTGCAGTCCTATTAGAATCCTCAGTTTAAAAACGCATGTGTCATGTTATTGTACAAACTAATAACTCTTGACTAACACCGGACTTAGTGGCGAGTGGTTGTGTGATTTGGGATTTTCCGTGAACGTAGATTTTACTTCTTGCGAAGATATAAAGAACATGCTTCTTCTTCTCTCTCCGATAGGTGCTTATATACCTTCCTGTTATTAGTAGTCGTGTGTATGAACATCCTAATCGCAAGCCCTATGTGTGAATTTGCACGAGATACTAGATTGGCAACTAGGTCCCACCCTTTCTCAGTGAAACCGATGAAATGTAACCGCAATTTCTACTCTAACAGCTTTTTTTATCGCACTTTCCCCCTTTGGAATTCCCTTTCGCATTATTGCTTCCCCGACGGCTACAACCTCCAGGAGTTTAAATGTAAGGTCAATAGACACCTCCTAACACACTAACCCGCACCCATTTCCTCCAACGCTCTCCTTACGTACCTCCTAACTCGTCTATCACCATCCCTCTGACATTTCCTATACCCAATCGCTCTAGGTAGCCCCATACGCTATAGTGGCAGTGGAATGCCTTGCTTGGGGTGATATGATTAAAAAAAACAAAACAGGGTCGAATGTCTTGTTCATATACCTTGGGCAGCAATTGGCATCTTGTCGGGTGTGGATATGTAGCTGGTGACTAGGATGTTGTTTTTCAGGTCAAGGAGCTAATGCTTCTCTGATGGTCTGGTGTCACAGTGAGTGCAATGTTCATTTTAGTATCATCTGAAGTGAGTCACATACAATATATCCTTATCTTTCTATTTTTATTCCTTTTTATCCACGTAACTCGTTCTTTAACCAAATGCAACCTATTTTTTTCCTCTGCAGAAGATACGGATTTTTTTTAATCATATCACCCCAAGGAAGGCGATAACGCCACTGATGCGCAGGGGGCTACGTAAGGGTAAAAAGAATGGAAAAGAAAAAGCCGGAAACCGCATCCTAAACAGGAAACAAGGGATGAGCCTCTTCACCTGTTCAATAGATGTGGGTGGAGTGTGAACCGGGCGATAGTTTAGTCTATCTACTCCAATTGAAAAAAAAATAAAAAAAGAAAAGAGTGATTATCTGAATATATTCTCCGTGTTGATCAATTCCCTAATATTTTAAAGAGTTTTTTTTCCAAAACAGAAACTATGAACTGGAACCATAATAAAAGCATTAATGGTGCATTCTCTAAATCTATCATAAAATTCAGGATGTGGAAAGTATGGAGTACCCAGTGAGGATTGAACTTACTATTCAGTCGTAAGTGATCTAGCGAGACAAGCTGCTAACCATTACATCACGCCGAAGTGCCCAGATTGAGACCTTCATATCAATTGCGCCCAGCCCGTTCAAAATATCCAAACTCTATATCTAAGATCAATGGTCTAAATCGGCTTTGAGCAAGCGAAACCTGAAGGTCTTGGCAAAGACCATCCTCCTTTGAACTTCATTGTTACATAATACAAATACTAAATAAACCACACCGCCGAGGACTACCAACAGCAGTAACATACAAAATGGATAGCACATATTACTTAAAGAGAAGATAGTGACATAACCAAAATGTTGTCTTTTCACATTACTTTAAATATAAGGCTGGGAAGAAAAATAACATTAATATTAACATTATTATTCGTGATGTAAATTATTAAATAGGTAGTTATTACATTTACTTTATTCTGGTTCAAGGTTACAGAAATGGAAAACCCAGACAGGGTCGCATTAGTAGCACGACTGACTAGATAGCTAAAAACTGCTCCCTTGCGAAGTGCTCTATTTGTAATTTATATATATATATAATAGATATGCGACGATGTTTACTATAAGCGGAATTCCGTTTGAAACACTTGCAAGTGTTCTTTTCCAGTGAACCGTTAATTCAAACGCTTCTCCCGGGCATAGCCTCTCCCCTCATTCCCCGTCTGATCGCTCAACCTTTAAACAGAAAGTGTCAAAAATACCGACCCTCAGCCGAATTCATAAATGAGACCGCATTAAATTACTCTGTTTTTAGCTTTCCAACCCCATCTTCTGAGCTCAGATATTTTTGTTCGAACCCTTCCGACTATTTCGTGTTTTCTGACATCTTAATTCTCGCATTGACAAAAGAAATAAGCTTTACATTAATTTTCATAGTCGATTTACACACATTTTGGATTGTAACCACTTCGCTACTCTGAAAGCATAAAAAATGTGAAAACACAATAATGTGTTTAAAATACCGTATATATTCGGGTATAACCCGACTTTATATATAGTACGACTACTGAATTATTTTTTGCAAGAATTTTAACCCCTCCAAAAAAGAAAAAAAAATACCCGCTTGTAGTGCAATGGGTCACCGAAAATGTATGATACTAAACCTCTTCAAAAAAAAAAAAAAAAAAAATTACTTGTGTATAGTGCGGCTTCCTATTTATTGCATAAAGTGCTGGTAATAAACAGAATATGGGCTATTTACATCCTCATCTTTTTATATATTATTTTTTTGAACAACGTTTGTGCGCTGGTAAAAACGGACATTTTTGTGAGGGAGAGGAATTCTTTTTTTTAAATTAGTATTACTTGAACATTCTTAGGCCCTCGACATTTATCAGAATCAAAATATTAAAAAATATTGAGGATTTTTACCATTTTGGGAAGGGTCTGTCAAGTAATTGATCTTAATCTCGACTTCAGTCAATTTCTCACGGTCGGGACGTGGCTTGCCTCTGTCTTTTCTACATATATTTTCATGGCAACTGTCCTGATGAACTTTCCTCCTTGGTGCCTCGACGGCACGAACTTCAGCATGCTACTAGATTGGCAACTAGGTCGCACCATTTTACTTTTGATCTAGCAATATGCAACCGCCAGTTCTATTCTAATAGTTTCTTTACTTACACTTCTCACCTGTGAAATTCCTTTGCTTCCCTAACAAAATAAAATCTTCAAAAATCTAAATGCAACGACAATCACCATTTTTTGTCTTTCTAAAACTGTGCTTGTATCATTGATAACAGGGCACTATCGTCATAAATGTATGTATGTATATGCGTATGTGAATTTGCGTGTATGAATTGATGTTTCTTACACTGAAAATACTCATTGGGGGGGGTTGTTAGTAAATGGAGTGAAGTTTTTAACTCAGAGTTAAACAAAAAATACGAAAAATATACTCAGTCTGATCATATTTATTCTATTCTATTTTATCTATCTATCTATCTATCTATCTATCTATCTATCTATCTATCTATCTATCTCAGTCTGATCATATCTATCTGCCTATCTATCTATCTATCTATCTATCTATCTATCTATCTATCTCAGTTTGATCATATTTATTCTATTCTATCTATCTATCTATCTATCTCAGTCTGATCATATCTATCTATCTATCTATCTATCTATCTATCTATCTATCTATCTATCTATCTCAGTCTGATCATATCTATCTATCTATCTATCTATCTATCTCAGTCTGATCATATCTATCTATCTATCTATCTATCTATCTCAGTCTGATCATATTTATTCTATCTATCTATCTATCTCAGTCTGATCATATTTATTCTATCTATCTATCATATCTATCTATCTATCTATCTATCTATCTATCTATCTATCTATCTATTTATCTATCTGAGTGTGCATCTCTCATATTTTAGTATGTTGACACCCTTCTATTCAACAATTTTTGTCTATAAGTAATATATATATGTGTGTGTGTGTGTGTGTGTGTGTGTGTGTGTGTGTGTGTGTGTGTGTGTGTGTGTGTAAATTGATCGCGAAGTGGATGATGTGCGTAAGTAAATGAAAAGAAATGTGTCTGACTTTATCTCTCGTCGAATCAACAGAGGGAGAAAGAGAGAGAGAGAGAGAGAGAGAGAGAGAGAGAGAGAGAGAAAACTAACAAGAAAACATGTCGCCTTTAAATCTTGCATGAGTTTCCTTTCTTTAAGCAAAAAAAAAAAAACGAATTTCCATTATTCATGAATTCAACTTCCGCTTTAAGCCCGACGACATGCAAGCATTATCGCCAATGAGTGACCAAGAAAAGGGGTCCCCTCTCTTTGATTCCCTAACGTCACCCCTTTGCCAAAAGACACTCCTCAACTAGCACTGTTTCCTTTGACTCAAAAGAAGACGACCTTCTTTATGTGGCGTGTCCCCTCAAGACGTAGTCGATCATAGCTCTTCACAACTTCCTCTTCTTTGTGTCTCTTAATAAATTTTGTCTTTCTGTTATTTGTCTTAAGCCCTGTTCCGTCATTCATTTGCTCAAGTTCACTAAGTATGTTATGCGTTGCTTTCCTCTACTCCATTTGCCTTCAATCTGTCCTGTTAGTATCAGAATTTTTAAGCCCTCTTTCCTCATTATGTGTCATAGAAGCTACAATTCTCATGTTAAATATCAGTCAGTTAAGTGACATACATGATACACGCTTGGGCGATCATGTCTCGTACGGCTATAGAATATAGTCTGTCCTTCTATTCAACTCATACCTAGAGGGAATAGACAGATTAATATCTTTCCCAATGGTATTTGCGCGTAAGTGAATGCAACAAGTCAAATGGAATTTGAACTCGGCTCCCTGATTTCTCGTTCCGAGCCGATATCCACTGCACCACAACGCGCATAAGTGCCCTTAGAGTTTCAATTTTTTCTAAAAAGTCGTTGTTGCTCACAAGTTCAGTTCATGTTATCATAAGCATTCTTCGGTAGAATCTCATTTGTTTCCCTCAAGTCTCTTCGTTTCTGAAGAGATTGTCATTCATTACCTTACAGGAGGACAAATATCACCTAAGAGTTTAGTATTCTTTTCCTTGTTTCCAGCCAAATCTTTCTGTTTCTTAATACTTTGCTTAGCTTTTGGAATGCATCTTTGGTTATCCCAACACGCCTTCGGATTTCAGTGTCCCATTTTCCGTCCTCTGTTCGAACACTTCCTAGATATTTAAATTTTTGTACTTATTTGATTTTAGTTCATCCGATTTAGAATTTGCAATTTGGGCTTATCCTTTAAGTAACAACTTCACATTCTGTCTTCTCGCAATTAAATGGGAGACAACCAAGATTATTTTAAATCCCACCGGTTTTAACAACTCAGGTCATCTATTATGCTTTGTCTCTACCTTTCTTTCATACTTTACTTGTATCATCTCATTCCCGCCCTTATCTCTCCCAATACAACTAAAATAACTATCACATACCTCTGATTTTTCTCAGACTTAATCTGTATCTTCTTATTATCACCCTTATCCTTTCCAATAAAACTCATGCACTATCTCTTGCTCTTTTTTTTTAATCTCAAACTCGTTGTGTAGATGGTGTAATGAATAACCAATTGAAATGAGAAATCCGAGAGTCAATTTCAGATTCCATTCGGATTCGTTACATTCACTTACGCGCAGGTATCCTTAGAAATGGTATGCATCTATCTCAGTTCCCATCTATAGGTTAAATAGTAGAATCTGTATCTGGAAAAATTGTTGTTATTCTCAAAAGATTGTTAATCGAATATGCACTCGCAAAAGAAGAATTATTAGGACAATATGCTGGCTTTAAATAACCGACAAAGGATTGACAGTACGTAACAAAAAAAAAAAAAGAAAAAAAAAAGAAAAAAAGAAAACAAATTGATCAGTCAAAATTCTTTCAGTCTTCTACTTGTAAAGTTTTAGTTGTCCCTTTTCTCTACGGCCCTGTTAACACATTTTAGAATACGCGGTTAATATCTCCTGCTGAGGGGTTTGATTTTCCTCAAAAGGGGGCTACCTTAATGGCTGGGTATTACCCGTTTCTGAGTACGGCTGTCTGCCAAGCGTTATTACAGACGTCTGCTTAAACCACAGAACACACAGGTGGATTTACACCCAAGTAGACCATAGTTAAAGCTTCTGAGAGAGAGAGAGAGAGACAGAGACTGACTGACTGACTGACTGACTGACTGACTCTTCATTCTTTGTAGCAGGCAGTCATTATGATTAATTCTTTGCTTGTTAGATGAGTAGATCAGCCAGTCACGAGAGAACTGCTCTTGAAACTTTCTTTTCCTGGCTTTATATTGAAGTAAGTAAGTGCGTATAAAATTGTCTTTCCCTGTTGTACAGGATCTTCGGTATTTTGTTTTGTTTATTCAAGTATGCAAAACAAAACATCAAAGATTCTGTGCCACAGTGAAAGACAATCCTACTGCACATCCAGGTTCAGAAATTAAGTTAAATGATTGACCTGCCCTTAAAAATTCTGGTGTTAATATTAATACGATGATAAGATGAGCATTAATAAAAAAGCAAACTCAAGCCGAAATTTGAACTCGGCTTACCGAGTTCACTTTAGGCGCGCATGTTATGCGAGCCACATAGAATAGATTATAGACGTAAATGGAAATAATAAGTTTATATATAGACACAAGACAAGAGCCTAGTGTATTAATTCATGAATTTGCTGACTTGAATTTAATCTGCCAGATAGAGCAAACTTCGAGATAAGAGAGAGAGAGAGAGGGGGGAGGAGGGGAGAGAGAGAACATGCATAACCTGGTGCGATTATTATTATTATTTTTTCTTCAAGGCCAGTACGCTCGGTAACGATTACTTCCTGCTGTCGGCGTCTTTCTAAGGGTGCCTCGCACTGGGATAAGCTTTTATTAGGATTTTATTAGGAAGTTACCGCCGTGGCAAATCGACCATGGTAATCTTCGAACTGTCAGCGAGTCTCTTCCGCAAAGCAGCAGTTCTTCGATAGAAGCTGTGCGAGTGGAACTTACTCCTTACTGACGGAATGCGAAGGGAATAGGGATGATTCGTCCTCGTGTAAGTGGCAAAGCGGGTCTTAGTTGCGAAGGTCAGGGCTGGTGAAACCAAGGAATGTAGCTAGTCAGATCGGTTGCCGTAAAAATAGCCATAGAGTAGCAAGAAGTCTGCGACGTTTCGTCTGTGGGAAAGGGGTTATAATGGTAGAAAATAATATGACAGCCAGAAAGCCTCTTAGAGGATTTTAAGCTCTATTAAGACAGGAAAATGAACGCTGGGCAGCTCCAGCCTAGATATAGCAACAATACTTCATTTTTAGTCTGATTTAGCTTTTGAGTATAGCAGAGGGAGTTGGATACTTACAGCAACATTACAATGTATTTTTCTAGCATCATTAACAATTGATCGTATATGATTTTCCCTTGAGGTATTCCTCTTTATATGTACATATATTTCATTCACTGTTTGTTCTATAAGACTTATATTTAAAATTAAATAAATACAAGAACTCGTGTGTAGTCAAATTAATCAACCGAACATAACTGCTTTTTTTATATAGTATTTCTTTATTTATGATTCTTTCTGGTTACTCGATGGTAGCAGATCGTAAACACGACCTACGGATGTACACATGAACTACAAAGGTTACGATATAGAATAAATAAAAGGAAAGAAAACTAGATTGAAATTCATCACTCTCTCTCTCTCTCTCTCTCTCTCTCATATGTATATCTATCTATCTATCTATCTATACGCCTTGACGTGGTGTAATGGTTAGCAAGCTTATCTCTCCAGGATCATTACAATTGAGTAGTGAGTCTTATCCTCACTGGTTACCCCATAATCTCGGCCTTGTGTCACATCTAAGTTACGCTATATATATATATATATTTATAACACGTCAAGGGGCTTCGATGCGTCGTAATGGCTAGCACGCTTGTTTTGCTAGACCAATAAGCTCGATCCTCATTGGGCGCCTAATACACTCGGTTTTGTGCCACATATAGGCAACGCGTAGGAAATCATTATACAACACATCGTTTATTTTTGTTTGTAATGTCTGTAAATTTTGTTGTACTCGTATTATCTCCCTTGGATTGGCGTTATCAGCATTTTTCTTATGACAATGGTGTACCGTTCCAAGAAAATTACGAAACCTGAATGCGATCATAGGAATCATAAAAGAGGAACTAGGAATGCTCTTTAAAATAGTTTCAAAATAATAAAATCAATATAAAGATCTTTTCAGAGGAAGCAAGCAAGAAATTGCTGGAATAAAAGAACTAAAAATCTTTTAAGCACTCTTTCCTCATTATTTATCCTAGAAATGTCAGTTGTTTCTTCCCGATGTTTCCTTTTATTGAATTTTTATGAAGTTCCAAATGTGTTACAGTGTTTTGGTGTTACAGCTCCTTCTAAGATAATTATTGCAATCGATAATATCGAAGGGAATGTTTGGTACTTGAAAAACAAACAATCAAAAAAAAAAAAAGAAATTGCTATCACTTGACCTCCAAATGAAATCCACCAGGTACGACTCACGCGAAAATTCATTAATAATAATTGTAGTAGTAGTTTTAGTCGACTTTTTCTTTTTGCTCGGAAGTTCTGGACCGAAATCAGGAGATTTAGACACTGTAAATAAATAAAGGTGCAGGTGAGAGACGTCGGCAGCTGAAGACGGCAAGTCGCGGTGATAAATTGAAATGAATTAATCAGTAATGTAGCCGATTGGGTGTTGGAAATGAAAACAAAACAAAATGAAATAAACGAAAAAGGGGGAAGAATAAAAAAGTAACAAGTCTTAATTAAAAAAAAAAAAGTAGTAGTTTTGGCTACTGAGTCAGTTTCGCAGTCATTTTACTAGGAATGTGAATTCGGTTATGAGAACATTTTTTACGACTATTACATCAATAAGATAAGCCAACTTTAGAAACGTGGTATTGGACTCAATATTTATTTTTGTAAAAATTCAAAAAATGTGGCACAAGGCCAAAAATTGAGATTAGGGAAGGCTGGTCTTCTTCTGTTGTACATTAACCTAGCTAGCCTCATTCGCTGACCCAAGCACACTATACAATATCTCTTGCTCCAAAACATCACATTCTTACCATTCTTACTACAAACACCATAATGCTTCAAACACTCTGTGAAAATCTAAACAAATCTTCTTGTCCCCATAGAATTCTTTCGTCGTACATATCATAGCCTAAGACCGGAAAATTCTTTAGGCTGCAGTCTAGAGCCAGATTATCCTTTATAGGCACTAGGGGCGGGTTATCCTTTAGAATAGTATAGACTGCTCCCTATGGCCGGATTATCTTTTAGGCTGAAGCTTAAGGCCAGATTATCCTTCATTCTAGTATAGGCTGCAGCCTAGTGACGGATTATCCTTTAGGCTAGTATAGGCTGTAGCCTGGGGATGGATTATCCTTTAGGCTACTATAGGCTGTAGCCTGGGGATGGATTATCCTTTAGGCTACTATAGGCTGTAGCCTGGGGATGGATTATCCTTTAGGCTAGTATAGTCTGTAGCTAGGCTAGTTTAGGCTGCATTCTAGAGCCGGAAAATTTTTTAGGCTAGTATAGGCTGTAGCCTAGGGCTGGATTATCCTTTAGGCTAGTATAGTCTGCAGCCTACGGCCTCTCAAGCAATAATATAAATCAATGATTTTGATTTTTTGATTGTTATATCTTCCAAATTGTTTCATAAACTGAAATATTATCAATAAGATAAACACATGATTATTTTTGTTTTATTGCTATAATGCTGCTTACAAAAATTTATTTTTATTTTTACTATGGCTGCGTTGAAATATGTGCTAATTTGGTTTACAATAAGAAGTAAAGTAGGCATATTTCGTAAAGAATATTTTATTGACAAACTAAGATAGCTATTCTAGTTTATTTCAAGAAATTGAAATAAGTTTACTTCATGCTACATAAATGTCGCTAAAATCTATCACGTGTAAAAAATATTCAAGACCAAGACGGGCGAATTAGAGGATGGCTTCCTCTGAAAGGGTTCTAAAATGTCATAATACGGCCCTGTATCTTCCATTTGGTTATTTTGATCACAACACTTCAACAACATTCCTTCATCCGATTTTAGTGTGGTGCAGTGAAAATCGGAGAGCTGAGTTCGAATTCCAGTTGAATTCGTTGCATTCACTTACGCACAAATACTCTTGGGGAAAAGTATTAATCCGTCGCTTCTCCCTCTAGCTATTGATTAAATAGCAGGACAGATTGGGTTCCATAGCCTTGGTTGGCAACCAGTCTACAGCAGAAATAATGGCAAACTACTGCGGGAAAATCTTCTGCCCATTCAGTCATGTCTCTGTCGGGACATTATCGCCTAAGCGTTTATCACATATGGCACTAAACTGACTGCCGACAGAATCTCAAACAAAGTACTTAAATAAGAAAAAGCCACATCACTTGAATACATCCAACAACAGCATTTTCAATAAATAATTTCCCAGTAATTGTTATGATGAACTTTCCTCTATGGGATTTTATGAATTTTATGAATTTAAACGCATTACTAGATTGGGGCAAGGTCTCATGAATTTTACAGTTGAAATGAGTAGATGTAAACGTAAGTTCTGTAATAACGGTTTCTTCTCTCTCATTTCTGGCTTGTGAAACACTCTTCCGGCTTCTTTCTTCCCAGTCAATTTTGATCTTCAAATATTTAAATGCAATGCTAATCGTTAGCGTCTATCTTCTTATTCCTGTTCTTTTATTGTTCTTTTTTCTTAATAGTGTATTTCTCATATTCTCTAACACTCAGAAAATCCTTGCGTCTTAGTGGCTTCATTTCCATGCTTGGAGTGAAATGATTAAAAATATAGAAGAGATATTTTGAATGAAAATTTAAATTCGTTTTCGTGTGTTACTTTTAATCTACACACGTGTGTTATATTCATCTTTTTTTTTATAGATGATTTTTTTCTTTTTAAATAAATACATATTGATTATGTTTTTAAATTAAAGGAAAAACAAAACAAAACAAAAAACAACTTTTCTCTTTACTTTATATTAATCCCGACACTGAAATGAAAATTAATGCAAGCTGAAATATTTTTTCAAACGCATCGCTTTGAATCAGTTTAGGCACCGACGTTATAAACAGTTTTACGCTGTAAAAATATTTTTGCTTCCTTCCATCAAAGAATAGTTCTATCAATATTAAATGGATTTCGCACATGAATGATATTATGGGGTTCCGTTTAATTCTGTTCTCTCTTTTCACAAATTAATTGGCGAGGGGTATCACAGCCAGCGTTTATTTGTTAGCTGCGTGCAATCAACTCAAGCGAAGAAGGTTGGGCTTGTGAACGATGAGAAATGAATAAAGCAGACGATCGATGGATTCATAGCGAACACCACGTGACTTAACTTGCGTTTTCTTTTGCCATGTCTTTTATTTCAAGTAAATATTAATTTCGCCCGTTGTAGTTTTATTATTTCATACTTATTTACGATATTATTGTATTTTCATTGCTTAAAAACATATCACAACGAATATTTTCCTTGACAAAATGTTTTTAAAAAGATTCGTCTTCTTAAATAAGCTCGTCTAATCAAAACTTTCATATTAAGATCATGGAAACTCGTTCAGAAATATCTAAATTGTCAGCTATATACAACCTACTTCTCAGGCCAATGGTTAAAAAACTTTGAACGAATGAAGCTTATAGATTATAGTGAGGACCATCCGTGTTCAGGTCTTGTGAACTGTCGCTACAGAACAAAGAACTGTACCAAATAATAAAAACCACACCACTTGCGACCTTCCAACAGGCGCAACAACTAAAACGGATAGCACATGTAACTCAAAGAGAAGACATAATCAAGATATTGACGTTCCACACTGTTAAGTGCTATACGCGATACACGCTTAGGCGATAATCTCTAAAAGAGACATGACTAACTTAGCAAAAAGTTTTCCCGCAGTAGGCTGCTATTACTTTCTGCAGTAGACTGATTCCCAACCAAGGCTATAAAGCTCAATCTGGTCTGTTATTTAACCCATAGGTAGAGGGAAGGGACGGATAAATACATTTCCCAAGAGTATTCTCGCGTAAGTGAATGCAAAGAATTCAAGTGGAATTCGAACTCGGCTCCTTTGATTTGTAGTTCCAAGCCGATATTCACTGCGCAACAACACACACCCCATCACAACCCACACTACTTCGAAAAAAGGTTAGAAAGGAAACTCCCATCAACAAAGGAAAGAGCACAAACAATAAGGAACCTATTTTCCTAAAAAATAGTTTTAAGGGAAAGATGTTATAAATTTCAACTGAAAGTAGCACTGACTGCTCGGCTAATGAATGCCAAATGTTTCTTTATACCACTAACATTCTGACCTGAAATTAAATCATGATGAATTCAAGACATTGTAGAATAAGTCACTATTTAAACTAATATTTTGTACAGTGTAAAGTACGCTGTCGTTTTTCTTTTTACTTTTATTATACAGCCTAAAACAGTTTTAGATTTATGCCAACCCAATTTATATTTACCTCATTATGACAAACGTAGACTTCATTGCCCATTTTCCACCCAGTGTAAGTGGACAACGTTCGAACTCAGGTAAAATATAACATTTTTAGGCAGCGTGGGGCTGTTTAATTTTTGGTTTTGCTAGGGTTTGAGTAAGGTATTAAGAAATAGGACAATTTCGCTAGAAACTAAGAGAGTACTGGATTGCTACGTGATGTCCGTCCTTCAATATGGCAATGAATGCTAGACAATACCATCAAAGATGAAGGAAAAAATTGAAGCAACTGAAATGTGGTTCTACAGAAGGATGCTGCGAATCTCATGACACGCAATGAGGAAGGAGGACCTGGAGAACCTGATACTAACAGGCCAGATAGAGGGAGAAAGAGACAAGGGAAAGCAACGGATAACATATTTGAAGGACCTAATCAGGTGGATGACAGAACGAGGATTGCACGGTGTAACAGGAGAAGGCGTGCCCAAAGCCACCAGGGACAGGGAAACGTGGAAAGCCATGATCGCCTACGTCCTGAAGGGGCAGGGCACATAGAAGAAGAAGAAGAAGAAGAAGAAGAAGAAGAAGAAGAAGAAGGGTTTTACATTATTTTGCATAGAGAGATTTCGAAAACAAAAAGTACATTGAACTGTTATGTAATATCGACCCTAAGATCCTGGACAATCACTTCCCTGATGAAGAGACTTGAGGCAACAGAAATGTTGTTCTTCCAATGAAGGGGGAAATGTAAGAACCTGGACACAAACTTATTATAAATGATCTAACGATTAAAGCATTTTCTATACATTTTTTTAGTAAACTGCTTTCTCTTTTAATTCAAGTAGGGTTTTAAAATGAAAATCACGTTATCACGACAGATTGTAAATATCAAAGATGACACAGTTTTGATAGCAGACAAAGAAAGGAACTTGACGACAGAATGCAAGATTGTTAGCAAAAGAAGTAGCCCACCATGTAAAATTACAAATTGGAGGTACCGAAATCAAACAAGTACAACAATTTAAATATCTGGGGAGTGGTTTAACAGAGGACGGAAAATTAGACACTGAGAACCGAAGACGATTTGGTCTAGTCAAAGATGCCTTAAAAAAATTAGCAAAGTATTGAGAAAAATATATTTTTATAAACGAAGAAAATAATACTGAACTGTTATGTAATATTAGACATCCCATGACAGTGAATGCAGGACATTCTCCTCAAAGAAACTCAGACCAACAGAAGAATCATGAGGATAACATGGACCGAATATGTGACATTTAGATCTCAGTGTCACACTTTCCATCCTCTGTAAGAACATTTCCCAGGTACTTAAATTTCTGTACCTGTTTGATTTTAGTATTCCCGACCTGTAATTTGTATTTTGGGTTTCGCCTTTTGCTGCTGACCATGAATTCTGTCTTTTTGCAGTTCATGTTTAGTCCTTTTTCTCGTTTTCCTTCACTACATTCTGTAGGAGGTTTTGCACTTTCCTTTCTATATTTGCTATCAGCACTATGTCCATTACATATTATATTATGTACATTACATATTATTAAGACTGTGGCCACCAATGATAAATCTTGGCAGGGTTTCTAGTTCTCTCAGAATTGCCTTTCTGTATAAGTTGAGTAAATCCGGTGAGAAGCCACATCCTTGTCTTTCATCCCTTTCTCTTTTTGTATATCTGTTGAACTCATTTCCTGTCTGTGTCTCTTCTACAAATACTTTCACTGCTTCTGCTCCGATGAACTTAGCTCATTGCTGCCCCCTATATACGAATTTACTCAAACCACAAGATTAGCAACTAGTTCCCACCCTTTTACTGTGAAACCAATAAAATGTAAACGCAAATTTTACTCCACTAGCTTCTTTTCTCGCACTTCCCGACTGTGGAATTACTTTCCGTTTACTTGCTTCCTCAACAACTACAGTCTCCAATAATTTAAATGTAAAGTCAATAGTCATCTCCTATATCACTAACTTGCATCCTCTCTCTTATGCTCTTTTCTCCACCACTCTCATCAGTATTCTCATCCTTCTCTTATCCAGTTCCTGACACCCCTATAACTTGTCACTTTTTCTCATAAATTTTCTCCTATGTAACCCCCTGCGCAACAGTGGCAGTAAACTGCCTTGCTTGGGGCGATATGATTATATAAAAAAAGGATGAAGTTTTAGAGAAAATGGAAATAAAAAGGCATCAGAAAAAAAAGTCAGTGAAAATTTCTAGGACACAAAATGAGAAAATTTGACACTCACTGGTCATATTGAAAGGAAGAGAAATGGAGAAAAACAGTGCATAATCTACCTAACGAACTTGTGTAAATGGATGGCAGAACTGACTAGGTGAGAAAGCCAAAAGACAAACATAATAAAGAGCTACAAGGAACAGTAAATTGTGGAGAGTCATAATTCCCTGAATCAATGCAGTATATGATGGAAGAAGAAGAAGAAGAAGAAGAAGAAGAAGTAATATCAGTAGTAGAAAAGAAGAAGACTTTCGACCCAGTTCTTGATAATCACTATCAAAATTATATTGGCTACATCTAGGGAATTATTTTGGAGAGAACTCCTGTATTCAAATTAATTCAGTGTAACGTTATGTTTAGAAATGTGACCCTAGATAGTCCGCACAGGAAAATAACTTTTATTTTGTAGGCATATTAAATACTTGATTGGAAGGTTTTGAGGAGCATGGAACCACTTCTTAATTGCTGTTTTTTTTTTTTAATAACTGGCAGATTTGAGTTAAATTTATCCTCACTAAAATATTGTGTTTTTCTTTCCATTTCTCACGAAATATTTCTGCTGGTACTTTAAATGGCGATGCTTGCCGTTTTTCACAAGCCAAATAATAATAATAATAATAATAATAATAATAATAATAATAATTATTATTATTATTATTATTATTATTATTATTATTATTATTATTATTTCTTAATCTTCTTCATAATCTTCGTATTCTTCTCCTCCTTCTCCTTCTTTGTTGTTGTTCTTCTTTTTAATCTTCGTCTTTTTCTATTCACGTACCGTTCCCCTTAATACAAGTGTATATTTAATTTTCGTTTTCTTAACATAGCTTCATCCATAATGCTAAAATCCTTTCGGTGCGTTTTGTTCGTTTATATTTTATTGAGATCTTTTCCTGCATTCGAGAAACGTAGTACTCGGATTTGGTGTGGGTTGGCGTGAGAAGACATTTCGAAATTAGTCCGCGTGCAGCATAGAGATCAAGACAACGCTATAAATAATACAGACGATAGCTACAAAGATTGTGCCGCTAATATAATGGCTAGTACTCTAAAATCCACAAGGAACATCGCTTACAAATATCCGCCTTCGTATTGAGACAAAAGCGTCTGCATTAATTATAAACGGAACGTAATTGCAACGTCTATCGTAAAAAAAAAAGTTCGAAAAGAATTCCACGATATAAGATATCGTTTAAATTAATCTATAGTCGTGAAAACTGATTGGTATCTGCATACTTTCATGGTCGTTTCGGAACGTATTTACCTGGAATATCGACATTAAACCACTTCATAATGCATTTTCATCATACATACAATAGGTTGATTAGGACATTTCGACATTGTGCAATGGTTATCAAGGATGTCTCGATAGATAAATTATGACTGAATAGTCAGTTCTAGCCTCACTGGATACCTCATACTTCCGTTCTTGTACTACATCTAAGCTACGCTTAGAAAATTTTTCTTCTTCTATGTGCCATATCCCTTAAGGACATAGGCGATCATGGTCTTCCTCATCTAGTGGCTCTTAGCAAGCTTTCTCTTGTTATCCCATCCAAACCCTGTCTCTATTTCCCTCTATCTGACTTAAGAGTATCAAGTTCTCTAAGCCCTCATTTCTTATTACATGTCCCAGGAACTTCAGCTATCTTTTCCTGATGTTAAGTATTAGTTTTCGTTTCCATCCCCTCCAAGACATCGTCGTTGCTAATATGTTCGGTCCATGATATTCTCGGCATTCTTCTGTAGAACCACATTTCGGTTGCTTTAAGTCTCTTTCATCTTTGAGAGGAGATTGTCCAGACCAGACATTACATAGCAACCGGTACTCGGTTTCTAGCGAAATATTCCTGTCTCTCAGTACTCTACTCACCTTTTGGAATGCATCGTTGGCCATGACAATTCGCCTTCGGATCTCAGTGTCACAATTTCCATCTTCTGTTAGAACACTTCCCAAGTTTTTAAATTTTTGTATCTTCTTGATTTTAGTATCTCCAGCCAGTAGTTGGCATTTTGGTCTCTTTTTACGGATGACCATACATTCAGTTTTCTTGTGGTTTATTTTTAGTCCTTTCTTTCTGCTTTCTTTAGTTACCTTCTGTAGGTTTTGTAGTTTCCTTTCCGTGTCTTGCTAGATTTAAGTATCCCTAACTAATAGTTATGTGCCTTGTGGTACAGTGGATATCGACTTGGATAGAGAAATCGGGGAGCCGAGTTCAAATTCCAGTTGAACTCATTGCATTCACTTACGCGCAAATACCCTTGGGAAAGGTATTAATCCGTCTATTCCTTCCACTTATGGGTTAAATAATAGGACAGATTGGTCGGCAACCAGTCTACCGCAGAAAGCAATGGCAACCTACTGCGGGATAATCTTCTGCCCAGTCAGTCATGTCTCTTTCGAGACATGATCGCCCAAGCGTGTTTCACGTATAGCACTTAACTGACTGACTGAACCAATAGTTGGCATTTTGGTCTCCTCATTTTACTGATGACCATGCATTCAGTTTTCTTGTGGTTTGTTTGGTCATTTCTTTCTGCTTTCTTCAGATACCTTCTTAGAAAACTGCCATACACATTCGCAGGTTAATTCAGGCACTTGGACGTGGGAAAATGTTTAGCAAGATTGCTTTAACTCTTACGCGTAAATAGTGAGTGCGATCCTCACTTGGTGCTCCGCTCTTTCTACGTTTTACCATATCTAAGCTACGCTTAGGAAATTACCACATAGTTTGTCGATTCTATCTGGAGGTCTCTTATCAATTCCTTACTATCGGTAATTCTTTTATCCTTGGTTTTTAATGCAGTTCTTTTGTAAAAAAAAAAAAAAAAAATTATTAGCTATGCACTGACATTGGATATATAATATCCCAGTGAGTAAATGCCGATTTATCTGCTGATCTTTGACGTTTGCATTATTCAATACACAAGATTCAAATTGATTGCCACGCTTTGCAAGTTAGCTTGTTTTGTTTGTTTGTTTTTTCGGCCGCTTTTCTTTTTTGCCTTCTAATTAGAAGAAGAAATTAGTGATTAATTAATCGTCAATTTACTTCTCTACTGCCAGAAATATTTAGTTTGTAGATGTCTTTTTCTTTTGCCGCGCCATCATATAAGCAATCAGTTAAGGGAATAACAAATCTTGAGACTTTTGTTTGATAAATAACTGTAATTGTCATTTCTATAGTAAACCATTTCCAATGAATTACTATTACAAATACGTTCTACTAAAGTTCTGTAGTAATTAATTTCCATTCAATTTCTATAGATGCTTTTAAAATTTGCTGTGTCATTATATATTCAATAATTAGAGAAATCAAATTTTGGTAGACTTATTTAATAAATAATTGTGTAAGGATATCTACAGTAAATAATTTCCAGTCATTTTTATTGAGATCTTTTCCTGCATTCGAGAAAAGTAGTACTCGGATTCGGTGTGGGTTGGTGTGAGAAGACATTTCAAAATTAGTCCGCGTGTAGCATCGAGATCGGAACAACGCTATAAATAATACAGACGATAGCTGCAAAAATGTTGTCGCCAATATAACGGGTAATATTCTAAAATCCACAAGGAAGATCGCTTACAAATAACCGCCTTTGTATTGAAACAAAGGCGTCTGCATTAATTATAAACGGAACGTAATTACGACATCAAAAAAAAAAAAAAACATTTCGGAAAGAATTCCACTATATATGATATAGTTTAAATTAATCTGTAGTCGTGAAAACTGATTGGTATCTGCATACTTTCAAGGTAACTTCGAAATCTATTTACCTGGAATATCGACTTTAAAAACACTTCATAATGCGTTCTCATCATATATACAATAGGTCCATAGATATAATGAATCTTTAGTAAATAATTTCCAGTCCATTTCAACAGTAAATAATTTCTAGTCAATTTCTATACTTTTTTTTAAAAAAATCTTATCACCCCGAGCAAGGTGGTAACGCCACTGATGCGCAGGGGGCTACGTAGGAGTGAAAAGATTGGGAAAGAGAAAGCCGGAAACCACATCCTAAACAGGGAACAAGATATGAGCCTCTACACCTGTTCAATAGACTAGGGTGGAGTATGAACCGGACGATAGTTTAGTCCATTTACTCCAATTGAAAAAAAAAAAAAAGAAAAAAAGAAAAAAAGGAAAGAGTGAAAAGGTTGGAAGAGAGAAAGCCGGAAACCACATCCTAAACAGGGAACAAGGGATGAACCTCTTCACCTGTTCAATAGACGAGGATGGAGTGTGAACCGGGCGATAGTTTATATCATTTCCAGTATTTCTGTTGTAAATAATTTCCAATCAGTTTCTATAAATGATGTTAACATTTTTAAAAATAATTGTAATTAGAATATCTATAGCAAATTATTCCTAATGAATTTTTATAGCAAATTCTTTTCCATAGATTTCTATAGTAAATAATGTCCAATTAATTTCTATAGATTCTTTAAAAATCTCTTGTGTGATTAAATATGCAAGTGTTTGAGAGAATAAAATGGTTGGTATATTTATTTAATAAATAACTGTCATATGTTTCTAGAGTAAATAATTTCTAATTAATTTCTATAGTAAATCATTTCCAATCAATTTCTATAGATGCTTTTAGCATTTTGCCGAGTCATTATGTATGCAACCATTAGAGAGAATAATCGTGGCTAGAGGGAGGTCTAATAAATGCTCGTCTAAAAATATTATCTCCGAAAAAAAAAGAAAAAAGAAAAGAAAATTCTCCCAATTATTTTTAGAAGTGCTCCAGTTAATTAAAAACAAGTCAGTCAAATGCCATACGTGATACACGCTTGGACGATCATGTCTCTTTCATGACTGACGAGGCAGAAGATTTTCCTCGCAGCAAACTACCGTTTCTTTCTACGGTAGACTGGTTGCTAACCAAAGCTATAGGACCCATTCTGTCCTGTTATTCAATCTTTAGCTGGAGAGGGGAGAAGGGATGGATTACACTATTTACATTTTTCAGACTATTGTCCTCATATCCATTGCCATGTTTACGACGTTTCGGTCGCTATACGCTCCGGCCTTCTTCAGGTGCTAGAAATTCGAACCGAACCATTTATTACAATCACTGGGGTGTATCATTCTCATTCCATGTGCAATGCCACTTCTGGTATCCATGTAGTTATCTTCCTTTATATTAACTTATTAAGTTATTTGTTCACTACTGCTGTAGCCTGGTATTGAACTCACAACTATTTGGGTCAAGTCAGTGGAACTAGCCAACGTATTTATCCTAGCACCTGAAGAAGACCGGAGCGAAGCATTATACACATGGTAATAATCCGAACAATGTAAATTGTATAAATACTGCCATGGACAAATACTAAACGGATGGATTTATACATTTCTTAGAGGTATTTGCCTGTGAGTGAATGTAACAAACACGATTGAGATTCGAACTCAGTTCGACGATATCTCATTATCCAGTGCACCATGTAAAGCCATTTTTTGTAATATTAATTAATCTTTTAAAACCTATAAAGTAATCTCAATTCTACCAAGTTCCGAAATGTGAATTTCATTTTTAAACCAGCTCGTACCTAATTATATATTTATAGCAACAGAGTTTGGTTAGATTACGTTAGCATATTTAACGACATTTTTTAAATTGATTACTAAAATTATGGATTATGAACGACATATTTTGACGGAATATTCATATTAAAACCTTGGATCAAAAGGTAATCATATTTGTTAATCATTTCACTCTAGGTAAGGCAATAAAGCCACTAAAACGCAATGGATTACTTAAAGAATAAGAAAAATATAGTATTAAGTAGATAGAACAATAAAAGAACAGGAATTAAGAAGACAGAAAATTTCAGTTTTTGAGCATCAAAGTTAACTGGAAAGCAATAATCTAGAAGAGAATTCCACAAGCTAGAAGCGCGAAAGAAGAAACTGTTAGCATAGAACTTACGGTTAGCATAAAACTTACGGTCACATATAGCCATTTCAACTGTAAAATGAAAGGACTTTGCCACTAAACTAATACTGCGCTTAAATTCATAAAGTCTAGCTACTAATGAGAAAAGTTCATCAGAATAATTATCATGAAAGTATTTATAGAAAGGCTCAGAGAATCTGCATTACGATGGCGGGAAAGATGTCAGGTCAAGGCAAATAGTATTGCAAATTCTTTTTTAGGATTTTATCAATAATCTTTAAGTATATAGCAGAGGCACCTAACCAGATGTGGTTAGAATATTCAAATCGAGGACGAATAGCAGACTTATAAATATGTAAGATAAAGGTATTTGAATTCTAAAACACAGCACAGTGAATCAACTTTTCTAGCAACAGACCTAAAAAGTGATAATCTTTCCCCTTCATTTCAGTGGAAAACGCTAGGCTGAGGAGGAATAATGAGTCACTCACCTGGAGGTTAGCAATTGCCATGATGATGGAGTGTTATCTTAGAAACCAACTTCCTTAGTAAAGTTGATAAAAACGTCAAAGCTCGCGTTGTTGCTCTTGATATCTCGAAAGCGTTTGACAAGGTTTGGCATGCTAGAATTCTCCAGAGATACGGTATTTCTGGACAATCGTTTGACTTAAGCTAATCGTCCCTACCAAATCGTGAAATGAAGGTTGTTTTGAACGGGCAAGCTTCCACAGCCTTTCATCCGAACGCTGGCGTAACTCAAGGCTCTATCCTAAGTTCTACTCTTTTTCAGATCTTTATTAATGATCTTTCTGATGTAATCAGTTCCCAAGTAGGCATCTATGCAGATGAAACCAACATTTAATCCTGTCGCAATAAGAAATCTGCAAAGGCTGACAAAGTAAATTTGAATGCTGCTCTTTAAAAAGGCTTTTAATCTGTGATTGAATAGGGTAGGAAATGGCTCGTAAATTTTAATGCCTCTAAAACGAAGCTGCTCGTCTTTAACCACCATAGGGAAACTTTCCTACCTACCATCAGAATGAATGACGCTAGTCACCTAGAGGGCAGCACACTGTCCCTCCTTGGCCTAAAATGACCTAAAATAGAATGACTACATTGAATTCATAGCTGCATCTATTGCTAGGAAGACTGGGACACTGTGTTGGACCAGGACGTTTTTCTCATCAGAATCCATTTTACACATTTATAAATCTACCATTCGCCTTGCATTGAATACTGTTGCCATATCTGGTCGGGCGCTTCTGCTATTCATCTTGAGGTTATCCGCAAAATCCAAAAGAGGATCTGCAATATAATCAACCTTGACTTGGCAGACCGTCTTCAGTCATTTTCTCACCGACATGATGTAGCTTTCCCCTGTCTTTTTACAAGTATTTTCATGATAGTTGCTCTGACGAGCTTTTCTCCCTCGTTCCCCCGACCACACGTATTTACGCGGGTTCACACTCTTATTGAACAGGTGAAGAGGCTCATTCCTTGTTCCCTGTTTAGGATGTGGTTTCCGGATTTCTCTTTTCTAATCTTTTCACTCTTACGTAGCCCCCTGCGCATCAGTGGCGTTACCACCTTGCTTGGGGTGATATGATTAAAAAATATATATATATCATTCCGCTTTTATTCTCGTACTTTTTGTTTGTTGAACTCTCCCCATCTGCTTGCTTCCCTGACAGCTACAGTCATCAAAAATTTAAATGCAACGACAATTACCATCTTCTATCTTTTTCAAACATCCATCTAATCTTCCTTTGACACCCGCTGTACTTTGTTTTTCCTCTCACTGTAACCCCCTTTTGCACTAGTGGCAATCCTGCCTTGTTTGGGGTGAAATGATTATGTATAAAAATGTTAACCTACAATTGATTCGATGTAATCCAATCCCTTCATATCAGCAGAACGCCTTAATCTGAGGTGGCGCAATGCTTAACTCACCTGGAGGTTAGCATCAATCATGTTGATGGAAACTGATTCGGGTTATACCTGTGTGTCAAAGGGTGGACATTGGATCGGATTTTAATTGAGGTTACAAGCATCCACACTGTCGATGGTGCTTTAAATGAATTTTTACCCTTCTGCAGGTGTCGCAGTCGACTCACACCACGTCCCATCGACATGGCCGGTTGGTACCTTCTTTTCGTTTTTAATCTATAAATAGAACCGGAAACGAAATTTAAAACAGGAAACAAAGGACAAACCACTACTCCTGTTCAAAAGACCTAGTAAGAGCGTGAGCCAGACGAAAGGCGAACCTATCTACTCCTATTGAGTGAAAAAAAAAGGGGAAATAATCAATAAAATTTCCGAGTCAGAAACGTTAGAAGTATAGAGCTGAAGTAGAATTTAGGAAAACCTGAAAAATCAACTCTATGCAGAAAACTGCTCCTATTGAGGAATAAATAATTAGTAAATAAAATTTCAGAGTTCGAGCGGTGTCGTTAGAAGTATACTTTTTGCGAAGCTTTTAGCGGATGTCGTTCGTTTTTTTGTCCATTTGTGTTCGTTAACATTGATGCTAAATATTTGTTTTGTTTTCCATCCATTAGGATTTATTGTTATTGAAATACCGCTGATTTTTAATGCTTGATCAAAGCACAAACGACTTTGGCAATTTTTCAGATAGCGAAAGAAAGATTTGCATTTAACAGAAGTAGATAGGTTTTTCTATCGTCCGGTTAATACTGACTTTTTGAGCAAGAGTCAAATTTTAACCCTTGTTTATTGTTTAGAATTGGGTTTCCGGTTCTTTCAACTCTGACTTCTCCGCCTGAAATTTGATTTTTTTTCCTTTACCAATAGAAGTAGATAGGTTTTTCTATCGCCCTGAACCCGGTCTATTTTCAACAGGATTAGAGGTTTATACTTTGTTTCCTATTTAGGATTGGGTTTCCAATTCCTTCAACTCCGTACTTAGGACGTCTCTGGCTAAAATCTGAAATTTTATTCTGTAATTATTACTATTTTTTTTTCCTTTCCTAATAGAAGTAGATAGGCTTTTTATCGCCCGGTTCACATCCTCCCCGGTCTTTTTATCAACAGGATTAAAGGTTTATCGTTTGTTTCCTATTTAGGATCGGGTTTCCAGTTCCTTCAGCTCTGTACTTAGGACGTCTCTGCCTGAAATGTGAAATTTTATTCAGTAATTATTGCTATTTATTTCCATTCCCAATACAAGTAGATAGGTTTTTCTATCACCCGGTTCATATACTCCCCAGTCTTTTTTCAAAAGGATTAGAGGTTTTTCCTTTGTTTCCTATTTGGGATTGGGTTACCAGTTCCTTCAACTCTGTACTTAGGACGTCTCTGCCTGAAATGTGAAATTTTATTCAGTAATTATTACTATTTATTTCCATTCCCAATAGAAGTAGATAAGTTTTTCTATCGCCCGGTTCATACCCTTCCAGGTTTTTTTTCGACAGGATTAGAAGTTTATCGTTTGTTTCCTATTTAGGATCGGGTTTCCAGTTCCTTCAACTCTGTACTTCTGGCGTCTCTTCATGAACTATGAAATTTTATTCAGTAATTATCGTTATTATTTTCCTCTTCCAATATGAGTAGATATGTTTGCCTATCGTCCTGTTTACACTTCTTCTCGTTCTTTTAAAAATGAGTAGAGCTTCATCCCTTATTTCATTTTGAATTGGGTTTCCGGTCCCTTCTAAGGTCTAGTTCAACTCCAAATTCCTAACGTTTCCGCATGAACTCTCAAATTTTATTCGCTAATTAAATCTTGACCTCTTCAAAACTAGAATTGGCTGTCTATCTTTCCTGTCATCTTGTTCTTCTTTACTCCACACAGTAATCCTCTAACTTGAGTGACAAAAAAAAAAAAAAAAAAAAAAAAAAAAAAGAGAAAAAAAGAAAATAACTAATGAGAAGACATCAGGTGATTCTCATTCAGGTATTTCCAGAAAATGAAGGCGACTTTATTTTCAATGATCGGCAATGGTGTAATATGAATAATGAACACTTGAATTGTGGTCCTTCCTTTCTTTCACCGGATAACAAAGTCAATATCAGCAATAAAATGACACCCTCCTGAGATTCTTTAATCTTTCTCTTAGTATGACCCTCCATCCCGGAAAAAACACCCCCTCCCAAAAAAAAAAAAAAACAAAAAAAAAACACCAGCCACTTTACGTTGAAATACCGGTTCTCGTACGATCGCTAAGTTAAGCTACGTCAGTACCAAGCTGGGTAATCGCTTGAGAATACCAGGTTCTGTAATCTTGGATGTGTGGATGGTGTAATGGATAATGTCTCAGAATTGCTAATTTCAGAGCCGAGTTCCAATCCCCTTTGGGTTCATTATATTCTCTAACGTGCAAATTCCCCTGGGAGAAATATATATCTACTTCTTCACCCTATATCTATGGAAGTAATTAGTACGAATTGTATCATTATTATCTAACACACACACACACACACACACACACACACACACACACACACACACACACACACACACACACACACACAAAATAATTTAAAAAACGAATCTACCAATGAAATCTTGATTAGCTACACAGCTACACTTATAGATTTATTTATATTTTCTGGAATACAAATATATAGAAAACTATACTATTTTCACCACTGCAACAAGATTAAATCTGAAATAATTACAGGATTCTATTTAAGAGCCCTAAGAATCTGCAGCGCCCAATAGTTACCCAAAGAAAAATACACACAGAAAACACTTTCAAAATCTTCAATGTTCTTATTATTTCATCCACAAAGCTAAAAGAAAGACGTACAAAATACACAACTCTGAGAAGGATTATTAAAAACATTATTACCAACAATAAAAACAATAACAACAATAAACTAGATAAAAACAGACACATAAGACTAACTCCATAACATCCGCTATTCAAAGTAATCTATCCAACTTAAACAACATCAAAATAATTACATCCACACCCAAAACTATTATGAATATGATCATAACCAAAAACATCCACAACAATAAAAAATCTCTGAAACAGGTATATACAAAATAAACTGCTATAACTGTTCCTCAGAATACATTGGGGAAACTTTCAGAAATTAAAAATAGAAACGTATCAATGAACATAAAAATAATTTATACGTAACAATTTATCAAATGCATTAGTCATACAAAGAAATTACTTGATGAACTTGAGAAGATGGATGGTGTAACGGGGATTCAGTAGGATAACAGGAGAAGAAGTATTAAGAGCGACAAGTGATAGGTAGATGTGGAAGGCTATGATCGATTACGTCCTGAAGGGACACGGCACATAGAAGATATACAGAATAGAGATATCAAAAAACCAAAAACAATTCTTTACTCTTGATAGATATAAGGCTGTACAGAAATAATAAAATACTTAAAAAAAAAAAAAACTACCAACAACAATGACCTGGTCAGTTTTTATTCCCATCACTGCAACAAGATCAAATTGGGAATAATCATAGGATTCTGTTTAAGAGTAGCCCCCTCCAATACTTAACCCAAAAAAGAAATATAGATTGAAAACACTTTAAAAAATTTACAATATCTATTTAATTTCATTGACAATGCTAAGATAAAAGCATACAAAATATTACAACCACAAAAAAGATAATAACCTTATTAACAGCAATGACAATAAACCAGTTAAAACAAATACATAATACTGTCTGCTAACTCCATAACATCTACTCTCCAAAACAGTCTATCCAATATAAACACCATCAAAATAAATACAACGACACCCAAAAATATTATGAATAGGATTAGAACTAAAAAATATCCGTAACAATAATAATTCTAAGGCAGGTATGTAGAAATTAGACTGTCACAACTGCTACTCGCAATACATTAGGGAAACTTGCATAATATTTTTAAAAAGTATTTCTGAATACAGAAAGGATTTATACACAACAATTTATCAAATACATTTGTCATACATAGAAATAGATTTCTATGTATAAGTAAATCAAGTTATTTTCTATGAGTCGATCAAGTTACAAAAACTGAGTTTTCAGTGACAGTACTTAAATCTATTAGTATTTTTCTACAATTCTAAAACAGGACTCTACATATATTAACACAATACATAGTCATCACTGTAACAGAATAAAATCTGGAATAACTATAGGATTCTATTTAAAAGCACTAAGAATCTGCAGCTACCAATACTTACCTGAAGAAGAAGAAATATAAACAGAAAAGATTTTAAAAACCTTCAATATTTCATAATTTCACTTCTAATGCTAAAAGAAAGGCATAACACCATAGCATTTAGTATCCAAACCATTTATCCAATCTTAACAATAGCAAAATAATTACAGCCACATTCAAATTATTATGGATAAGATCAGCACCAAAATATCCACAGCAAAAATAATTCTGAAGCAGGTATATAAAAAATAAGCTGCAGTTCAGTACCAGGCTACAGCAGTGGTGAACAAATAATTTAGAGAGTTAAGTTAAAGGGAGATAACTACATGGCTTCCAGAAGTGGCATCGCACATCGAATGACAATAATATAGCCCAGTGTTCGTAATAAAGGATTCGGTTCGAAATTACTAGCAACATGGCAATGAAGATGAGGACAATAGTCCGAACAATGTAAATAGTGTAAAAATAAAGTATCTATGAATGCAAAAAGGGTCTTATATACCACAATTTATCAAATGCATTAATTATGCATAGAAATAAATTCCACCACAATTTTTATCTAAATTATGGCATGACTTAGTATAAAATAAATTAACTTACTTAAAGGGAAAATTCTTAAGAGTGCCGCTATCTAATCTTACCAAAATATAAATCTACACCTAGGAATTTTTCAAATATCACTATTCCTAAAAGAATTACGATTTTCCAAGCCAACATATATGACTATTAAAATGTAAAAAAATAAATAAATAAATAAAATAAATAAATAAAATAAATAAATAAAAGAAAACAGTTGAATTTGTAGCCTCATTTACACCGTTTACATTGCTCTGACTGTTGTCATATTCACGGGTCCTGGGCATGACAGAAAACTGCATCCGGCAGCAAGGCCTCTGATTGGGAAGTTGTGAGGATATTGGAACCACCTCTTTATTGCTGTTGTTCCCAGGTCCACCCTGACCAGGAGTGGTAGCACCTGTTAGGGTCCCTGCTATGAGCAAATATTTTATCCCCAAACTGGGATCAAAACACTATGAAAGTATAAAAATACACTTTTATAGAATAATATACATTTTTGAAGGAAAAATATCACCAACAATATCTTTTTAAGAAAAAAATTATTACCATAACACATTTTCGAAAGAAAAAAATATTCTCAGCAAAACATTTTTGAATACAAAAGTAGAAGACATTTTCAGTTTTCGAAAATAAAAAAGAATAAAACAAAAAATTTTAATTAAAATGTAAGTAAATCAAATTTCTCCCTATAACTGAAGATTAAAACGAAATATCTTGAACTCCAAGATATTTTGCATTAAATAACCCACAAATATGCCGTTAAACAAAACTCAAACTCAAACTCATATTTACGGCGTTCCAGCCGTTGTACGCTCCGACCTTCTTCAGGTGATATACATTGGAATTTTGAGTGTAGATTGTTTTGGTTCCACGTGCCACGATTTTTCTGGATATCTCAGTTTCAGTTATTACCCTTTAGCAACTCAAATCTCTCTGCTGTGGCCAGGTATTTAACTCACAACCCATTGGGTCAAGTTACTGGATTACTTCAGCCAACACTTCTATTCACAAGGAAATGTGAATATAACAAGATGAAGGCAGTAGTCGCAACAATTTAAATAGTGTAATTAATTATAATACCTCATCTCAAAAATATAGACAAAGGTAATAACCTCATGTTCTGTAAAATATATAACACATAAATTAATCACAAACAAAACATGAGTACTAATTTAAAAAATCCAAGAACTTCCTATACTTACTTTCGTTTATCAAGCATTGAATTATATCACTTATGTCCCCTATTGATTGTCTAGACTTTTCGGCTAACTTGATGAATATTTATGAGCGTTTTTAAATTTAAAAAATGTGAAAAACATTTCGCTTTGTATATAAATACTTGTTACAAAATAAAATCCTTGCAGTTGCCTTGATAAAATCTCTCAGGAGACGAAACGCCTCGGCTAAGATAAGTTTTCCGCTTGTCTTAATTCATATTGTCCTTTTGCACATATACTCTATCAGAGAGTTTACATTGTATGTAAATAGATATAAACAGAATATATATATATATATATATATATATACCTCTACCCATTTTTGATAGCTATATTTAAATTGAAATTTTAAAAATAAATAAGTTTTCTTCAAGCTTTAAAATTAGCTTTAATTGAAAGCCAAGAGATTAAATTTTAATTCCAGAAAGAAAAATACACTGGTGTATTTTAAACCAAAATTATATTGATTTTAATTTAATTTTTTTCTGAATTGAAAAAATAAAATTTAAATTTCTCACCATTTTTGATTGATCGACACATTACCTAAACAGTACGTAAACAGTAGCCAAATTTCTGTTTTAAAAATTTTGCAAAAATAAAATATACCTAGCTGATAAGTCATTTAAGTCAATTTTTAAAATTCAAATTTATTTTTATCTGATTTCAATCAAGTAATAATTGCTTACTGCCAGAAATCTACAATAAAAAAAAAACTTTTTACTTCGGTAGCCCTCTTTTTATCTGCGTTATCGGGGTGACGAAAGATATGACAGCAGGAATTTGTCAAGAACGCTAAAAGTGTGGCGAACATACAGGCAATAATTTCAATTATGTTAAAACATAAAATTTTCGAAAACTTGTATTTCTTTTTTGGTTTTTAACTAAATAGTAAAATTGAAAATTTAACTTTATATTTTCAGCAATTATATAATATTTTATAGAATTTTAGTTTAGATGTATAGCCAGACATTTGAATATGCTTTCTGAATAACTAAAAATTAAAAAATTAAATTTCTTTTAAAATAATTTTAATTTAATAAGAAAGAATGAAATTGAAATAAGCGAACTAAGTTACATTATGTTATTTATTAACAAGTTATCATTAAGTTTAAAGCATGGTAAAACTATCTAATTTAATCTTCATGAAAACATGTTATTACTCCTATGGAACATCGTAATCAATCAAATAGAACATCGTACTTAATCAAAATGAACATATTTACACACAATTTCTTTTTTTAATAAATTTAAAATATTTCTGCAAAACGATTTTTAAATTTTTCTAAAAATCTTCAAGGAATTGACTGCGAAAAAAATGGGGTAATGCAATCATTAGCTGTCCATTGTAAAACAGTCGTAAACGTTTCTTAGCCGCTAACTCAAATCAAAACAAAACTTTCTGACAAAATTTCGAAAATGTTAGAAGGGATTAAAAATTAAAAAAAATAATTAAAAATTACTTTGATCTTTTCTCTTAATAATAATATAAACATTTTGAAGGAAAAAGGTTGTTTTATTAAGTTTGGGACCTTTTTTATTCATACTATGCTGTTTTGTTATCGATTTGGCTGGAATTATCTATCTATCTATCTATCTATCTATCTATCTATCTATCTATAATGAGGTGTAACGTGATCATTCTCTTTTTCATCTCTCTGACCATTGTCAAATTAGATATCATTTAAATATACATGGAGAACAACCAAACTATCAGCAAAATACTCGTTGATAATTCAGATATAATAGCCTCATACACATGTAAAAAATAGCTATATATATATATATATATATATATATATATATATATATAAAAGTGGTTACAAGAACGTTAACATAAAGACATCCACCATCAAATATGATATTATCTTGTGCTGACATAAAACATTGCTATGGGACGATAACAGTCACCGAAAGGCAGACGCAGGTCGTATATTTATAATGCGGTTATATGACGTCACACCACGTGAGAGACCGAAATCTTTGCAACAAAATCATATGTCTAACTTCAATGTAATGTGTGGTGACTAGATTGAAATGTGATTTTATTGAGTGTGAGATGCTTTGATTTAATGTAGGTGGCTTTCAATATCTGAAAGTCCTTTTACTGTGTGTATGTATGAGTATTACTGTGTTATTGACAAAAATGTGTCGAATGTAACGTACATGGCTATGTTTTTCTAAGAAACTTTTAATTCAACTATGATCTGCTATTCGATGATTGTTATCGTCCCATAGCAATGTTTTATGTCAACACAAGATACTATCATCTTTGATGGTGGATGAGTTTATGTTAACGTTCTTGTAACCACTTTTAAAATGGCTCATGTGAGCCGAAAGCTTTGAACCAGCATAATAAAAAAAAATTAAATTTTGGACAATTTTTGTCTTTATTTTCACCTGAAATTAAAACCAAAATACTATGTTTAGAATGGTTCATGATTAAGCATGATAGACATTCATTGTCTGTTATATTTAACAATATATGTTTAGAAAATTATCTGCTGCCTCGATACACTAAATATATATATATATATATATATATATATATATATATATGTGTGTGTGTGTGTGTGTGTGTGTGTGTGTGTGAACAAAATGAAATTGAGATAGAAAAAGATGAACGGACTAGTATATTCATAGATAGGTATGAATAGAAAAAGATAGATAGATAGATAGATAGATAGATAGATAGATAGATAGATAGATAGATAGATAGATAGATAGATATGAAGAAACCGTTAGAGATCGACAGGCAGACATACTGACAGACATAAACAGACTTAGATAGATAGATAGATAGATAGATAGATAGATAGATAGATAGATAGATAAAAAGAAAGACATTAGCGGGTTAAGTCAGATATGCGTTTATGGCGGTGTCGTTATTATGCGACCTAATGGCTCTAATCTTTGTCGGCGTCGAGTGAGTTTCGTCAGGACACTCTTCATTAATAAAAACACTTTCTCCCGTCGAATGACTTAATACTTCCGTATCGGTCCTAAATGGAACATTTCTCTAAATGATTGATACTTATATGCTCTTATCTCTTTATTTATTGACACCGGATTATTCGTTTACCTCTTGCCTCAAGTCTTTACGAAGCGACTGACTTCCGATAACTCCAAACGTTCACATAACATGAACCTTTTGTTCATGATGGCGATCAAAATTAAATACCGGGAAAAGACATGCAGGGAAAGAAAGAAAGAAAGATAAATAGACAGACAGACAGATAGATAGATAGATATATGCGTGTGCATATGCATGTATTTGTAAGTGCGTATGTTTCTATGCACGTATTTATGAATATACCTTCGATCATAAAAATTATTCTTTCTGATGTTATTTTATAATTGTTTCTTTTATGTAAACTTCCGAGTATGAATTTCTTTCTGCGGATACTTCCAGTAAATGAGTTTTGTGCTGTTGGTTGGTTGTTTTGTTTTTATGGCAAATCTACCTCGGCGGGTCATTTATTGCCAACTATATTTATTTATTGTTGGTAATACCTTTTTCTACCCTTGTTATTTAACCCATAACTGGAGGGACGGGACGGGTTAATACCTTTCTCAAGGGTACCAGTACTTAAATGAATGCAGGGTATTCGTCACAATACGCTTACAGCACCTGGTATTCCCAAGCGGTGACCCATCTAAGTACTGATCAGGATCAACGTTGATTAACTTCGATGATCGAGCGAGAACCGGTGTATTCAACGTGATAGGCCGTAAGCCCGTTTTGCGCTGTATTTGCATAGTAAATGAATTTCGCCGCTGAAGAAGTGAGATTTTTCCTCGCTGAAATGGGCATACGACATATGTAGTTTTCGGAGCTTTATTTGAATATGTGTGTGTGTGTGTGTGTGTGTGTGTGTGTGTGTGTGTGTGTGTGTGTGTGTGTGTGTGTGTCTGTGTGTGTGTGTGTAACCTCTCTGAAGATGGCTCATGTGAGCCGAAAGCTTAGCACCAACTTAATAAAAATTTATCCAAATGTTGGAGAATTTTTGTCTTTATTTTCACCTGAAATTAAAGCCAAAATACGATGTTTAGAATGGCTCATGATTAAACATAACATATATTCATTGTCTCTTATATTTAACAGTATATGTTTAGAATATATATATGCACACACACACACACACACACACACACACACACACACACACACACACACACACACATATATATATATCACAAAAATGTTTCTTTAAGTTTTTGTAATGCAGCTTCATGAAACTTTTACTGGTATTCATACATATTTTTAAGCCTTTAGTCAACAATCAGATTTAAAACAAATAACCAATAAAAATATCCATCGAAGAAAAATAATATTTCATAACGCAAAAGTTTACAATACATTTATTAAATCATCTGTTAATATTTCGCAGCGTAACCGTTGCTGCTAATTACAGAAGGTAGGCGTTTAGAGTAGTTTAGAGTAGTTCCCAACAAATTTCTTGCTTGTTTCTTGGATTATATATTTTTCCATTCTTCACGACAAAATTACTTTAGTTCATGCAGGTTTTGCGGGTTTCTTTGAATATTCAGTTTCAGCTCTCTCCATAAATTTTTAATCGGGTTGAAATCTGGAGATTGACTTGTCCATTTTAGAACGTCTATTCTGTTTGAACTTAATATGATTTTGTAAACTTTGCAGTATATTTAAGATCATTGTCTTGTTGAAAGATCCAACTTAGTTTCAAACCATGCGGATGTGCAATTTGACGGAAATTTATTTCCAAAATATCCGTATAATATGCTCCATTCAGCGTCCTTTGTATTATTTCAATGTTTTCTACACCTTGGGCACTTAAGCAACCCCAGATCATGATCGATCTGCCTCCAAATTTTACTGTTGGAATAGTATTCATCGGCGAATATTTAGTACCATTTTTCTCCATACCGTAACCACGGCATTTCTGCCAAAAAGTTCAATTTTCCTTTCGTTTTACAAAAGTACATTTGCAGGTTTGATACAATGTTTGTTTGAAAAATTTAGTCTAGCAAGAACGTGTTTTCGATTAAAAAATGTGTTTTTTTTCCCTTGGAGTCCTCGAAAAGATGTCATATCGACGAAGTGAACGACTAATTGTATCCGTACTCGCTTTTACTCCACTTCTGGTCTTCCCTGAAGATTTTTAAGCGTAACTCGGGGCTCGTTGCCAACTTTTCTCGCCAATAGACTTGCTGTACGTTCTGTTACCTTTTTAGAACGACTAGAGCATTTTGGGGACGAACAGAATGACACGTCTTCCAATAATGAACTGTCTCAACAACTGAACTCAATAGCACATTTAACTAACTAGATAACTTCCTATAACCAAGTTCATTTGTATGAAGATCAACAATACATTTACGGATGAACTGATCAATTATTTTCCTCTTCACAATTTTGTCAATGTTTAAAAATCGGTTACCAGAAAAAGAATGACGCAATACTTTTAATCTAATCTAAACTTATTTATAAATGGAACTTTATCTGTGTGTGTGTGTGTGTGTGTCTGTGTGTGCGTGTGTGTGTGTCCGTTACCTATAGACTCCGAATCAGCTGAACCAATTTTCTTGAAAATTTACACAGTTGTACTATAAGCGTCTGCGAGTGTTATTAGCTAGGTTTTGTGTCGAGGTACCCTCAATAAATATCGAAAATCGATAATCGAAAAAATCGGGTTATAGAAGGAGTGGTCCGATTTTAATCAAATTTGATACACTCATAGACAAAGACATAAGAAACGATATGCAGAAGTTGCAAGGTTGCAGTTCTTACAATATGCAGAATATCGATAATATATATATATATATATATATATATATATATATATATATATATATATAAGGCAAGATGTTTGTGTGTGTGTCTGTTTATCTGCTTGTATGTCTGTATTTTTTAGACCTTTTGTTTTAGTTTTTGCTTCGTGTTTTGCTTTAAGTAGGTATAATTGTAGTTCTTAGTCTCAGCCATGATACCATTAAATCAGAGGACTTATTTAGAATTCAAAATTTAGTTTACGACGAAAAAAACTTATTTGATATCGATACCAGGAAATCAAAATTTGACTTACATCTATTCATTTTTTTTTCAGTCTACGGTTTCGCTTTAACTAGAAACAACTACTGCTTTTTAGTCTTTCGTGCCAACGTCCAAAGAGTCTGACCTCCAGGACCATGGAGTAGTTTTAAAGCTTTCATTACACCCGAGCAACGCCGGGCTATACTGCTAGTCATTATTAAAAGTAATCATAAAATTAATTTGGGAAGTTCTAAAAACCTCATCCTAATTTGAAGACTTTTATAAAACGCTGTTGTAAATAAAAAAAGTGTTGTAAGCATTTGAGTTACTAAATATGGGTTTTTCTTCGTGAGATTTTTTGAATTTTTTCAAAGAATCTGATTGTTTTACTGAATACCTGAAAATACGTTTTACGAGCAATAAAAGTTAAATTAATGTAACTGTATTAGAACTACGAAAAACATTTTTGTAATGTGTTGTAAACTGTTACGTGGCACTATATATATATATATATATATATATATATATATATATATAACATACGTACACATACGTACAAAATATATACATATATATAATATATATACATATATAATGTATATATTATAATATATACATATATAA
The DNA here is from genome assembly GCA_037127315.1 of Ascarosepion bandense. Lineage (NCBI taxonomy): Eukaryota > Metazoa > Mollusca > Cephalopoda > Sepiida > Sepiidae > Ascarosepion > Ascarosepion bandense. The sequence goes on along the minus strand of JBBBDQ010000772.1, from coordinate 2,809,474 downwards.
ACATAACACATATGCAATACATATACATATATAACAAATATACGTAATACATACACTCATGAAATGCATATACATACGCAATACATACATATATACAACATATGCACACACATAATATATAAATATACATACTATACACACAGATATAGTAAATACATATACATCATACATACAGTCCAGATATTAAATACATCATATATATATATATATATATATATATATATAATTCATAAACATTAGCGTTGCTAAAGTTTATGTTGTTAAAAATTAAAAATCAGGCGTGCTATAATATAAATTTAATAAAGTAAAATAAATTATGTTTATACCAAAACTTAAGAAAGAGGAAAGAGTACAAAAACCGTGAAAAAATAATAAAAAGAAATATATATATATATATATATATATATATATATATATATATATATATATATATGTGTGTGTGTGTGTGTGTATTTTGGCAGCAAATTTTCTTTTAGACGTGTCAGATTAAATAAATTACAAACAACGTGTCTGTTTATTTTTAGCAAAATCCATTCATACTCACGGATGATTTTCGCGTATTATAACTGAAAGATGTCAGAAATGAGCTGTAACGTTGACAGATGTTATTATCATTCATTTCTCAATGTTCCCAAGTACTTTCAATCTCCTTCCGAGATCATCTTCTAGGGTGTCAACCTTTATATTTGAAGAGGAAAAAATTTACATTAACTTTTGGCAACACAGTTTTGCGGTTATTCTTTGTTACCATAACTCACACCACTGAAGGAGATTGAAATTACTTGGGAACATTGAGAAATGAATGATAATAACATCTGTCAACGCTACTGCTCATTTCTGACACCTTTCACGTATAATACGCGAAATATTATTTGTGAGTTTGAAAGGATTTTATTAAAAATAAGCAGACACATTTGCAATCTATTTAATCTTACACACACACACACACACACACACACACACACACACACACATATATATATACCACTAGATTTTCTCTAAAAATGACCATACATAATGAAAAAAGTGGTGCAAACTTAATAAAAATTAAGTTTCATTGCGAAAATATTTATGAAATTTTTAAGAGAAACGACAAAGGATTTTTGATTACTAAATCATATTTTTGTTCCTTTTTAGAACCTTGGAAACTTTTTTGTCTTGAGTCAGCAGGTGACCATAAATTAGTATGGAAAATTTGAGCGTCATTTTGACGTGCAAAATACATTGATCTGAAAATTCTTGAAAAAAATCAGATAATTAAAGAATGTTATTGAAACTTCCAGGACTTATTTACATATTAATTAAACTATTTTTAAATGCTTAATTTTTTAAAACACTTTGCAAAAGTATCGTTTTTTTACTTCTCTTGCCCCTCTCAACCACGACTTATTTAATCTTATGAAATATTGAGAAATTCTTTTTGGCTAGATTTGATGTTCATATTAGCTATAAGAACGAGTCCTTGGAGTATGTAAGGCATTAATTTGTTTTCGTCAAACAGTATCCCCAGTTACAGAAAATCTACTCTGAACTATAATATACAAAATGCAATAAAACTAAGACATTGTTTAATTAGAAAAAAGCTTTTAATTGCTTTTATGAATAAATTTAAATTTCGTTGCCTTTATTTACGCACAATTTTTCTTGAGAAAGCTATTAATCTATCTCCTCTCCCTCCAGCAATATATTTGTGCAGTTTTGGTAAATGTATCTTTTAAAATGAGACGTTAGTGTTATGTACATTTATGCGTAATCTAGACGGCAATCCATCGTACCCTATATATATATATATATATATATATATATATATATATATATATATATATAATCATTTCACCCCGGGCAAGGCGTAAATGCCACTGATGTGCGGGGGGCTACATAACTGAAAGAAAATTAATTAGAGGAGGGAGAAGAGGATTACAAACCAATAAGAAAGAAGCAATAGAAAGATGAAAATGCAGGTGTGATGACAGTTGCAAGGGGGGAGAGAAAGGAAAGGATATACGGGGTGGGAGAAGGGCTAGAGTCAAGTGGTTAGTAGATGAGTATTGACATTGCATTTAAATTTCTGGAGGTTGTAGCCGCCAGGAAAGCAAGAATATAATTTTTTTTACATATATATTGACAATATTAAGTTTTACGAATTTTATTAAGCTGTAACAAGCATACGGCTAAATTAAAGTTTCATGGTGATAGATAGATAGATAGATAGATAGATAGATAGATAGATAGATAGATAGATAGATAAATGTTTAATTACACCAGAATATGACGAGACTGCGATAAATAAATAGCTTTATGTATATCGAAAATTAGATACTTGTATTTTTTGGCAAAATCTTTACCTACAGATCGCAGTTAAACTCTTTGCGATATTACTGTAATGAGGAGGTGCTGCTTTCTGAAAAGATCGCCCTTTCGCCAGACTACATTTATTTCCTTTTGCTTTGAGAAGTGACGAAAGACACAAAAGCAAGAAAAAAAAAGGTTATTTATGACTTATTCTTACAATGGAAGGGGACGTGAAGCCAAAGTAACCTTTGTAGCTTCCGAGATCAACAGTAATCTTTCATGGGTCGGCTCCTTTCGTCTTTGATTACGACCCCGAATTACCTTGCATCTCCAAACCACGCTATCACCACCCAACACTCACACTGGCACCCAACAGAGAGGAAACATTGCCTGTATGTATCCAGTCCCAGCTTCTGACCACGCCGAACGCCCAGAACGTCGTGATAGGCCATTTTTTCAACCTCGAATGGAGTTTTACATTTGCATTGACTGGCAAGAGAGAGAGAGAGAGAGAGAGAGAGACAGACAGACAGACAGACAGACAGACAGAGAAAAAGACAGAGAAGAGTGAGTGAAAGAGAGAGAGAGATTGGGTAAAGAAAGAGGAATTAAACGTAGATCAAGAAAGAGAGAGAGAGACGAAGTTGGGAAGTGAGAGAGATAGAGTGAAGAAAAGAGATTGAAAAACAGCTCAAGAAAAAGAGATACGAAAAGGAGGGAGTGAGAGATAGTTCTTAAAAAAGGAGGAGAGAAACATAGAGTACGAAAGAGAGAGAGGGCGAGAGAGAGAGATGAAGGGGAGAGCAAGATAAATTGGGTAAAGAAAGAGGAGAGGAACATCGATTAAGTAAGAGAGAAGCGAAAGTGAGTGAGTGAGTGAGTGAGTGAGTGAGTGAGTGGGTGAGTGAGTGAGATAGATAGATTAGGTAAAGAAAGAGGAGTGAAACATACATCAAGAGAAAGAGAGAATGAGAGTGGAATGAGAGATATTGTGTAAAGAAGGGAAAAAGTAAGAAAATTGCGAGAGAAAGAAAGGAGAGAGTATGAGAGAGATTGGGTAAAGGAGGAGGAGTGAAAATAGAGTAAGCAAGAGAGAGAGAGAGAAAAAATTGAGTGAAGAAGGAGAGGAAAAACATGGCACAAGAAAGAGAGGGAAGCGTATCTAATAACATCTATCAACAACGGATATAGCAAGGCAGAATGCAACACATAAGTCCTTGTATAATTAGACACACTCAAAATTCAAGCATTTATTGGAATAGGGGAATGCAGGCAGACTGCATAAACTCATTCCATGGATCTCGATCATACCTATCTATTAATCAGTTGAACTGTGTCTGTTGTTCTGTCATTCTTTCCAAAACAACCCTTTCATATCTATCTATCTATCTATCTATCTATCTATCTATCTATCTATCTATCTATCTATCTATCTATCTAAGTTCATGTCTCCCAAAACTCAAAATCTACAAGGCGATGTTAAAAAGTTCTGAATAAAAAGTCCTTTTTAGAAATGATGTTTGGTCAGATTCAGAAGATCTAATGAAAATAGAATAGTGGTCGAATGTTTTGCATACAACTATGGATGGATGGATCAATCTCAGGCTTCTTATTCCTCTATGCTTCTATTTGAACCTATTATTATCGCAGTCTATTAATGACGTCGTCACTTTCCCTTCGTTTGAAATACCAAGTGTTTAAAAAAAGTTATATTTTTTAAAAGACATAAGCTAATAAAAAATAAATATACGTCTATCCATACAAGGCCGGTGCATACTATCCCTGAGCCTGCCTCATCAACTGGGGATGGACAAGCCTGATTTCGGATTTTAGGCAGTGCTTTGTGACTCTCGTTCTCTTACCAACAATTGCTTTTTTCTACCTACATTTATATAAGTTACTAATTAATCTCAGCTCTACTGAATAAAAATATTTTTTTATCAGATTTTGGTGACATTTGGGATTCCTTTTTTTTTTCGTCCAAATCCGTAAATTTGTTTTGCTTAGGCTAAGTTTCAAAAAACATTTTTCAAAATTCACTATTTTTCATCGATAAGTTGAATGTATTAAAAATTATTAAACTTTTAACAAAACAAAACAAAAAAAAAAAAAAATCTGAAGTTGATTTAAAAAACTGCCGCAAAAGATTGCTGATTTATTTAAGATGGAATAATCCATTATGACATGTCTCTAATTTGTATTTAGATTCATTATATTAATGTTTTAAAATTTTTCTAGTTGAATTATTACATACCATTCGTCTTTACATTGAATACTGTTGCCAAATCTGGTCGGCGCTCCTGCTATTAATCTTGAGGTTCACCACAAAATCCAAATGAGGATCTGCAATATAATCGATCCTGACATAGCAGCCCGCCTTCAGTCACTTTCTCACCGACGTGATGTGGCTTCCCTCTGTCTTTTCTACAAGTATTTTCATGGCAACTGTTCTGCCGAGTGTTTTTACCCGGTACCCCAACCATATGCTACGAAACTGGCAACAAGTTCCCATCATTTTACCGTCAAAATAGTTAAATGTAAATAGTATCTTTTCTCGCACTTCCATATGCTTGCTTACAATTTCCAAAAGTTTGAATGCAACGTTTCTGCATTGCTTCTGGTGAAATGATTATAAAAAATATGTTTTATTGGTGAAATGATTATAAAAACATGTTTTATTGTACATAATTAAGTTACAATAATATTTGTATTGTATATCAATACTGCCTTATAAAAATTGAAATGTAGTAGAGTGGGTGGGTGTCCGTATCATAAATTTATTAAACTCTTTGCTTATCTATTTTACATACCCTCTACACTGAGAGACGCTTTAACCTTGTGAACAAGCGTATAAAAATTGCCTGTAGAATGCTCAATCTCTCTCTCTCTCTCTCTCTATATATATATATATATATATATAGATAGATAGATAGATATATAGATATATATATATTGATATGTTTGTCTGTCTCTCTGTCTGTCCTTCTGTGCGTTTGTGTCTCCATTCTAAGGAACCTTACTCCTCCGAAACGCTTTCAACCAAACTTGGGTCACTTGTCGATCATGACATGAATCTTCAATGTACGCAAAAAAATTTTGATATCGCTTTACAAAGTACAACAGAAATCACTGGAACGCTTAGAATTTACGAACTTTTCTCCTCCGATACGCCTTATGTGAATTCAACCAAAATCAGATAACTTGTAGATCAAGGTCCGAATCTTTGATGTACACAAAATCTTTTCGAATTAATGTACAGGTTTCGTCAAAAATCAACGGCAAACATAATTTCAGGTGATCTTTTGCGCACCTTTAAGCATTTCTCCAAGACGCTTCACTCAAACGCAACCAAAATCGAGTCACTTGGAGATCAAAATCTGATGCCTTGATATGCGAACAAAAATTTCAATTGACACACAAAGTGCGGCAAAAATTAATGGAAAATTTTGCTTTTTGCGATCGCTAATTTCTTCGAAACGCTTTGTTGTATTCCAACAAATTTTTTTTTGTAACTTCTACCTTCTCACATGCTATCACAATTTCAAGTTTTCTACAAGGTGCCAACCCTTTCGAGGTTGCAGGAACAATGTATCCACTTCTGCGTTACAACGTCACATTACAGGCTCTCGTAACACCCGCTCCCATTCTTCCAATTGTACATACATCAGTCTCGTTAATTAGCAAAATTGATCAAACATAAACCCCGTTTTACGAATACAACAAAACCTAATACTTAGTTCGCATTTTTTTAACTTACGCGCCACGGCAACCACATACTGGAGCTTTTTGAAGAAGCACTTGACCTTACCATATCAACATAACCACTAAAAAACCCTGAGCAACGCCAGGCTACACAGCTAGTATTCTATAAATTAATTAGAGCCCAAAATCGTCTCCCTATCCTTTTTTCTATCCTACAACCCTCTTTTCACAGATGAAGCGTCGCAAGCTCCTCGTTGCCGTATCGTTATTGCTATGGAAAGAGCTCAGTCAAACTGAATTTCTTTGTTCCACCAGTTCTAACTTTCAAAATTAATGCTCGGCATGTCAAGCACATTGTAACGAACCACTCTCATTCCCTTCGTACTTCATTGATGAGATGTAAGTTCCACTCAAGCGGCTTTTTCCCCAAGAAACCGCTGGTTTGTGGAACCAACTCCGAAGAGGATGCTTTACCGATCTCTACATTCATAAAATGTTCATGTCTCTGGTTAGCTGTTATCTTCCCATATATCTTCATGAACTGTAACTCTAATTTTGCAAACCCCTACCTCGAGTGGCTCTTGGGCCTTGTACAGTGTTAAGGTTATTGTAAAAAATAAGAAATAATTTTTTTAAAGGATTTATCTCCCTTAATGAATTTATCTAATCCTTTGGCTCTGATAAGAGTTGTTACACGAATCCATGGCGTTGGTCAATGAAATAAGTCCTTTGAACGTTTAATAATTAATTTCTAGATTATAGTTAATATATTCAGAAAGGGGAGTCTACCGTAGAGCGACGGTTGACAGGTTAGTTTTACAGAATAATATGCTAAAGTGAAGAATTGGATATTCATTGGCAGCTGCAATGGTGCCAGCATAGTCTAAAGGTAATTGAATAGTAAGTCTACACAGGAAAACAGGGGCACAATCACGCACGCAATCTTAATAACAGAGAGGGGGAGAGAGAGAGAGAGAGAGAGAGAGAGAGAGAAAGAAAGAAAGAAAGCGAGGGAGAAAGAAAAATGGAGAGAGAGAGAAAGTGAGAAGAAGCGAGAAAGCAAAAGAGAGAGAGAGAGCGTAAGAAGAGGAAGAGAGGAAGAAAAAGAAAGAGGAAGAGAGAGAGAGAGAGAGAAAGAGAGAGAGAAAAAGAGAGCAGGACAAATAGCAAGGGCAAAGATAAAGAAAGAGAGAGAGAGAGGAAAGACAAAGAAAGAAAAAAGAGAGTGAGAGAGAAAGAGAGGAAGAAAAGAGAGTGCGAAATGAAAAGAAAAAGGAAAAGAGATAGGGAGTGCGAGAAAAAAGATAGTTGAAGATACAGAAAGAAAATAGAGAGGAGTGAGAGAAAGAAAACAAGAGAGAGAGAGAAAGAAAGAGTGCAAGAGAGAGAAAGAAAAAGAGAGGGAGAGAGAGAAAGAAAAAGAAAATGAGAGTGGAAAAGAAAGAAAGAAAGAAAGAAAGAAAGTAGAGGGGATAGAGATAGAAAGAAACAGAAAGAGGGGCAAAGTGTGAGAGAGAGGGAGTATCGTTGTCGAGCAAGTATGTTAAAACTGAATCGTTCTGTTTCAGAAATCGTGACAAAAGGAGTTACCGGTGATGAAATCGCTAACAAAGACATGAAATGCTTTCAGGGTTGCTAAATTGAAAGACGTGCGTGTGGCTGCAATTATTGTCTATCGGGTTGAACCAAATGACGAGATAAAGACACCCAAACGCAGCAGCTACAAAAATATATAAATAAAAACCCAGAAAAAAAAGCATTAACGTTTTTCTTTTTCCCTTATTAAGCTTTTATACCTATCTGTTGTTACTAAACTGATGGGATTTAACAAATGACCCATCTCTGTAGGAACTGAATATCTCACTACAGTGTTAACGAACTGAACTAGTAGGTTATTATTATTATGAGTGTACCCCCGCAGTAAAAAAAATGACGGCAAAATATTTGAGAGGATTATTAGCTGTTTCCTCACAGGTTATCCTCTCTGAGTGTGACAGGAGGGATATATACACTACCGTCCATAATTATTAGGCCACAGCAGTTTAAAAAAATGATGTATTTCATACTATTTATAGTATTTATTACCAAGTGGATACTTCTAAATGAAAATAGAATGGTTCTTTTGTTAATACTGCACAATAACATGTACATCAAATGAACTGTTCGGATGTCCAGTTTTTGTATTTTCTTCCCCATGGTAATCTCTTCTTCTTATTGGCTGGCCGAAGCAAAGACTTCCGTCTGCCTTGCAAAATTTTGCAAAGTAATAATAACAAAGAAACCATTCTATTTTCATTTAGAATTATCCACTTGGCAATAAATACTAAAAATAGTATGAAATACATTTTTTTTAAAAACTGGGGTGGCCTAATAATTATGGCGTGTAGTATATATATATATTCCCTTTTGTCTTGCTCAGGGAGGATATATGTATTAATACCGACGTTCCTAAGTGTGTCGTGCTCTAGAAAGAAATATGAACGCACACACAGACTCAGGTTGTGGTTCCCGGCTTTCTCTTTTCCAATCTTTTCACTCTTTTATTTATTGTTTTTTCTTCAATTGGAGTAGATAGACTAATCTATCGCCCGGTTCACACTCTACCCACGTCTATTGAACAGGTGAAGAGGCTCATCCCTTGTTTCCTGTTTAGGATGTGGTTTCCGGTTTTCTCTTTTCCAGTCTTTTCACTCTTACGTAGCCCCCTGCGCATCAGTGGCGTTTTCGTCTTGCTTGGGGTGATATGATTAAAAAAAAAACAAAAAAACAGATCAGACATAGGAACGCCGGACGACGTACACACAAATACCCATGATAAATATAAAATATAAAACGAAAAGAGAATTACTATTTATCATCTATTATAAAAAAAAAAAAAAAAAGAGAGAGAAACTATTTATTATTGTACTTATAGCGTTTTTGTGCTTTGAATAATAATCTTAAGTCTTTCATTGCTGTCTTCACCTTGATTCTCCTTCAACTAAGAAATATACTTTTCATCAGTTTATTTTTTTGGGGGGATTTTATCCAATTGGTCCTTCAGTTCTCGCCCCAACAATAATGTAAGTCGTTGTTTTTATATTATAATACAGTAATTATATCATAATACAGTAATTATATCATAATACAGTAATTGTAATAGCTACCTAGGTACCTACGTGTATCAAGCTTTTGCTGTAATGAATGAAATTAAATATATTTTAGAAATGCATTATTTAAATGGAAAAAAGAATAAAACAACAAAGAGAGACAACAAGGGAACGGCAGAAAAGAAGACGAGAACGATTTACGAGCAGAAGAGAGACAAGCAATCCTTAACCATAATAGAGAACTAATGCAAACAAGGTGGAATGATATGAACGAAGAAAAGAGAGAACTATATATTCATGGTTGTTATTGCAATATTTTGGAAAAGTTTTTAAGTTCAAATATATAATAGGGAATTTCTACAGATATTTTATTGTCATAGCATTTGCCAAACGCTTATTCAATCATTAACTTGAAGAATTAAGATTCACCAGAATAGCAAAATAAGAAAACCTTGAAATTTTCACTGGTTAAAAATAAATATACAACGGTCATTATTATAACAGTGTGTATATATATATATATATATATATATATATATATATATATATATATATATATTAGAAACTTAATTATATGCAACCAACAATTTGAAATTAATTGTTTGAACATTATTTTTTATCGATACTCATATTTGAGTAGTTATTCTGTTTTTAATGAAACAGTATGAAACAGTATTATATATTTATTTCTACCGGCCTGATTACTTACGATAAATTTTTATTACGAAAATGTGTGCCATTCGGCAAGATTAGAACCTGCGACCCCTATCTATATATATGGGCTTGATAAAAACCTCGTTTAGACTGGAGGCTATTCGTGGTCGGGAGGTCTAATATGTTACCAGATCAAATGGTAGCTTCCCATATATAGATTCATTTCATATATATATATATATATATATATATATATATATATATATATATATATATATATATAAGAATATTTACTAGCTACAATCTACTACAAAATCGTACATTTTGTTTCGACATTGAAAGAACAATGTCGCATCAGGTAGTTAATAATAATGGTAATAAACGTTATTTTTTAAAAGAAAATTTAAAAAATCACTTCCATTTATGTTTGGAAATCTTTTCGTACGGAGTAAGAGGATATTAAAAAAGAAAGAGCGTAAAAAAGATGATAAAGCAAAATAAAAAAAGAAAAAAGGAAAAGAAAGAGGAAAGAGAAAGACATAGATGGAATAAAAGTCAAAGAAGAGAACAAGAGAAAAAATGAGATGAAAGATAAACCCTAAATTTAAGCAGGAAGTAACATATAGACAGATACAGATATCGGTCACGCGACGTCTGGACTTAACAAAGAGGAAAAAATGAGAAAATGAACAGAGGGAAATAAAGTGTGTGTGTGTGGGGGAGAATAGTTTTCATTCTCCTAGCTTAGTTGCCAACAGAAAAGACTCAGTCAGCCCTGCTATTTAACCCATAAATCGGAGAGCCAGTTAATTCCAGTTAAATTCGTTGCATTCACTTACGCGCAAATAATTTTGGGAAAGGTATTAGTCTGTTTCTTCCCTCCAGCTATGGATTAAATAATAGGACAGATTAAGTTCCATAGCTTTTGTTGGTAACCAGTCTACCGCAGAAAGTTTTGGTAACCTACTGTGGGAAAATCTTCTGTCCAGCCAGTCTCTTTGGAGACGTGATCGTCCAAGCGTGTATCACGCATGGCATTTAACTGACTGATTTATAATGAAAAAAAAAATCATAAACGACACTTATTGTTCAAAACAATCACCCTCATTGTTAATGCACTTAATTCAGTCGTAAATATTAATCTTTCAGATCTGTCTACGTGCTAAATGCAGTTCTGTAGTTTTTTTGCTTAATTTATGCGGAAGTCAAACATCAAAGCGACTAATATAATCAAACAAGTGAAAATTATTTTTACTACTTGATCAGAATTCGTAAATCTACATTTACCAGCGCTTCGTCCATTTGTAATATGTGGGGAATGTTCTAAGCGTAAATTAGATGTGGCCCAATACTACCGAAAGTATGGGCCACTCAGTGAAGATCGAACTCACTATTTAGTCGGAATAGATTTAGCGAGACAAGCTTGCTAACCGTTTCACCACGTCGAAGTGCCTAATTGCGATATATTATGATATAAATGTTTCGTCAATGGTTGACGTTGCATAGATAAATCACTATTGCATGACGACCTCACCTGCCTAGCAGAAATAACTGTTTCTACCGTATTCAACCTTGATACGAGTTAATAAGATAAGATATTAAAATGCGAAAGTGAACCGCGTTTCACGCATTATGTTTTTATCGTTTATACTGTGATAAGGAAGTGATTATCTAAACTTTTAAATGGTTATGAATGAGACATGCTGTTTAAACAAAATCGGGGTTCAACCTAAGTCTTATAATTGATGTTCTACCTTTAAACGGGCAAACTGGACTGGCGTTTCCAAAAAGAAAAAAAAAAGTGGGGTGCTTGTCAGCGATAAGTATCTGTCGCTTTTTAGCAGCCATCTTGCGCTTCTATCAGCTTTGTTCGTGTGCCGACGTTGAAAGAAACTGCGAGTGAATTGAATGACAAATGAGACGGGAAAGGGTGGACAACTCTGTAGAAAGAAAACAAAAGGGCCTCACACTTTTTCTTTCTTTTTTTCCGCATCTTTTTTTTTTCTTCTTTTAATGCCATTTTGTATTTTTGTTCCTTTCTTGCGGAACTCCTTCAATTGATGAATGATAGCAACAATCAAATGACGTGCAGGACTGGCCGCCGTCTTTAAGAAAGAACAAAAATAAATAAATAAAATAAGCGACATTCTTCGCTCCATTTATCTTTATCAAGGACAGCAACTTGTTTTTGGTTGCATGACTTAAGCAGAAGTTACCAGGCTACAACGGAACTTTAAATTAAAAATTGAAACGAACGATAAAGAAATTTAGCATCAAAACAGACGTTGTAATATATATATATATATATATATATATATATATATATATATATATAAAATGACTTCAAACTATCTAGAGATTTTTAACAACAGTTAATTATATTATTCACATATTTTTATGTGTTTTTGCGGTATAATATATGTTCACAATCAAGTGTTAACAATATTGTTCCTTAACTGTTTTCCAGTAGCTTATTTCCTTTGTTCCATTTAATCTTTATTTAAAAAAAACTATTATGTAATTTTTTGTAACTTTGAATAATATTTATGCATTACACTCTAATCTTTATTCGGTAAAAATTTCATTTCTAATCATGCATTACTTTTTAAGTAATACACATATTTATATCTTTCTTGTTTCTATTTCTTATATTATGGCCGCTACTGTATATCGGCTCGGAATTTAAACTCGGAGAGCTGAGTTCAAATTCCAGTTAAATTCGTTTCATTCACTGACACACAAATACCCTTGGGAAAGGTATTAATCCATCTCTTCCTCCCCCAGCTATGGGTTCATTAGCAAGACAGATTGGGTTCTATAGCCTTGGTTGGCCACCAGTCTACCTCAGAAAGTAACGGCAATCTACTGCGAGAAAATCTTTTGCCTAGTCAATCATGGACTGAAAAAAGATATGGTTGCCCAGTAGTATAACACGTATGGCAATTAACTGACTGATTCATTGGAAACGTAATCGATCATGACTCTCCACAACTACCTATCATTTGTAGCTCTTAACAATGTTTTTTCCTTACTGTCTGCCAAACTCACTTTTCTGATATGCATTTGCACAAACCTGTTACTCCTACACAAGAACACATGGCTAAGTGGATAATCGCATTGGTTGGATCCAGTGACTTGACCCAAAGAGTTGTGAGTTCAATACCTGCTTACAGCAGTGGTAAAAAAACTTAGAGAGTTAAGTTAAAGGAAAATAACTTTAATAAATGAGATATGCGAAAGAGGCATGACACAATGTACCCCTGTGGACAAAATAAAGCATTCAGTTCTAAATTCCAATCTCCTGAAGAAAACCGAGGGTAGTACTGAATTTGGCAACAATGACAAGGACAACAGTCCGAGCAACGTAAATACTGTAAATTGGTACTTGTTCTTCCCCTCTATTCTTCTTACTTACAATATGTCCTCTAAGGGTCAAATTCTCCAACCTCTATTTCCGGCATTAAAAATGTTGATTGTCTCTTTCTGATTCTAAGTATAAGTTCCTTCTTTTTTCCATTTTCTTTAAAACTTCCTTATTACTCCTATGCACCTATGGCATTCTCACATCTATGCTACTTGAATCACCTTGTTCAGTTTTCCCTGCCATATAGGCGGATGAATATTACATAACAGTTCAACTTTCCTACATATAATAATATCTCAATTTTATTAGTAATAACACAAACGCGTTTACGCAGCCTTATGTGTGATGAATTATTTTACACCTAACAACACCTTTCCAAAAGGCAAAATATTGATAGGCTCTCACTACACTTTCGTTATTTTCATAGCGGATTGTTTAGATAGGCTTTATTCCTTAGTTCAACTTACCCAGACCTTCACTGGTAGGAGTTGCTATGTCACGTACAAAGAACTGACTCATCCTTATTTCCCCCGTATTCAATATGTAAGGAACAAGAATTAGCATGTTAAATATTTTACGTTATTACACATGAAATGATGCATTTTTTTTGGTTGGTTGTTGATCGGTCGTCTAACGACGTAACCTCCTTAGTTTAAAAAAACATTTTTACTTATTCGTGATTCTTTTTCTTTCCAGATCATTTTTCTTTCAATATATTGTTACTCATAAACCCAATGAAACTGATTACAATGAAACAATGTCGAGAAATCTTACTTGTATGAGTACAAACTGAGTCATTCTGCATTTCTTATCTGGAAAAAAGAATGATTTTTGCATTGAATCATTACATGTAATGAGAAATGTATACTCTTTGACAACAGTGATAGAGTAGGCCAGTGTTTAGAATTTTTGTCTTCAAAAGTTTCGCTTAAACTTAGTTCTGTGAGTACGGCTTGTTTTTCACTTGTGGCCATCTTGAACTTTGGCAATTGATTTAATTGTGGTTTTTCTATTTGAATTTAACTTAGATACAAGTTAATCACTAAAACAACAGCCAAAACTTTCACTGGAAAGTAAGTATACAAAAGGGAGTTCCACGGGCGGGAAGTGCAAGAAAAGAAGCTGATGGAGTAGAAGTGGCAGCTGCATTTGGTTGATCTAACTGTAAATGAGTGGGACCTTGTTGCCAGTCTGGTTGTACGAATAAGTTCTTGTGGCGGGGGTACCAGTGACTTATGTTCGTCGGAGCAAAAGCCATGAAAATACTTGTAGAATAGACAGGGAGAAGCCACATCCCGCTGGTGAGAAAGTGGCTGGAGTCGAGCTGTCAAGTCGGGACCTATCACATTACAAATTCTCCTTTGGAGCCTGTCGAGAACACTAAGATGAACAGCAGGGGCACCGACCAGATATGACAGCAGTATTCTATGCACGGACGGATGGTTGATTTGTATATGTGCAAGATGGATTCAGGCGAAAAAAAAAAAACTTACTGGTCCGACACAGTGACCCAACCTTTCTAATAGTGGATATAGATATTGACTCAATGTAATGATTCCACTTGGGGTCGGAAGATAGGATAAGGCCAAGGAGGCGCAGTATATTGCTTTCAGGGAGACTCATTTGGTCCATGCTTATGGGGGGCAGGAGAGGTTACCTGTGATAGTTGACAGCAGTCGAACTGTTTATTCACCAAAAGATGATACATTTTTTAAGAGGGGATCAAGAATTTAGAGATACATTGGGGAAAGGTTATTTATCATCACGGTTCCTATTTCCACGAAATAAATTAGTTATTTAACATTTCGGAATCGTTTTATTAATTTCCTATAAAGTGCGTCATTTCGTGTGCGACAATTAGAAAATAACAGACCAATATTTCTCGATCGTGGCCTAACAAACTTTTCTTTTTTTAATCATATTACCCCAAGCAAGGCGATAACGCCACTGATGCGCAGGGGGCTACGTAAGAGTAAAAAGATTGGAAAAGAGAAAGCCGGAAACCGCATCCTAAACAGTAAACAAGGGATGAGCCTCTTCACCTGTTCAATAGACGTGGGTGGAGTGTGAACCGGGCGATAGTTTAGTCTATCTACTCCAATTGAAAAAAAAAATAAAGAAAAGAGTGAAAAGATTGGAAAAGAGAAAACCGGAAACCGCATCCTAAACAGGAAACAAGGGATGAGCCCCTACACCTGTTCAATAGACGTCTTAAGAATATGAATTTACAAAGATTATGTCCCCCGGCTGTTGAAAATCTATAGTCTACAAAAATTATTTCCCTCTAAAATCTATATTCTAGAAAAATTATCCCCACCACCTAATAAAATAATTCCTTACATTTTACGCGTGGACCAGTCTTTTTAAATAGCGCCGGTAAAAGACATTTTTAAGCAGTGCGAAGCATTTGTGAAAATCATTCCCCTCATGTGAAAATCATTCCCCATTTGTGAAAATCATTCTGTTTCGGTATATAGAGGGACATTATGTCAATCATTCTTCATTGGACATCTGTGGTGGGAGATCCCTAATGATGCACAAACAAAATATTGAAAAACAAAATTATTCCTAATATTAAAGGGGAAATAATTCCGGCAGTTATTCTACTACGGCCAATGTGTGTAACGCTCTATAGTCACTTCCGAGTAAAGAAATGTATTCTTCCGTTGTCATGTTGATGGAAGAAATGTATGTAGTTGATACTGTCTAATTTTAAAAAAAGAAAGAATGAACGAAGAAAGGAAATAAAGATTGAAATAAACAAAGAAAAAAGGACTAGAAGAACGAAAAAGAAAGAAATATTTGAAGAAGAAAGAAAGAACTAAAGAAAGAAATAAGGAAGGAAGAAAAGATTTGAATAAAGAAAGGAAGGTTGGACGAACGAAAATAGATAGAAAGAAAAGAAGGAAGGAATGAAGAAAGGAAGTATGGAAGAAGAAAAGACTGGAAGAAAGAAAGATTGGCAGGGCTAAAAATAAAGAAAGATTGGAAAAACGAAGAAAGAAAGAAAAAGAAAGTAAAATAGGAAGAAAGGAAGAAAAAGGAAAGAAATGAAAATGAAAAGTTTCGATAAATGAAAAAAAGAAAAATTGAAAAGAGAAAGAAGGAAAAATTAAAATAAAGAATGAAAAATGGAAGAAATTAATAAAGAACTAAGGAAACAAAAAAAATGCAAAGAAAGAAAAAATGCAAAGAAAGAAAAAAATGCAAAGAAAGAAAAAAATGCAAAGAAAGAATGCAAGAAACAAGAACTGAAAAGAAGAGATAAAAGCAAAAATTAGAAGAGAATGGTGTAATCCTATCAAAACAATGAAAGACAACGTCTTTAATTATTTTTGCAGATTGCACTCTTATAAAGTTAAAATTAAAAAATTAAAATGAAATATTTTTAAATAAAATAAAGATTTCATTTTTCAATATCTAATACATTTTCAAATAATAAATATATATACATATGCATCGTTTTCTTATGTTTTGTCGACGGATTTTGCTAAAACATTTGAACAAAGTAAAAGGTTTAGTAGATTTAATAAGATTGCGAGCACAAAGAGAGAATCACTTGCATTCATTGGATACACGATAGTCTTAAATTGGTATCAAACTGAGGAAAGAGATGATTTCAAATATTTATTGCGCTTCTGACACGAAAAGCGTGATCAGCAAAAAGAGCAGCCCAAAATGCCAAATAAAGATGGAGGATACTAAAATCAAGCAGGTACAAAAATTTAAATACCTGGGAAGTTTTCTAACAGAAGACAGAATGTGCGACCCAAAGATCTGAAGGCGAATTGGCATGGCGGACAACGCATTCTAGAACCTGAGTAGAGTGTTAGGAGACAGGGAAATTTAGCTAGAAACAAAGAAGAGAGTATTGAATTGTTTTGTGATGCCAGTTCTTCAATAAAGCAGTGAATGCTGAACAATCTCATCAAAGTTTAAGGAAAAACTGAAATGTGGTTCAACAAAAAGATGCTGCGGATATCATAGATCGAAGATATGAGCAATGATGAAGTTTTGGAAAGGATGGAAACGAAAAGGAATCAGAGATAGACATGCTTCCTCATTGGCCACAGAAGTTCTGACAGCCGGGAGAATTTCCGGCTTTATGCTGTTACCTCCTCTATATTCTTCTCTCTGGCTAGCCTCGTGTTTCCTCAGAATTTTAGCCTTTTTAACCACTTTGCTAGGCTCGTTAGAACTGTTCCAAATGATCATATATCTATTACTTTTCTGAATAATCTAGCTCTTTTCAGTAATTCTACTGTCTAGATCGTGTCGGTTTTCCCTGGATTTCCAGTTATTTAAGTCATTTTGTGAAACATTTTGCTGCTGTTCCAAGTGCTCCAACAACGATGGACACGACTAATATTTTTATGTTCCACAATTTATTTTATTCTGTTGATTGCTGGAGCAGCGAAATTCGTACTAGGCTTGCATTCATTCAAGGCGAAGTACGATGGCAGATGTGCGTGGGTGGTGCAGTGGTTATCGGCTCGAAACATAAAAATCAGAGAGCGGAGATCGAATTACAGTTGATATTCGTTGCATTTACTTACACGCAAATACCCTTGGGGAAAGTTATTAATCCATCTCTTCTCTCCGACCAGGACAGCTTGGGATTTTATAGCCTTGGTTGGCAACCAGGCTACCGCAGACACTAATGACAACCTACTGCGTGAAAGTTTTTGCCCAGTTAGTTATGTCTCTTTCGTGGCATGATCGCCCGAGTGTGTATTAAGTATCGCACTTAACTGACTATATCGAAAAGTAATACTTATTTTGTTATAATACAAAAATATACCACGAGGCCAAAAGGGGAGATAGGGAAGTCTGGTTTTCAGTCTGTCTTATCTTAAACTTAGCTCGCTACGATTACCGACCCAAACATACTTCAGTATTTCTTACACTAAAACAATTTAGTTACCATTTTTACTACAGTCAACATAATACTTCGAAGTTTTTATTTAGTCGTAACTAGAAATATGTGAAATTTGTCTGCAGGGAGGGGGAATAAATATAACAACATTTAAAAATGAAATCCCAATGAATAATCTAAACTTATTTATAAATGGAACTTTGTGTGTGTGTCTGTGTGTGTCTGTAAGTTGCCTATAAACACCGAAACGGCTGAACTGATTTTCTTGAAAATTTACACACTTGTACTATAAGCGTTTGCGAGTGTTCTTAGCTAGGTTTTGTGTCGAGGTACCCCCAACAAATATCGAAAATCGATAATCGAAAAAATCGGGTTATAGAAGGAGTGGTCCGATTTTAATCAAATTTGATACACTCATAAACAAAGACATAAGAAACGATATTCAGAAGTTGCAAGATTGCAGTTCTTACAATAGTGCTGAAAATCGATAATATATATATAAAAGACAAGATGTTTGTGTGTGTGTGTGTGTGTGTGTTTATCTGCCTGTATGTCTGTATTTTTTTCAGTCTTTTTATTTTAGTTTTTGCTTCGGGTTTTGCTCTAAGTAGGTATAATTGTAGTTCTTAGTCTCAGCCATGATACCATTTACTCAGAGGACTTATTTAGCTTTCAAATTTCAGTTTACGGCGAAAAAACTTATTTGATATCGATACCATTCATTTTTCTTTCAGTCTACGGTTTCGCTTTAACTGGAAACAGCTATTGCTTTTTAGTCTTTCGTGCCAACGTCCAAAGAGTGTGAGCTCCAGGACCATGGATTAGTTTTAAAGCTTTCATTACACCCGAGCAACGCCAGGCTAACCATAGTTGGGAGTTCATTAGAACAAATACCATGAAATTATTTCTAGAAAAGGCACAGTGAAACTAGCAAGAGAAGTTGATTCTACGCGAAGTTAGAATCCTTTTTCTAATGTGATCATATCATCTCAATAACGATGTACTGGTAGTGTAATAGATATCGGTACAGAAAGTGATATCAGGAAGTTGAGTTCAAACTCCGGGATAGTAAGTTGCGTCACGTTTACACAAATATCCTTGGGAAGAGCATGAATCTGTGTTTTCTATTCCCTTTAGTTATGGGTTAACGAGCAGCTTAAGCAGAGCACGACAGCGCTTGGATAGCAAATATTCTAACATAAAGAGGACTCAATTATTCCAAGTGGAAAGGCTAACGCGGAACTATTTCACTATATTTCCCAAATATGACTGGACATTCGCAAATAATAAAGAAAGGGAATTTGTGGTGATTTATGCTCGCCTACGCCCCGAAGAGACATGGTATTATTTAAAAAAACAAAGAAAAAATATTTAATCCATAGAATCGACTTTTCTCGCCAGCCAGAGATTATGTGAATTCCAACCCTGTCGCTCTCTTATGATCGCCAACTAACAAAAATGCACTTCCTGTGTTATCTATCATTGGAGACGCACACTTGCGGATATTCGGGCAAACCTTCGAAATAGTATTTGCGGATTCTAGATAACCGGTAATCCAGAAAAAAAAATGAGAGAAAGATTTTAAATTTCTCTCTCTCCACACACACACACACACACACACACACACACACACACACACATATATATATATATATATATATATATATATATATAGTGGATGGAGAAAATAATGGAAACACCTTGAAATTTCAAGGCAAATTTATTTCAATATGGTGTAGGACCGCCTTTGGCAGTAATTACAGCTTAAATTCTGCGTGAGATCGACTCGTACAAAAATTGAATTGTTTCCAGAGGAATTTTTATTCATTCTTCAGCTAAAACAATCTCCAATTTTTTCAATGATGATCGTGGAGGATATCGACTTCTCACTTATTTTTCTAAAATTAACCGTAAATGTTCAATGATGTTGAGATTTGGTGGCCATATAAAATGTTCTACTTCATTATAATGTTCCTCGTGTCATTCAGCTACAACCTTATCAGTATGAATGAGTGCATTATCATACTAAAATATGGAACTTCCCTCTGGAAACAGTTCCTGAACCATAGGATTAAGTTGATCACTGAAAATTTTTAAATAGTCCTGACTGTTAATTAAACTTATTTAAATACTATCTTAAAAAAACAACTTTAAGATAAAAAGGAGTACTACTAATCAACAAATAGAAAAATAGAAAAAAATTGACAGTTTGTCCAAATTATGCTATTACCATTATTTTGTCCATACTCTGTCTGTCTGTCTCTCTCTCTCGCTTTCTCTCTCTCTCTCTCTCTCTCTCTCTCTCTCTATATATATATATATATATATATATATATATATATATATATCCATCTGTGTGTGTGGTGTGTGTGTGTATTTAGCCAATATAGCTTCATTCCAAAATTTTCATTGAATAATATAGATATATATTTTCTGTCCCAATTACTTTTGATTTTATCGCAGTTACAATAAGTGTGTCTTTGTGTACTCTTGAAGATGATCTTGCAAAAATCCTTCCTTGATGAATTTCATCTTAATATCAAGAAACTGATGAGAGAACGAGAAAGGATTATTATAAAAATTAATATATCTATGATTATATACTACTAACACACACACACACACACACACACACACACACACATATATATATATATATATATATATATATGCTTAGGAGCAAACTGCCACCTTATGCCTATTTTCGATAATAATATAAATATAAATTGAAATTCTATATAAAAATGACTGAAACGATAGAAATGAATTTCTGACAATTTATCCAAAAAATGAAAAATACATTACCAATTTTAACAGACAGACATACGTAATTCATTTTAATACAAACTTACTTGATTATTTATATATATATATATATATATATATATATATATATATATATATATATTGCCATCCGCAGACAGATCTGTTTCGCCGTATCACAGCTCATCAGTACGGTTAGACTCTGATTGCTTTTGTACCCAGGATTGAAACCCGACCGAAATGGCGTCAGCCGGCGACTCTACCCCTGGGCTATGGGCGTAAGTTAGGTTATGATAATGTTTAGCGCCAAGATTGTTGCTTTTTTTTCTGTAATTTTACTGATAAAATGTATTTTGGCATGAAGTTTTTTATCAGAAAGTGCTCGATATCGAGGCGGAGATAGAGCGTTGAAAGTTTTAATGCAAAGAATTTGTCAGTTTAACTTAGCAGGTTCATGTTCAGATTATTCACACTAAAACCTTTTTTTTTTCTGATAAAGGACCGAGGGCGGTCTGAAATATAAAATATAATAGTAGAAATAAACAAATACTGTCAAAAAAACACATTTTTAAACTCAAAACGTTTTAATATTCTTTCCTATATATATATATATATATATATATATATATATATATGAGTAAGTGTGGTTATGTGTGAGTGTGTTTAATGAATTCATACGCACGAGGGTCACTCAACAGGTTTGGGAACTGATACGAAGGTTTTATCTGAAATCTTCACTGGATAACGTTTATTATATGTGGTGCATATTGATCACTGAATTAAGTGCATTGACAAGGAAAATCAATACATCGAAATATAAATATTTGTTGCGTAAAATAAATATTTTTTTCATCTTCAAACATAGGATTTATTGATGGTCTTCCTCATATATAATACTTATATATATATTTATAATACAGAATGCACTCACACACACACGCTCTCATATATATATATATATATATATATATATATATATATATATATATATATAAGGTTTATTTGGAAAAAATATTGGGCATGGTTTCTTATGACGGGTTTGGTCCTTTAGGACTTAATCGAACTAAATTTTTATATTGATGCAACTTCACATACTAGGAATTTAAAATTAATTTTTTCTTTTTTGTAATCTAGCAGATTTTATTTAGCTTCTTTTTTTCCGTTACATTTGTTTGTAAATATTGACTACTTTGATAATAGAATAGCGTTTTTATATCGAAACAGTAGTCATTCTTTTACCAACTAATTCTATTACATATATAATCGGAAACTCAACATAAAATTTGTTACTACTATATCTAAAACAGTAAAAGACTTAATCGATACTAAACAAAACTATAAGTTAAAATTAAAGGAAGACTTTATTCTATCGCCGGTAATAATTGCCATAAAAATACATAGGAGAAACCTCAAGGAATCTAAATAAAAGGTTATATGAGCCAAAATGAGAAATTTTACAAAACAATACATCAATTAAGGTGAAAATAAATGCTACTCTGATCAAAGAAGGAAACAATTCACTACGACGAAAATGTTTCGAGAGTGCTTTGATCGCAAGGTCATCTACAGTAAATTTAGGCCTTAGCTATTGCAACATTTTACCATTCCTGGCAGATCATCTATTATTACAGTGTGGGATATCTAATAACAAAAGTGATGAAAAGAAAATAAATCCAGCTAGATTAAAAGAAAAAATTAAAATTAAAATTAAAAATTTTCAGCATCCTTCGTTCGTGCGCACGTGTAGTCGCACCAGCATAACAAATTTAGTCCGATGAAATGCTAAAGGAAGAAACGCGTTGCAAGAAAAAATTTTCCACTTTGTTATACATTTTCCCCAATATTGTTCTTATAGATCGTTGTCTCATTGTGTGTGTGTGTGTGTGTGTGTGTGTGTGTGTGTGTGTGTGTGTGTGTGTGGGTGGGTGTCTGTGTGTAAAAGCACCATTAACTCTATGGTTCATTTACCCGCTAAATGAATTTCGAATGAACAGAGAACTGAGTCTAAAAAAAAAAAAAATTAAAAAAACTCTCGTTTTTACCAGATGATTTTCGACACGTACTCCTCTCCGAATAATAATAATAATAATAATAATAATAATAATGATAATAATAATTAACGTTGTTGTTATTTTTGTTGTTGTTGTGTGAAAACGTCAGATAATGTTCCAAGCGACCTTCCGGTTTTTTTTTTTTAACGTGAAGAAACGCTGGCATTGTGTCCAGTTCAGCCGAGTGACAACGAGGAAGGGAGGAAGTCGGGTTGGCTCAATTAATGCGAAGTAAAATAATGCCAACTGATCTAATGCGTGAGACGGAGAGATTGTCGTTCGTGGTGCCTGCAGGGGTCGGGCGGGGATTTTCTGGGCGTAGGCTGACTGACGGGAAAACGCGACTGACATTGTTTGCCATTGAGCTAATTGTCTTCGGGTCGAGCACAAATCACTAACTGCGTAATTGTCCGTGCAGAGTTAGCATTTGCTGGTTTCTTTCAACTTGGCGGGCGTGTGCTTGTTGTCTCTCCCAGGGCTTAAATGCTTTAAGTAATTTTGCGGGGCTAAAGCGCATGTGTCAGCGTCCGTATCTGATTAGGTCTGCGTGTGCGTCATGAGAATCTGATTATTGTCTATAGTTTGAACGAAAGTCATGCCTCGGCCCCCGAACGAGGCACATAAATGAATACAAGTTTCGTTTACATGTTAAAGCTGCTTGTAAATAAATGGTTCGATGACGCAATTCGCTTTCCCCCTTTTCTTTCTTTCTTTCTTTCTTTCTTTCTTTCAGTTCGTCTCTCTTTCTCTCTCTTCCCCTCTCTCTTTCCCTCTGTCTGTATGTCTCCCTCCCTCCCTCTCTCTTTATATATATATATATATATATATATATATATATATATATATATATATGGGAGCGTATAATGATAACATACATGCTAAAAAGTCTGCCTTCTTCTAACGAACGATCATAGCCCAGAGGTAGAATCGCCGACTGACGCCAATTCGGTCGGGTTTCAATCCTGGGTTAAAAAGCAATCGGAGTCTAATTGTACTGATGAGCTGTGATACAGCGAAACAGATCTGCCTGCGGATGACTATATATATATATATATATATATTCTATGCTTAGAAGATATATATATATATATATATATATATAGATATAGATATATAGATATATATAGATAGATATATATATATCTTCTAAGCATAGCTTAGACGTTTAACAAGGATGAAAGTATGGGCCACTCAGTAAGGATCTAATATACTATTCAGTTATAATTGACTTAGCGAGACAAGCTTGCTAAACTTTACACTACGTCAAGGTGCCCCCTTCTTTCTCTCTCTCTCTCTTTCTCCCTCTCTCTCTCTCTCTCTATATATATATATATATAATGCAAATGTTATCACTTAGCTGATAGGTGTTAAATTCAGCTTCTCACCTCCGAAGAAGTTTTGTAGAAGAACTTTTTCATAATTGTTCTAGCCACTCGTCAGAAGGTTTCATCGATTGACTGCGGGATTTCCCAATTTTCGTTATGTTTATGCTAAGTTTTGACGTAATTATTAGTTCATTAGGATGCTACTATCATTGTGGGTAGGTTGATTTTTTTCTTTATGTGTGTGTCTGTTTGTGTGTGCGCGTGTGAGTGTATATGCGTGTGCGTGCGTGTGTGAGTGTATTAATTTCTGAAGAGTCAAGATAGAAACTTTTATTATATATATATATATATATATATATAATAAAGGTTTCTATCACTTTTCTCTCTGACTAAAACTCAGTAGGCACCTTTTAAAACTATCATAGAATTACACCAACAACATATGGAATTGTATATGCAACATACTCCATATTTATCCGATTCTCCTCAAAAAGGCGAGATGTTATACAAGGACGACATTTCATCGGGCATTCTGAATGCCTACGCTCGGGCAAAAATTCCCCGTAGACCACGCATACGTGATGTCGGGCTTTCGACTATTTTCACCAGAAGAGACTCTGCCCTTCGGCAAAAAATACCCATTATACTTTTATATCGTTAAAGATACAGAGACGTTCAGCTTTAGATTTATAAATTTGACGTCATGGTTTTTTTTTTGTTTTTTGTTTTTACCGCTATTGATTTTAATCATTCCACAGTTTAATAACAGCAGTTTTGTATGAAATGAAGATTCCGAAACCAGTGCAAATTCAATGAATTTTCAACTTAGTTTTCTCTTTCTTTAAATTGAAATTTCGAGTATTTACATCGTTATATAAAAACGGCTCTATCGATGAAATCATTCTTAGATCAACCTGCTTCGGAGCTGGAGTAGCGGGGAAACACGTTTTCTGTTCATTTTTTAACATTTTTTTCATTCGTGGAAGAAATCAATCAAACTGATTGAATTATTGCAAATTTTAATCATGATATTATGCACTCTGGCATGTTTTGTTGAATTTCAATTAAATATCAATTCAAGCCTCTCAGTTCAATACCGATTCACATTTTGAGTCTGTAGTTAAACTCTGTCCGGATTTATACTTGATTCTATAGATAAGCATGAGTTTATACTTGAGTCTACATTAAACATTAATCGTCTTTATATTTGAGTCTGTAAGTAACCATTCAGTCAGTTGTGGTACAGTGGATATCGGCTCGGAATGAGAAATCGGGGAGCCAAGTTCGAATTCCAGTTGAATCCATTGTATTCACTTACGCGCAAATGCCCTTGGGAAAGGTATTAATCCGTCTCTATGGGTTAAATAGCAGGACCGATTGGGTTCTATAGCCTTGGTCGGCAACCAGTCTACAGCAGAAAGCAATGGCAACCTAATGCGGGATAATCTTCTGCCCAGTCAGTCGTGTCTCTTTCGAGACATGATCGCCCAAGAGTGTATCACGTATGACACTTAACTGACTGAACATACTTATGCTAAAACTCATTCCTAAGTTGTGTATACGATAGTTGTGTAGTATGAAAATAAAGACGCTACATGAGTTTGCTCCTCACCTCCCCAGAAAAATCTCGGCTCCTCAGTGGTTCCCCCACTTACAGAATTCTATAATCACCACTGCAGACTGGTAGGCTTATCGTTTAAAAAAAAAGGACGTCTGCTCAAACACGCGTAGCTACTAAAGTTTAGACTTCAGAGTAATAAGAAATAATGTCTGATTAATAAAACTTATTAATTTTTTAGATATTTCAAGGTAAAATAGACCGGCTAAAATCTCGTGACAAACAGTATGTAACATCGAGGATTTAATAATTCCATTAGTATTGCCAGTGGATAGATGAAGAGAGAGAGAGAGAGAGAGAGAGAGAGAGAGAGAGAGAGGAGGGGGATGAGGAGGAGGGTTAATATATTGTAATAGTTATGAACAGAGTGACTGTAGACTGATGAAACTAAATTGAAATAGAGCCTGAGACAGAAATAAAGACAAATAAATAAAAACTAACTGGAATAAATAGATAGATCAGTCAGTCAAGTGCCATAAGTGACGGAATCTCGGGCGATCATGTCTCTTTCGATCCATGACTGACTAGGCAGAAAATGTTTCCGAAGTGGGTTGCCATTTCTTTCTGCAGTAGAGCGGTTGCCAACCAAGGCTATAGAACCGAATCTGTTCTACTATTCATCGCATAGATGGAGGGAGGGGAGATAGATTCATACTTTTCCAAAAGGAAACTTGCAACGAATTCAGCTGCAATTCGAAATCGGCTCTCTGTACTTTTATAAAGAGTGCTCGATAAAACGTAGAGCTTTATATTGTAATGTTTGTTAGAATGGTTTATAAAAGCATAGTATCACTACACAAAGGTTTTCGCGTTTTGGAGCCACATTTGTCCCTCATCACCAGAAGAGGGGCAAACGTGGTTCTGACACGCGAAAATTTGTGTGTAGTGATACTATGATTTTATAAACCATTGTAACAAACATTACAACATATATATATATATATATATATATATATATATATATATATATAAACAAACTGGAATAGATAGAAACAAAGATGGTAGATAGGTAAATATATTATGAGCAGCCTTATAGATAAAAAAATAGAATAGAATAAATATGATCAAACTGCGATAGATAGATAGACAGACAGAAATAAACGAAAATAGAGAGAAACAAATTAACATTGCTAGCTAGCTAGATAGATAGAATTTGTAGAAAGAGAAATTGATGGCCAAAAGGGAAGACACGAGACATAAGGATGCTGCAAGAAATAAAGAGACAAGGGAGAAGAAACTTTTTGAAAAGCAGATGCAGAATCGCGTCAAGCCGGGGGTCGGTAAGGAAGCCAGAAATGGCACGATGTGTAAGTGAAGAACGATAATGTTATGGGAAGGAAGTGTCAGAAACAATTTATTTCTCGGTCATAAATCAATCAATTAGAGCAGATTCTCGCATTAAATTGAAACGCGGCGCTTAACGTTATGAATAACTTAATCAGTTGATTTACTCGGCGAGAGAGAGAGAGAGAGAGAGAGAGAGAGAGAGAGAGAGTTAGTTAATAGGCGAATGAGATTTCAAATCTCGGCCTTTGTCCCTTTCATCTTGGTGAAGAACATGGGGAAGAGGTGCAAAGAAAAGCAAA
Organism: Ascarosepion bandense; assembly: GCA_037127315.1. Taxonomy (NCBI): domain Eukaryota; kingdom Metazoa; phylum Mollusca; class Cephalopoda; order Sepiida; family Sepiidae; genus Ascarosepion; species Ascarosepion bandense. Next base: position 2,782,154 of record JBBBDQ010000772.1, on the reverse strand, counting down.
AGAGTTCAGGAAGAGGGCGCTTAAAAAAATAGAAAGGCTAGAATAGGGTTAGGGTTGAAAATAAATATGGACAAACAGAGGTAGGAAGAGGGAGATGCGTTAGGAACAGGATTAGATAGATAGATAGATAGATAGATAGATAGATAGATAGATAGATAGATTCTAACTGAAATAGATAGATAGATAGATTCCTACTGAAATTTAGTATGTGTTGACATATTTGATAGATAGATTCTAATAGTAACAAATTGATAGATACTAATTAAAAAAGAGATAGATAGATAGATAGATAGATAGATAGATAGATAGATAGTAAGTAAGTAAATAGGTACTTCCACTCATTTTCGATAACTAACTTTGAAATTGAATTTTTAAAATAAAAATGTGTTTTCTTGAAACTTTTATTTTAGTTTTATTTGTTTAAATTCATTATTTTCAATAAGCAACATACACTGGTGCATTTCAAATAGAATTTATATTAATTGGAATCTAAAATTTTTCAATTTTTTGGCCATTTTTAAGCGATCGACACATTTATAAACAAAAGTTTTAAAAATCTTCCAAAAATAACATATATATCTGTGACACATTACTTTTGAAAAATTTAGAAAATTTAATGTTAAATTAATCTGATTTACACAAGTATTACTTATTTATAGCATGCAATTTAAAATAAAACCATTTCTTACATACTGAGTTCAACTTTCTGACCTTTCCATTGTATGTGTTGACATATTTGATAGATGCAAGATAAGATAAGTGTATGGTGATCACAAGTGACATAATTGTACAAATTTTTTTTGTAAGGGGAAGAAACTCTGAAACACATGACCATTTAATTTACGCATAAAAATTACAAAAACAGAACTTCAAATACACACAAAGAAATTGAAAATTCTTTTAAAAATAGGAAGGCACGACGATTTGTATTAAACTTTTCAATTCTTACTTAATAAATATAATCTTGCCTTAATAAGCTTTTAAAATAACCCCAAGAAATCTTTGAAGTATTTTAAAAATAATTTTGAAACTTTATAAATTATATAATTAAAAAAATGAAAACAATTCTTTTTAAATTTCATTTTTAATCGAAAATTTTTTTTCAGACTATAATGTCCTTAATTTATATTATTTAATCAAGCGATTAAAAGCCTATCAAATTAAATAATGTCATAGTTATATTGCATTTTTTATTTTGTTATTGGGAGCAGATTTTCCGAAATAAAAGCAAAAGTTTTCAAAAAATAATAGATGATTTACATTCCCCAATGAGTCCTGTGTTTAACCAATCTAACTGAATCGATAAATAGATAGATAGATAGATAGATAGATAGATAGATAGATAGATAGATTCCCGAAGTAGGTTGCCATTGCTTTGCCGACCAAGGCTAGAGAACCCAATCTGTCCTGTTATTTAACCCATAACTGGAAGGAATAGACGGATTAATACCTTTCTCAAGGGTATTTAAGCGTAAGTGAATGAAAGGAATTCAACTGGAATTCGAACTCGGCTTCCCGATTTCTCGTTCCATTGCACCACAACTCACATACGTAATACAAACTTAAGCGATCATGTCTCGAAAGAGACATGACTGACTGGGCAGAAGATTATCCAGCAGTAGGTTGCCATTACTTTCTGCGGTAGACTGGTTGCCAGTCAAGGCTATAGAAGCCAATCTGTCCTGTTAACTGAAAGGAAAAGAGACAAATTAATACCTTTCCCAAGGGTATTTTCGCGTAAGTGAATGCAAGGAATTCAACTGGAATTCGACCCCTCCCCGATTTCACAACAACGCACATCCATATATATATATGTGTGTGTGTGTATAAAAATACTTTTACAAGTTCTGGGGGCTGGTTCTTCACACCAAACACGTACAAAAGTATATATAAACATATGTCTGCAAATCCTTCTTTTTTGAGTTATTAGGTTTAAAGAAATTTTACAGTAGATGGCGTCGTGTTGCTATGAACACTAGGTTGTTAATTGTGTACTTTTTTCTGGCTAGTCATTCTTCAATGTTTAAAATGTTTAGTAGTGAGTTAACTGAAGAGGTGTTCCGTTTAACAATGACAGGATATTCATATCGTGAGCGGGCAGATATGACTTTTACTTACGGTAGCGCGAATGGTAATGGATGCGAGGCTGCACGGCTGTATCAGGTTGAGTTTCCAGACCGAAATGCAGTCAAGTCATCCAGCTGTTTATAGTAGCGTTGCTGAGACAGGATCTGTGGCAGCACAAACTATGAAATGAGAATGACAGAGATCCGCTCGTATACCTGACCATGACACATTCTACAGACTGTCGGAGATGATCAGCATGTATCAGCAAACGTCAAGTAGTCTTAGCATGTCGTAGCTCTCATAGTACCGCATGGAGGGTGCTTCAAGAGCAGCTTCTGCATTTGCAACGTGTAATCAATCATCATAGAAGAACTTTTGACGCTGGTTTGTTGCAGAAACTGTCGATCCGTTATTGGTCTCTTCAGTCGTGTTTACAAATGAAGAACATATTGGAAGTGATGCAATAACAAATTTACACAACCAACGTTTGTGGGCGGATCGGAATCCACATGGTACAATACAGACCCGATACCAGCATCACTTTATAATTAATGTGTACACTGAAAATGTAGGTGACTGTCTGGTAAATCCATATGTTCTTCCAGCTAATCTTACAGGACCTTTTTACAGGGACTTTATTTTGAACACAGTTTCAGATCTGCTAGAGGATGTACTCTTGCTAATACGTAGACGCGTGTGGTTCATGCATAATGGAACTCCAACGCATTTTAGTCACATTGTTAGTGATACACTAGCTGATACACTTTGAATGATGGGTAGGTGGGTGAGGACCGGTTCCATGGTCTGCACGTTCCTCTGTCCTCAAACCTTTTATTTTTTTATCTGTGGGACCATATAAAACAGTTGGTTTATGCAACATTCATAATAATGCAGAGACGTTTCATCAACGCGTCATGGGACTCTGCGAAACCATTCAACACACACCGCGTAGAAATATATGAAATGGCCCGCCAGTGAACGATCAGACGGGTGCATGCGTGTAGAAAAGGCAGTGGGTGAAATTTTGAACATTTGTTATGAGTTGCTGCGTTAAGGCATAACAATAGACTTTTGGACATATGTTTATATTGACATTTTACCTTGTTTCGATGTGAGGAATTCGCCTCCAAAGTTTGTAAAATTATTTTTGATACAGTCTCTCTCTCTCTCTCTCTCTCTCTCTATATATATATATATATATATATATATATATATATATATATATATATCTGTGTGTGTGTTTGTATTTCTTTTATATAAGCACATACCTAAAGTAATATTGAATGCATCTTATTTAGAGACTACTCTTATAAAACAATTTTTGATTAAATAAAAAAGATTACGAAAAGGCTCTAGGTGAAAATGACCATAAAAATAAATTAGAATATAAACCTCAAATGAAAATAATTCGAGGAAACGAAATATCATTTGGTTCGACCCACATTTTAATTTAGAAGTAAAGTCCAAAGCAGGGAAAATGTTTTTCGAATTGATAAATAAATACTTTCCTAAAAATTCAGAAATACGCAAGATATTTAATAGAAATACAGTTAAATTAAGTTACGGCCGTACCAGCAATTTAGAAAATTTCATAAAGTGACAAAACTCCAAGAATTTAAAGTAACGTGCAGCAAAATATAGTTAATGAAAAACGTAACTGCAGATATAAAAGAAAATGTTCACTTGAGGGCGTTTGTAAAAACGAAGGAATTATTTACAAAGCAGAAGTTCAAGATACAAATAGACAGAAAAAAATATACGTAGGGTGTACTGAAGGCAATTTTAAAAAACGATGCTATAATCATAAGTCAACAGTCAAGATAAAAAGCCTTAAAAATTACGTGTGAAAATTAAAAAGAAATGGCAAAGATCCTTATGTAACTTGAAGTATATGAAAAAAGGCTAGACTTTGCAACGGTGGTGATGTCTGCAGATTGTGCCAAGAAGAAAAGTTGGTTGTAGTATCATCTCCAGAGCGAAAAAGGTTGCTAAATAAAATATCCAAAATAATGTATGGATGTGTACACACTAGAATATACATTTTGAGCTTGTACAAACCCGGATGAAAATATGTGAAATATTATTTTAGTGGTCTCGACTAACTCCTCCTTTATTTTAATCTTTCTGTTATGAGTTCTAAAATTCCTCTGATGCGTTGCAAAAACAGTTAACAAATAACGCCTGAGGATATCGAAAGGTTGAAACCAAAGTAGCGAAATCAGCTGATGTTCTTAATTAGAATATTACTTTTATATATATGGATTACTAATATATATATATATATTAGTCATTCACATACAAGCCTGTTTCGCTGTATCACAGCTCATCCACTCGCTTCCAGCCGGGATCGAAAATCGACCGATTTGGTGTCAGTTGGTGTCCCTACTCTCTAAACCAATGAGAGAGCGGGAGTTTTTACCGTGTTATACATATATGGCGTATACACACGACAGCCACCGAGTGAACTCAGTTTATTACTGAAGAGTAATGCGTAAATTGCAGAAGTGGCAACTATTTTAAAAATTTTCCTCTCTAGTGAGCTCAATCTTAATAAGAGCATAATTTATTAGTCATCCACATACAGGCTTGTTTCGCTATATATATATATATATATGTATGCGTGTGTGTGCGTGTGTGTGTGTGTGTGCGTGTGTCTGTGTGAGTGTTTGGATAAAAATTTCAGATAGGATATATCTAAAATGGAAACTAGGAATAAAGACAAAAGGGACTTTAATCACGTGAAATTAATTTGCCTTGAAGACGAAACGTGTTAGCTAAGGTAAGTTTTCCTTTTGTGTTTGTCTTTATTCATCTATATATTAGTTTTAATCAACACTCAGACCGGTAGAAATATGTATATAAATATACTGTTGAATTAAAAACAATATCTACTCAAATTCGAGTGTTGATTAAAAATAATGTTCAAGCAAATTAAATCTGTCGCTTGTTAATTCCATTTTGTTAATCGCCGGAACTTTCTGTAACATTGTCTGTATACATTTGTTTACATTACGATGCATTTCAGAGTAGAGAAAACTGTGCACTTAAGGCTTGGTTTGACTTTATTTAGACTATAAAATAATTTGTGGTCGATTGGTCTAAGACGTCCTAGATCATGTAGTGACTTCCCTGTGTAGTTAGGCGTTGCAGGTTCGAATCCTACCGAATGACGCATATTTCCCTAAGAAAATTTCTTATAAATAATCAGACTGTAGAAATATGTATATAGATATACTGTTTAATTAAAAACAGAATATCTACTCAAGTAGATATCAAGTATCGATTAAAAATAATGTTTTAACAATAAATTAAATATGTCGGTTGTTAATTCCATTTCGTTAATCTCCGGAACTTTCCGTTATATATATATATCTTTAATAGGTGTCTATTTATTTGATTAGTCCTTGGTCTGCCTTTGCCCTGACGAGCCGTTGTGCGAAACCGCGGTAGGTCTTGGCGATCTTGCGATTTTTTTCGTGTGTTTTTGCTCTGCGTGACTGCCTTTTTGTTAACCCTTTTTGGTTAGTTTAGTATCGAGCACTTTTCTTTCCTTGTGGTTCGTTCCGTTTGAGGGTTTTTTTTCTTTGCTGTGAAGAACTGTATGTATTGTCGGTCCTACGCAGTTTTCTTTTTTTTCCCCTCTTTGTCCAAAGCTCTATAGCCGAGGACAATAACGGAGTTAGATTCTGCTGGTTATTCGTGGTCTTTAAAAATTACTTATGTAACATTTTAAGATTAGAATACGTACAGAGTCGGTTTTATTATTATTATTATTATTATTATTATTATTATATAAACAGGCTAGGACAGTTATAAAATCTGAGTTTAAATCGAAAGGCTGGTGTGATTACTCTTTTTCTGAAGAAAAATACACCCAGGACTTTCTTATTCCAGTCACCCCGTTTATTAAATATTCAGGATATTTCGTCACAGGCGTTAACTTACATTTAGAGAATTCCAGAACACATAATTTCATTTGAATAAATGAGCACTCTTACTTTTTGCCTTTTTTTCAAAACTTAGCTAAGCTTAGTCAATAACAACCACAACTTTCACACGAACAGACTAATCTGGCAATCCTTTTCTTGACCTCTGCTGAATTATATGAAGTGCAGCCAATAAAGATCGAACTCGCTAATGAGTTGTAATGGTCAGCCAAACTTCTTTTTATGTGCCGTGTGTCCTCAAAATGTAGGTGATAATGGCTCTCCACATTTTCATGTTATTTGTAACTCTTAGTAAATTTTTACAATCTCTCTTAAATCTTATTCTGCCATCCATTTATACAAGCTCGTTAGGGCTAGGGTTAGAGTTGTTTTCCTCTGTATCTCTTGCCTTCAATCTGTCTTGTGAACATCAAATCTTCCAAGCCGCCGTTTCTTATTACGTGTCCTAGAAATTCCAGTTCTCTTTTTCTGATATTAACTAATATATATATATACCCTTTTCGTTTCCGTTTTCTCGAAAATTTCATCGTTACTCACAATTTCGGTATATGGTATTCTCACCATCTGTGTTGCCTCAACTTTCTTCTTCATCTATGATGAGATTCTCCACCATTCACTATCATATCGGATAAGTTATTCAAAATCTTTTATATATTGAAATCAAGTCATATTTATCTCTCTTTCTTTCTTCTTATCTCTTTCTCTCAGTCTATCTGTTTATCTTTTTATCGATTTCAGACTATTGATTATATTCTTTATTCATATCTATCTATCTATCTATCTATCTATCTATCTAAGTTTGCTCTCATCTGTTTTTAGTTAGGTATGTTTTAGATAGTGAAAGCGAGAGATAAAGAGATAACTAGATAGATATTGATAAAGATATATAGAAAAATAGACCTCTCTTTCTCTATTTCTCTCTCTCTTTCTTTCTCTCTCTCTCCCTGTCTCTCTCTCTTTCTCTCTCTCTCTCTCTCTCTCTAGATAGATAGATAGATAGATATAGGAAGAGAGAGGGGAAAGAGTCAGAGATAGAAAGAGACTTAAAGCCGTCAGATGTGAGTAGTGTAAAAATATCGGTTCAACTAAGAGGCAAATGATCAAAGGCTAGTAGATCAAAAGCAAAAGTGAGAGAGCGATGAATAAAAAAAGGAATGAGCAGGGAGGGAGACAGAGAGAGAGAAAGAGAGAGAGAGAGAGAACGTGTGAGAGAGAGAAAGAGGGAGAGAGACGAACAAGAAATTAAAGGGAAATGGAAAAGTGTGATGATAAATTTAAAAGAAATTTTTAATCACTACAGAAGAGACGAAGAAGTTAGAAATATTTGAAAAGAGATATCGACTGAAAAAGGTAAAAAAAAAAAATCAAAATTCAAAATGAATTAATAGATAGTTAGATATAGAGCAGTTTATTTTACTAAAGTCAAAAAGGTACATTTAGGTCAGATTTATTCTAGAATCTAAATCGTTGACATAGTTCAGATTTACCATAGAATCTAAATAGTTGATATAGGTCAGGTTTACCTAGAACTTAAATGGTTGACATAGGTCAAGTTTACCTTAGGATCTAAATGATTGATATAGGTAAGGTTTACCCTAAAATCTAAATGGTTGTCATCGGTCATGTTTATACTACAATTTAAGTAGTTGCTATAGGTCTGGTTTTCCTTGAAGTCTAAAGGGTTGTCATATGTGAGGTTTACTATAAAATCCTAATGGTTGATATAGGTCAGGTCTACTCTCGAATCTAAATAGTTGCCATTGGTCAGATTTAACCTCCAATATTTAAATTGGAGGTTAAATCTGACATAGATCTGATTTTCCTTGGCATATGAATAGTTGAAAAAGGTCTGGTTTACCATTCAATTTAAATGGTTGACATAGGTCAGGCTAACCTAGGATGTAAATGATTGACATATGTCAGATTTACCCTGAAATTTAAATGTTCGACATAGGGGTGGTTTTCCTTGGAATCTAAATGATTGACATATGTAATGTTTAACCTAGAATTTAAATGGTTGATATAGATATGATTTACCTTTGCATCTAAATGGCTGACAGGTCTATCATATAATCTAAATGGTTGATATAGATAGATAATATTTAACCTATAATTTAAATGGTTGGCATAGGTCAGGTTTATCTTGGCATCTAAATGGTTAACACAAGTCTGGTTTAGTCTCGAATTTAAAAGGTCAGGCCTACCCGAGTGGAAAAAAGGTAAACTTAGGTCAGTTTTCATTCGAGTAAAGCAAAAACAAAAGCATACTTAAATCCAGTTTACACTCGCGTCTAGCAGGTGGATATATTCCAGGTTTACCCGAGAATCTAAAAATGTAGACATAGTTTAGGTTTACCTTAGAATCTAAGTGGTTAACATCAAGTTTACTCTTGAATCTGAAAGTTAGGCTTTGGTTAATTTTGTCCGAGTGAAAAATAGTAGACATAGGTCCGGTTTACACCCGTGTTTAGAAGGTAGACAGGGATCAAGTTTACACTAGGGTAAAAAACGTTGATATATCCTTTAGGACTTTATCGTAGTTGTGTGTGTGTGTGTGTGTGTGTGTGTGTGTGTGTGTGTGTGTGTATGTGTGTGTGTGTAAAAGCACCATTAACTCTATGGTTCATTGACCCGCTAAATGAATTTCGAATGAACAGAGAACTGAATCTAAAAAAAAATAAAAAATAAAAAACTCTCGTGTTTACCAGATGATTTTCGATACGTACTACTCTCCGAATAATAATAATAATAATGATAATAATAATAATAATAATAATAATAATAATAATAATAATAATAATAAATGTATGTGTGCATAAAAAATTCAGATAGAAGTAAAAATACAAGAGTATATATGTAAAAAGATATATCATAATATAAAAAAAACATTACGCCCTGGACTTTTTCAAATATCTCCTTTCCTAAAAGTAATACCTCTTTCCCAAGTTAACGTACATGACTTTAAAAAACAAATTAAAATTAAAAGAAAAAGGTTAAATTCAAAATTGCCTATTTTTTAAAATATACCAAACATAAATTAATCTCGAACTAAAACAATATAAGTAATAACATGATAAAAATATTCAACAGTAACAATAACAACATTTACTCACTTTCTTTTATGAGGTATTTAATTACATCCCATAATATTTCCCATATTTACTTTGACTTTCAAATAGCTTATAATATATTTATGGGTATTCTGAAATTTAAACAAAATTATGTTTTTATTTTTATTTCCATTTATATAAACTTGTTACAAAATAAAGCCTTTGCAATTTGCCTAAGTTCATCAGAGGACGAAAAGTGGCGGTTAAAATAGTTTTCCGTTTGTCTTTATTGTCCTTTACCGATATATATTTACATATATACCAGAAATATAAAAAACAGAAGTTTTTTTCGAGAATCAAATTATTACTGGCGATTTTTTTTTCTTCAAAAATGTATTGCTAGTATTTTTACTATAAAAAATTATTTTCATACTTTCGTGTTTTGACTCCATTTTGAGGTGGAGTAATTATCTGCCGATAGCTGGGGCTCCTAACAGGTTCTACCACCTCGGCTCAGGGTGAAACTTGGGGCAACAGCAATTAAGGGGTGGTTCCACGCTCCTCAAAACCTCTCAATCAGATGTTTTGCTGCCGGATGTAGTTTATCATCATACCCAGGACCCGGATAGTGTATCGTCATACCCAGGATGCTTGATGATGTAGAGACATTATTATTGATGAATAAAAATATGAAATAAAAATAATAATGTATATCATAATTAAAATAAAATAAAGCAAATTACATTAAAATAAAATATATAAAATCCAAATAATAAAAGTTCTACCAGAATGCAATGAAAACTTTTCCTATCTGAAAATGGATACTTTGCATAAAAAAAACAAAAAAACAAAAGAAACGCTGAACTCACTCTCTTCGCTACAGATGCTCAAAGGGTCAAGACATTCAATTCCTCTCCTCGGCACCTTGTTTGTCATTAAACAAAGCAACTTTCTTTTTTATCACATGCAACCTTAACACGCATATAACTAAAAAACACACGCACCAGTACACAAAATAAATAAAATTATATGATTTTAATTTGCAATTTAATATGCATTTAGTGCTATTTTCTTGTATGCTTTTATTTCTGTGAACACGAAGCAATCCCTACTGATATGATGTGAGTGACCCTACAGAATATTAGAATTTATTTATCGTTATTAACCCGTTCAAATAGATATTCGGCAATATAATTCCATGCGTTCTTTTAACCCTCTAGGGCCATTCGTATCATATTTGACACAGTATGAAAACAAGCCTTGAAAGAAATATTTTCCTGAAAAATTTTTTAAGAGAAATATTTTATAAATTTCAAATGAAAGCAGTACTGACTGCTCAATCAATGAATACCAAATGTTTCCTTATAGGGAAATACCAAATGTTTCCTTATAGGGAAATACTGTATCAAATATGATACGAATGGCCCTAGAGGGTTAATATTAAAATGACGCATTTTGAAATCTGATATTCGTTAAAGAATTCCTGCAAACCTTTATTTTGACAACATTAAACATAAAATACAAAAAAACTAGAAGAAACATCCGCAGAACTGTGGTATTCAATGAAATTTTAAAGTCATCATTGTCTCCATCTTTCAAAAAACTGTTTGATTTATGTAGCCACATTTTCTTTGCCTTCTGATTAATAAGAAATAATAATTGACTCTTATTATTATGAAGAGTCGTTTCACACATTAGTTATGGCTTGTTGATCAATCGTCATGTTCCATAATACACAACTGAATACTTAGATTGATACCTGGATTTTCGTATATTGCGCAATAATTTTATTTTGTTCTAAATGGCTTCCAACCGGCTTTGATGCATGAGTTCCCCTTTCTTGTACAATCGTTATATTGTGCTATAAACAATTGTCTCTAGTTTGATGGATTTGATATGGCTTGTTGATCACTCGTCATGTTCCATTATACACAACTGAATACTTAGATTGATACTTGGATTTTCGTATATTGCGCAATAATTTTATTGAGTTCTAAATGGCTTCCAACCGGCTTTGATGCATGAGTTCCCCTTTCTTGTACAATCGTTATATTGTGCTATAAACAATTGTCTCTAGTTTGATGGATTAGTTATGACTTTTACACACCAACGGTTTATAATACAATAAAAATACTGAGCAAAAAAGCAAGAACTAATGCTTAAAAAATAGCCAACCAATACAGCATAAAGATTCAGAAAGCTAGAAGTATTGCACTAGATAAAAAATTATAATTCAAGCCGAATGAACCAGGTAGAAACGATATGACAAACTAAATAGCCACAAGTTTATAATGCATTATCAAAAAGTGGAACTAATTCGTTAATAGCCAAATAATTGCAATATATTATAAAATTGAACAACAAACGTGAATTAATTCATGAAAACAAATAGACAGCTCTTCATAATACAAAAAAATCGCCATTGAACAACATGCAAGATCCCATGCATCAACGTAAATAGCCAAAGTTTCTCATAATATATGACGAATGAACAAGCTCAGACGAGAGCGAATCACGATTTGAACAGGTGTTCAGATATCAATATGGGCGGAGTGTTGTTCGTATCTTTTGTTGATGTAAATACAAAAAAAAAAAAAATGAAAACCAATAATTAATCCCGTTCACAATAGTCGAGGATATGGCACATTTCTTTCTTTGAGTCTATCTATTTATCATAGTGTATATCTATTCATCTCAGTATGTTCATATCTATCTATCTATCTATCTATCTATCTATCTATCTATCTATCTATCTATCTATCTATCTATCTATCTATCTCAGTACGTTCATATCTATCTATCTATCTATCTATCTATCTATCTATCTATCTATCTCAGTACGTTCATATCTATCTATCTATCTATCTATCTATCTATCTATCTATCTATCTATCTATCTATCTATCTATCTCAGTATGTTCAGATCTATCTATCTATCTATCTATCTATCTATCTATCTATCTATCTATCTATCTATCTATCTCAGTATGTTCATATCTATCTATCTATCTATCTATCTATCTATCTATCTATCTATCTATCTATCTCCATTCTTGGACACAATTTGAACATGCGTCTCCCTTTATAAGGCACTATTCAACTTTGTTTGATCGTTGGTGTATTTTGTGACCGAGATGGTCTAAAACACATCAGTTGGAATCCAACTGCAGAGCGCTTATTTTCCTCTAATATGATTTCTCGAATATTCAGGCCGGTAGACGAACTTAAAAAAATATGCTGTTTAATAAATAATCGGAGCGTCTACTCATGCATGGCTATCTCCTAAAAGTGACCCTTAATAAATAATAATAATAATATATAAAGAAGCGCTCATTCATACAAAACATTTGGACACTTTACACAAAGGAAGTGCGTTGTAGTGCAGTGGATATCGGAATAAGAAATCAGGGAGCCCAGTTCGAATTCCAGTTAAATTCTTTACGCGCAATTGCCCTTGAGAAAGGTATTAATCCGTCACTTCCTTCCACTTATTGGTTAAATAACAGGACAGATTGGGTTCCATAGCCTTGGCTGGCAACCAGTCTACTTACTGGTAACCTACTGCGGGATAATCTTCTGCCCAGTCAGTCATATCTCTTTCGAGACATTATATTCTGTCTTGGACGCGTGTATCGCTGACTGACAGAATGTTTGTGTCTAGAAAAGAATATCAATAGTGTGAATTGGTTTCATAGCTATGTATGAACCCAGTGTCGTGATAAACACGTTATCCCTGGTCCTCGACTGAAAACAATGTCCAGGGAGAAGCCCATCCCCCTACCATGATGAAACCAACAGTCACGTATCCCGATATTCAAATTGGAAAACATCGGCTGTATTTTGACATAGACGGGTATGGGTACCACCACTTTGACGTGGCCAAGACGCTATACATAAATGAATACCTCTCAACACTCACAGATGTAGAGGGAACTGGTTAGCTGCTCAGTTACCCTACGATCATAACTGACCACGGAACTGCTGCTGATGATGATGCAAAGAAGGATTCTTTTTATTAAAAAAAGAAAAAATAATAAATGCACAAGTTTTCTAAGTTTTGCTTTTTTTCTACTCTAGCACCCCCTTTTTAAAGTAGAAAAAATATAAGGAAATTTTTGATACCTTTTCATGCATATCTTCCAACCTTCGCTCATATTCTCTTGCTCTATAGCAGTAAGCCTCTTGATGTCCTTCTGTCGCTTCCCTACCTTCACTCGTCGCGTTTATATTTACTTTCAATTTCACAAAGTTTTCTTTGCATATTCTTTCTTAACTTTCCGCTTTAACCACCTCTTCCGCCTCCGCTCCACCTTGCTTTTTCTAATTCTTTCCAGTTTAATGTTATTATGTAAATTTCTCGGTGAGGGAGCGTATCTGATTCTAGGTGAGAGGGGCCGAAGTTTGGGCAGATACTCGACTTTGATCCTGGGTAGATAAGCGTAACTTTCGCATACACAAAAAAATAAAATAAAATAAAATAAAAAAAAAACATGAAAAAAAAAAAAAAAAAACAGAATAATAGTTTAGATCAGAAGGGTCGGGGATCTGGTAGATACTACACTCTGATCTTCCATACAAGCAAACAAAATAAAATTAGGACAAAAGATTGGACAGATACTAAGTTCTGATCCTGGATAACAAAGCGTAACGGTCCGACATATAAACAAACAGAAAGGTCGGAATCTGACAGATACTACACATAGATCTTTTGTTGGAAAGTTTTTGATTAAATGATTCAATTTCTACAGTTTACCAATACCTTGCAGGTTATTTAAAGCCTGAAAATATTTTTAGATTGTAAGAATTTGTATCCAAATGTTTTGTATGACTGAGCGCTTCTTTATATATTATTATTATTATTATTATTATTATTATTATTATTATTATTATTTATTAAGCGTCACTTTTAGGAGATAGCCATGTATGAGTAAGTTTAGTAATACAATTTTTACTAATTAACCCACAGCTGGGGGAAGATTTGGATTCACACCTTTCCCTGGGGTATTTGCGCGTAAGTGGATATGATGAACACAACGGGTATTGAAACTTGGCTCACTGATTAACAATTCCAAGCCATTATCCATTAGACAATTGGAATTGGAATTGAAATTAAACATCCAAGCTTACAACACCTGGTATTTCCAAGTAGTTACCCATCTAGGTACTGACCAGGTTCGACGTTGCTTAATTTCGGTGATCGTATGTGATTTGGTCGTAAGCCTAGTAGGGAAGCGTAATGGTCGTACATACAGAAAATAATCGTATAGTTGAACAGATGCAACACTTTGATCTTAGGTTGAAAAACGTAACGGTTGTACATACAAACATGTAGAAATACCGAGATGTGCCCGTCCCCAGAAAACAGATGCACGAGGCTGCATCACCGCATTGAACTAGAAGGGTGGATTGGTAATCGCCACTGACGCCAGCACGACCAACGGTTGCGGAGTCTGGGCAATTTTAGGCCCTAGCCCGGACGTATGTGCTCGGGTTCCCCCATCATAAACTCGACCCAGTGTCACATCACATCTTAGTGGGGAGACAAGGTAAATATCCACACAAAGAAGTAAAAAATAGATCAGAAGTACCAGGAATCGGGCATATAGTACTCTCTGCTCCTTGACATAAAATCGTAAGGGTAGTGCATAAAAAAAAAAGGCAGAATAATCGTGTAGATCAGAAGAACCGGGATACTACACTCAGATCCTAGATAAAAAAGCGTAATGTTCGGATATGTAAAGATTCAAAATAATCTACATCAGAATGGACTGGGTTCGGACAGTACTAAACTTTGATTCTGAATTTAAAATAAAAAGCTTAACAGTTTTACATATAACCAAGCAGAATAATTGCATGTATATTGAAGTCATTGGTTTTTCGCATTTTTTTTCTTTTTCAGGTCTCGAGGACCTAAAAACGACGAATGTAGCCGGCAGTCCATCCAGCGAAGGCAGCCTGGAGGCGAAGTGCGTCAGTTCCGTGGGGAATGTGAAATCCCCGCTTTTAAGACAGCACCCGCTTCATCATAGTAGCAACAGCAACAGTAGCCTCAACAGTAGCTGTTCAAACGACAGCGTCACAAGCAGCAATTTGGGTGACTGCAGAACCAACTTAGACGATGCCTCATCATCTCCGGACCCCGGGGCTGGAAGCAGAAACCCGAAAACCTCATCTAGTAGTACCAACCCGATTCAGACAGCTACTGGAGTTGGAGGCGCTGGTAGTAACGGCAGTGGAGCATCCGAATCGCAGAAAAAACGTAAACGCCGCGTGCTGTTCTCAAAGGCTCAGACTTATGAGTTGGAACGCCGGTTTCGACAACAGCGCTACCTATCGGCACCCGAGCGTGAGCACTTAGCTAGCATCATTCGCTTAACTCCGACTCAGGTGAAAATCTGGTTTCAAAATCACCGCTATAAGCTTAAAAGGGCTCGCCAAGAGAAAGGTTTGGAAATGAACCCTCTGCCGTCCCCACGTCGGGTTGCCGTTCCTGTCTTGGTCCGGGACGGTAAACCCTGCCAATCAACAGTTAATGGGTCTCTAGTAAAGACACAGGACCATTTGTCGCTACAGCATAATTTAAGTAATTCAAATATGAATATGAATCTCAATAGTGGGCTCTCGGCTGCCGCCGCGGCTACCCACAATACACTGAACTCAATACCGGGAATGAATAATATAGCTAACATGGCGTCTTCGCTGTCGTCATCATCTATGAATTTGAATATGAATTGTTCCTACAGTATGAATTCGGTAAACATGAATGTTGGCATGAGCGTCCTGCCTAGCTATTCCCACCCCCTTATGCAGCCGAGGTCTGGTTGGTGGTAGATAAATTAAAATCATTCTTATTAAAAAAAAAAAAAAGAAAGAAACGAATTTGGTGGAAAAGAAAACGAATTTCAACGTGTAGAATGTACACTTGTTTTAAACAGAGATAAAGTTAGAGAAAATGGACAATTCAAAATGACAAAGCTCCCGCCCCACCCCGAAAAGTAATGAATAGATAATAGGATTGAAAGTAAAAATTTAATAAAAACAAAATTAAACAAAACCTGACAACCTGTCAAAGAGAAGGAAAAAATTGAATTCGAAATCATAAAGAAGGCAACGGGGAACCGCTCCGCTATTTTTCTAATACTGGGCGGTTGCTTTCACTTTCGCACTAAAGAAGGTACTTAAGAAAGGCATGAATTCTTCTCTTCCCACCGCCCAACATCTCTGAGTTAAATATTAGGGCAGACAGGGCTGTCAAGTCAGAGGTGTCAACCAATCTAAGAGAAGACAAACTTCAAAGCGCGTATATGACAACGGGAAACCAATCTACTATCTTTCATACGAATACTTGGCACTTCACAGATGATTAAGAAGAGAAGTCCTGAAAGAATATGGCATTTAAAAAAAATGTTAAACATAAGCACAGACGGCTAGGTTTTTTCAGCATGTCAAACAATTTTGTCGAATCCAGATCAAATTTCAGTTGAATATACTTTTATTTACCTCGCACTAGTACCTTTGGAGAAAGCCACGAATTCGTTTCTCCATATTCTCTATCTGAACATGATATATATATATATATATATATATATATATATATATATATATGAGCAGCAATCTCTCTTTTATGCAGATTTCATTGAAAATGACAGATAAGGTATTATCGTTAAGCTTTTATATAATTTTTCATGTGTTCTTATGATTTTATTTCTTTTCAGAACACAAATTATATAGGAATTGTCCAAACGTTTTGTGTTTCCGATCGCTTTCGGGTATGTTTTAGCAATTATCAAGGGTGAACTTTATTTTGCGTGCGTTATATTCCGAACACGGTAAGCACAATGAATATAAAACACACGTGACTCTACATACATAAATTTTACACATATTCAGTTATGCGTAAAATAAAATTCACCTTGATAGTGGCTAAAAGTATAACCGAAAACGCTCAGAAGTACAAAACATTTAAACAATTCTTATATAATTTGTGTTCCGAAAAGAAAAAATCATAGGATCATACGAAAAATTATAGAAAACTAACGATAATACCTTGTCTGTGATTTTCAATGAAACCAGCAAACACACACACACACACACACACACACACACACACACACACATAAATACACACACCCACACACGCATAAACACACACATATATATATATATATATATATATATATAAAAGAAAAATAATATTCAGATATTATTGCCTTTCCGTGACAATATTCTGTGTATTTAGGCAGCAAAAGTTTTTAAGGCAGATATTGTTGAAGACAATGGACATTTTATGTCGGTTAATTTTACTGATCGAATTATGAATTACGGATTTCAAATTACGAATAATCCCTCTCAGACGAGGAGGAAATTTTATCCCCTATCGAACCTGAGTGTCATTGCGTAACACGTCAGTAAGCAGCATAAAGATCATAGTAACATTAAGCAGATAATAGCAAACAATACGAAAATTCTATCAAAATCAAATAATAAAAACAGACCTATGATTCTTGAAACAATATTCACACAATAAAAACTACCATTAATTAATAAAACCAGTCATAGCCTAAGAACCCGCATCCTTAAATGTGTATAAAAATGCACGTTACATCTTGCTCAAGTTACAAAACTCAAAAATTGTCTCTTCCTACCTTGACATTAATTTAAAAAAGTATATTTCTTGTATTTTTTCCGAAATGAACTTATGACGGAATTTCTTCTATCTGAGAAGGGATTCTTCGTAATTTGGAAAAGTCGAGTATTAAAATTACTCGACACATAATGTCTATCTTCTTCAATAATATTTGCCTTATATATATATATATATATATATATATATATATATATATATATATATATTTCTACATTAGTATTCATCGATCATCGACATTTAAATTTGAGATACTTTTCTACTTCGGGAGTTATTTTACCAAGTTGTCTCGAGAAAATTAGCGAGAAGATGGACACTGCCGACTCTACATAAAATATTATATGTCTTGAGGACTTAAGTGACGATGACTCCATGAATTTCGTTTTTTCTTTTTGTTAACTATGAATCGCTATAACTTCTTGTCAAAGATAGTCAAGTGTTTTCTCGTTGTATTCTTCACGGCGTCGAATTCAGAGTTTATCCTTCTCTTAGATTGGTTACCGCCCAAGAATAGAGAGTTTAGTCTACCTTGCTATTTAACCCATAGATGTAGAGGTTGAGGAAGACGGATTCTTGCGCTTCGAAAATGCATTTCACAAATGCATTTCGGTCATAATGAACGCAATAGGCGTGTTCGGAAACTTGAACCCCGATCGCCGATTCCACATTCCGTGCCGATATCCGTTACAATATCCGCATATACTCGCCAATTAACTACTCATATTTTCTGTGATGCTATAAATCACAGAGTTGTAAAACTACTTATTTGGAAGCTAGTGATGATTGAAGCCGGATTAGAATTCCCGCGACTCAAAGTAGCTGCACTGCGTAAATCTCAGTAAATCTTTTTGTAAGTGACATGAAGAAAAGCTGAGTCAGACCTGGGATTATTTTTCCTTTGAATCTGAAACTATTTAACACAGTAGTACAAGTCTGGGGAACTTTATAGAGGCAGTGAATCCTGTCAGTCCTTATTCTCTGTAGGCCATACCTAGCATTTTGTTACAAAATGCGGAAAGTGGGCAAGAGTAGCTAACTAGTGGTCAGAGAATTCCATGGACGTGGAATTCTGATAATGATAGATTGCCTTTGTCTAAGTTTTTCCATATAAAACCAAAACGTCGCGGAAAGAGCAGAGAGTTGCAAGAATTTCTCAGGAGTCAACACGCCACTTACATCCACATTTTCCAGAGGGTCCAGACTGCACGTGGTGAAATGTTTCCCAAGATGTCTGAAAACTATTTAACACAGTAACCATCTTACTCGTGCTACCTCCTTGAATCGATGCTATTACGTCTGTACTTCTAGTATAATAAAGCAAGTATGAAAAAGAAATCGTCCTTTGTTGAAGCCTATGATGCGAAGATGGAGCCTAGAGCTAGTGGCGACACAAAACCCAACAGTTTATGTTACTCGGGTTGGTCGTATAATTTGTTGTCACTCTAAATAACAGTCTGGACAATATCTATAAAATATAAAGATAGATTTACAATTACGGCCATTTTGTTTATATTGCAGACAATAAAAACAAAACAATTATAGCAACAACAACAAACGCAATCATTAAATGCGAAGAACATTTAAAGCTATTTTTTTAAAAGTTCTTTATGTTCTTTATTTTTTTAATAACAATGTTTAGGATAAAATATTTTATCTAATTATTTATTAAAAAAAAAAGTCCCCTAACTCATACTGTAGCTCTTAAAGTAAATGTTCCGAGCACTTAACCACAAAGTAAATTTAGGTAAAAATAACGCAATTAATTTTGCTGTTACTTCATAATATTAATTCACTTAAATATGGCCCCCATAAAAAACATAGTTTCCGCCTGAAGCAGACAGCTACTTCCCAGATCAGTCAATGATTTACAACATTGGAGACTTAAGAACAAAATCCACCCTACGAAAAAAACAAAAAACATATGCAAAATGTGTCTTTAATTTTTCATGATAATAATGTCTGTTTAAATATTTGATGGTTTGTTCAAATTCGCATCATAAAAAAAAAAAAAAAGAAAAAAACACTTTAAAATTGAAAAACCCACGTTGAACTTCTCTCGCTATCTCTCTGATGTTATCCATTGTACAAGTTAGACGACAGTCAACAGTCGCCGGTAAAGAGAGAGGAACACCTGCTGCAGCAGTATAGCACCGGATAGTATAGTCACCTGTGGACCGTCAGATAATTCGTGTGTGTCTTTCATTCGGAAAGCATTCATTCAGATTCCGATCAATACATTAAGCGAAAATTTCTACCAATGTATTTCTGTGTTTTCCATCCATCCATCCATCCATCCATCCATCCATCCAAACGTGTTCATAATAACTATAGATCTTTTCCTCTAAGAGTCAATTCATATATATCCAGTTGTCTATCTAGTTCAGCCTGTTCCTATCTATCTATCTATCTATCTATCTATCTATCTATCTATCTATCTATCTATCTATCTATCTATCTATCTCAGCCTATTCATTATCTATCTATCTATCTATCTATCTATCTCAGCCTATTCATTATCTATCTATCTATCTATCTATCTATCTATCTATCTATCTATCTATCTCATCTATCTCAGCCTATTCATTATCTATCTATCTATCTATCTATCTATCTATCTATCTATCTATCTATGCCCGCATTGTGGTTGGAATAGTTGCGCATATTCATGGGTTCCGAGGTTACATTTTCTAGATTAATTAAACTAACTACAAATAAATAAATGAACTAACAGGATTTCGATTTTCAAAGCAAAGACCACTCGTCTACTTTAAAGTTGGGTGCAACACAATCTTTCTTTTACAATCACTCTCACTTAATTTGGCGTTTGGCTTCGTCAAATTATAAGATTCCTTCTATAATGTGGTGCATAGCAAGTTCACCTCAGTCTAATTCACTAGTGCTGCGAATTTGATTCCCACTAGAAGCCTATTCACGGTGGCCTTGTGCCACCCTAATATTAACTTATCTCTCTGTTTATGAGAAGACATCTATATGAATAGTGTTTTAGTTGATTGTATTTTACGTTGATGTTGAAGACTAACCTGTAGCAGAAAACATTGATATCATAAGAAAATGACAGTAAATATTTTTTCTTTCTCTCTTTGAATGTAATGACGTTCGTCTAATTTCCCTCACGTATTTCCATAATCTTGAGTCTTTGAAAGAGCAAGGTATCTTTAAGTATTTATTTTCTTTTAAAAAGTCAGTCGATCAATTCACTGAGCTATGGATCAATCTTTTCTTTATTTTTCTTTAAAGGCATATTCTTTTCTGTCAGCATCATTTCCGAGCAATTTTCTTTATCGATTTCACAATCTACTGCTTTTTTTTTGCACAGAGGCAGATCTACTATAAAACTAATGAAGCCTAAGTTTCAGGGCTCATAATCCCAAAAAGACTCCTGAAAGTATTTGTTATTAAAAAAAAAAATATATATATATACATTAAAAAAAAAAAATATATATATATATATATATACATTTTAGTAAGGTAGACATTTTAGTATACATATATATATACATTTTATATTCGTATATATATACATTTTAATATATTAGTATATATATATATAGATATTATATTAGTATATATATACATTTTAGTATATTAGTACATTTTAGTATATTAGTATATATATTTTATATTAGAATATATATACATTTTAGTATATTAGTATATATATACATTTTAGTAAGATATATATACATTTTATTAATATTAGTATATATATACATTTTAGTAAGATATAAATTTTAAATATATATACATTTTAGTAAGATATATATTTTTGTAAGATATACATTTTAGTAAGAGAATAATAAAGTCAATGGGTTGACGTAGCTAATGTAAGCCTTAGAATGTGCTTTAAAACTCATTTCATATGGTCTCAAAATTCTACTGGAAAGATTTTAAAATTTTCTTGGAGTTTTCAGCAAACTCGTCAGAATCTATTCATAGCTTACATTTTTGGCGGTTATTGCTGCTGGTTGGTAATGGTTTCCCCTAAGCTTCATGGACCCAAAAATATAGATTCGCCACTGAAATGCTAACTTCTTCTTTTCTGTTTTCTTCTTCTTCCTCTAACTTTTGTTCATTAAACACACACACACAGACACATACACACGCGAACATATACGTTTGGAGTAATGCGCAAAAATACATGAATTTTATAACCGACTATTATTTCTTCATACAGTTAAAAAAAGAAAAAAAAAAGAAAAAGAAAGAAAGAAAGAAGACATACGTTTGGAATTAATTTGGAAAATGAGAACGCAAGGAAACGTTGAATCTCAACCAACTCACGCTAATTTTTCATCCAGTTCGACCAAAAACTTGGATTTATTTCGGGACTTTTTGGTTGAAGCGCATTGATTTTAATGACATTTGTAATTATTTCTGATTCCAAATTCACCAGTCATAAACTCGACATGAAAAAGATTTAAAAAA
>JBBBDQ010000772.1:2662500-2755000 GCA_037127315.1 Ascarosepion bandense | reverse complement strand
AAAGCGTGAAAGAAAGGGGCAAACGTATAGCGGAATCTATATCAACACTGGTCCAAGAATTTAAATATTTTTCTATGACAGCATGTCGTCATTAAATCACTTTTTTTATTAAGCAAATTAGGATTATTGATATGGTTTAAGATGACAAGTTTTTCTAAAAGGCATAGATTACATTTACCACCTTATACATATCATATGTCTATGGCGCTAGCTGGAGTTTTATGCGGTATACAAATTAAAATTTCAAAATGTTAAATAGAAATAAAATAATAAAAAAATGAAAATAAAATTAAGAAGTAAAACTTAGAATTAAGAATTAAAAATTTAATGTAGGGAGCTAAAATAAAAGGGGTTTAATTCATAATTGTTAATATTGCAGGGGAAAGAAAGAAAGAAAGAAATGGAGAGGGATCTATATCAATCTGGGTTTAAGAATTCAAGTAAATATTTTTTCTATGACAGCCTGTGGTCATTAAATCACTTTTTTTATTAAGCAAATTAAGTTTATTGATATGGTTTAAGATGAGAAGTTTTTCTAAAAGGCATAGATTACATTCTTTTATCTCCTTTTCCATCGTAAGCTTTTGTTTGATTTACCTACGATATTATAGTGTTATTTTTTTTTAAATTTCCAATAATGTTTGGATAAAGCAGTACTTTTGCTGTATTTCCGGTTGCTTAAAGACAACATGTCGTTGTTAAATCTTATCTTCCAACTGCTAGAAGTGCTTCCAAAGTAAAATTTAACATCATTATCACCCTAGCTCTATAAACAATATTTTCGGACATACATTGGCCATTCATTGGCAGGTTTTATTTTTTCGGCAATTGTAATTATTTTTTAGAAGGGTTATTTTTGCCATTAGTTGGGTGATGGATGTTGTTTATGTGGGCCAAATATTTATTTGATATCACAGCATTATGTTTTTAAATATATTTATCGATTTTTTTAACGCAAACATAACTGACTTTAACATTGTTTTGTGGAAGATTTCTTTTAATGTGGGTGAATGGTAGAAATCTTTATAAATTAAGTTAAGGAAGAGCTTACCAATGTCAGTTGGGACGTTACGACTGAAGGGTGGGTTAAACTAATTAATGTTACGTTTACGTGATTTCTGCTTACCTTGTTGTTAGCGGAATTAGTTAGTTTTTGGTCGTAATTAAATTACAGCAGTTCACGGTTGTATTAAAAGTGTGCAATACATTTACATATAATGTAGAACTTCTGAATATTTTTCATATGGAAATGAGTTATTTCTGCAACATAAATTTTAACCTTTCGGTATATACAGGTGATTTATTTTCCATTTTTTAAACGGGCAAGCAGGGATATTTTACGGACGCGAGACTGCAATTTTTAACCAACCGAAAATTTTCAAAATTAAGGAGTTATTTAAGGATGTTAAAACACATTCATCCATGTTTGTACGCTCCTAGTATGTATTTATAGATGTGATTACATCTGGACATTATTTCTGAACTTTCATTTCGTAATATATATATATATATATATATATATATATATATATATATATATGCCTTCTTCTACCGAGCGCCCATAGCACAGAGATAGAATCGCCGATTCGGTCGGGTTTCGATCCTGGGTTAAAAAGCAATCGGAGTCTAACCGTACTGATGAGCTGTGATACAGCGAAACAGAGCTGTCTGCGGATGACTATATATATATATATATACTCCTTTAGACCTTCTGAATGATTCACTTAGTTTTATAAGGAAAATAACCTTTTTTAACATTTTATTTCATTCTCACGTGTTCAATCACACATTCTCATACATAAAAAATGATTAATATAGTCTTTAATTTTGTAAACATTCGATAAAAATGATCAAAACAACAACAACAAAAAAACGGGACTGTCTATTTAAACGCACGCAGACAAAAAATATGACTTTCTTACAGAAATATAAGCAAAAAAAGTGGATTCTCAGCATGCTGAAAATGCGATTATATTACTTACACCTAGAGCCCCATGAGCCGAATATATGAGCAACAGTAAAGTTTTGGAGAAAAAGGAAACAAATAACACACTTATATAATATTATGTAAGAGACAGTTGAAATCTCTAGGGTAGATAATGAGAAAAAAAGGCTAGGAAAATATGAAACTCAGATTGAAGGCATGAGGGATAAAAGTGAATAACGCATAACCTACAGAAAGAGATTGAGCAAATGGATGGCGGACCAAGGCTGAGGAGAGAAAAAAGACAACATTTATTCAGAGCAATCAAGGAGAGGAAATTTAGAAAAGACAAAATTGAAAATGATTGATTTAAGAAATCCAGAAAAATTTAAAAAGTATGTTTAATAAATGTTAACAGAAATAATATGAAAGGAAACAAAGTGAAAAAGTAATAATGATGATAATATTTGGTTAAAGGACTCCAGAAAATTTAAGGTTCTCGTATTAACCAGACATTGTATCGACAATGACAATTAAATAAGGGCTAAAATGCCAACAGCAAAAATATGAATTTATGAAAGAAAAAGTCTAAAAAGTATAATAAATATGGAAATTAAAAGAAGTTATAATAAAGAGAAGCGTGTTTAAAAGTTAAAAAAAGAAACAAACAAACAGAGAAAAGGAGGTTTTCTACTACTTAAATCTGCAGAAAAACAAAGTTTTAAATATTCCTTCACGATGTTTGGCTGATTTGTTTTCGATTCAATAAGTTAGAACAAGTAAGAAGAAGTTAATTACAAAGTCTGAGAACAAAACACATTTCTAATGAGTGGGAAGAAAAACAAAAAGTTGTAATGCAAAGCAATTGATTCATGCAGGGCTGTAATTGGCAATGATATTCATAGATGTGACATTCAAGTAACACAGATTTTCGGAGAGTTTCGGCAAGTATAGAACCATTAAATACTCCTGTTTATTTTTAAAGGTTAATAAGATTTCTGCATAAGAATTTGTCAAAATCATTGAAGCAGTCTTCTCGACGTTTAACTGACGATATCTTACATAATATCGCAGCAGATTGCAAAAACTAGCGAATAGATGAACATATGCAAAATCTCGAGAAAAATAGTATCTTTTACATCAGAAAAGTACATGTATTTAGCACGTGTAAGTGATAGAATTTGGCCAATTTTTTAAACTACGCTCTGCTAGGTGATGTTCTCCTATAGTTTCTTTTAATATATATTTAATAAAATTTTAACTCGTTGCTGACATTTGTAATGTTTCCGTTGTAACTTGTAATGATTTTCAAACTTGTGAATTTCGTATATCACACAGATTTTTGGATAGTTTCGGCAAGTATAGAACCATTATATAATCCTGTTAATTTTAAAGGTTAATTGTGGTGCACTGGATATCGGCTCGGAACGTTAAATAGGGTAACCGAGTTCGAATTCCAGCCGAATTCATTGCATTCACTTACGCGCAAATACCCTTGGGAAAGGTAATAATCAGTCCATTCCTTCCAGTTATGGGTTAAATATCGGGACTGATTGGGTTAAATATCAGGACTGATTGGGTTCTATAGCCTTTTATAGCCTTGTTGGCAACCAGTCTACCACAGAAAGCAATGGCAACCTACTGCGGGATAATCTTCTGCC
Source organism: Ascarosepion bandense (assembly GCA_037127315.1). Classification (NCBI taxonomy): domain Eukaryota; kingdom Metazoa; phylum Mollusca; class Cephalopoda; order Sepiida; family Sepiidae; genus Ascarosepion; species Ascarosepion bandense. The sequence goes on along the minus strand of JBBBDQ010000772.1, from coordinate 2,751,415 downwards.
CAGTCAGTCATGTCTATTTCGAGACATGACCGCCCAAGTGTGTTTCACGTATGGCACTAAACTGACTGAATAAAATTTTAGCATAAAAATTTGTCAAAATCATTGAAGCAGTCTTCTCGAAGTTTAAATAAAGATATTCTGTCGACAAATCCAGTCAGTATCGTTTACAAATTGTGTATTATTGAAAAAATGTAATATTATTTGAAATCGAGGAAAAGAAAACGAACAATGTAAGCAGAAAATTCGAATCAGAATGCACAGAGAAAGAAAATCTCATTAATCCGTTGTGGTTGGAAATGAACAAGAAAAATATTTAGTTCGAAAATGTAGTTAAATAGTTTAATTATAAGAACGATTCCGTAGTGGCGGAGAGATAGCATGCGCGGCTCGTAACCCGAAGGTCTGTAGATCGAAACTTCGGACTGGCAGATGATTTTCTCCTATACGATTTGTAACTGTTTTCATACTAGAGATGTTCAAGTATCACATATATTGCAGCAGTTTGCAAAAACTAATGAAAAGTGGAACATATGAAAAACCTCGAGAAAAATAAGAGCCATTACATTAGAAAAATAGATGTATTGCAGTTTAATAAAAACGATTAAGGGTATACAACTTTGTTAACTTTTTTGGATTTCCTATAATGAAAACATTTTAGGAAAATTTGTAGTGGGCACTCATTGAAAATATATATTGCTGTTTATGCTACAGAAATAGTCAGTAAAGATATACTGAAATATTTCTCGATCAAATGTAATGAACTTTTTTCGGTGATTTCAAATACATTTTTATAGTACAAAAGCAATCATTGGAATTTTTGACTTTAAATCAATCGATTTTTGTGTTTAAACGACACTGTACTTGTGTAGAGATTTACACACATTTTTCAACATGAAATATATTTAATCTTCCATTTGGTGAAACATCAACTACAAAGAATTATTCTAATTATCAATAATTTAAAAAAGATTTATTTTCGAAAAAACAACGGTCAGTAAAACATCGTTTTCAACTTGTGTATATTCAATAAATGTAATTTGTTTTATTTAAATCAAGGAAAAAAATACGAACATTATAAGCAGAAAATTCGAATCAGAGGCAGAGAAAAAGTAAATCTCATTAATCCGTTGTGGTTGGATATGAACAATAAGAATCATTTAGTATGAAAATATAGAAAATATTTTAAGTGTAAGAATGATTCTGTAGCAGCAGCGTGTCGCAGAGGAAGCGTGCTGGGCTCAGAAGTCCGTAGATCGAAACTACGCTCTGCTAGGTGATGTTTTCCTATAGTTTTTTTTTTTCATTTATATTTACTAAACTTTTAACTCATTGCTGACATTTGTAATGTTTCCGTTGTAACTTAAAATGATTTTCAAACTTGTGAATTTCGTATATCACACAGATTTTTGGATAGTTTCGGCAAGTATAGAATCATTATATAATCCTGTTTATTTTCAAAGGTTAATAATATTTTTGCATCAGCATTTGTCAAAATCATTGAAGCAGTTTTCTCGACGTTTAACTGACGATATCTTACATAATATCGCAGCAGATTGCAAAAACTAGTGAATAAATGAACATATGTAAAATCTCGAGTAAAATAATATCTTTTACATCAGAAAAGAACATTAATTTAGCATGTGCAATTTAATAGAAACGTGTAAGTGATACAATTTGGCCAATTTTCTTAACTCGTTTTCTTTGATTTCCTATAATGAAAACATTTTATGAAAATTTGTAATGGGCATTCATTGAAATTATATATTATGGTTTATGCTACAGAAATAGTCTGTCAAGATATATTTAAATATTTCTCGATCAAATGTAATGAACTTTTTCGGTGATTTCAAATACATTTCCATGGTACAAAAGTTAGTTGAATGCATTTTCACAAAGCAATCGTTGGAATTCTTTTGACTTTAAATCAATCGTTTTTTGTGTATAAACGATACTGTACTTGTGTAGAGATTTACACACATTTTTCAACATGAAATATATTTAATCTGCCATTTGGTGAAACATGAACTACTAAGAATTATTCTAAATATCAACAATTTGAAAGAGATTCATTTTCGACAAATCCACGGTCAGTATAATATCGTTTTCAAATTGTGTATTATTGAATAAATGTAATCTTTTTTTGAAATCAAGGAAAAGTATACGAATATTATCAGCAGAAAATTCGAATCGGGATCAGAGAAAATGTAAATCTCATTAATCCGTTGTGTTTGGATATGAAAAATAAAAATGATTTAGTACGAAAATATAGTTAAATGATTTACTTGTAAAACAGCTTCGGTAGCAGCAGAGTGGCACAGAGGAAGCGTGCTGGGCTCGTAACTCCGAGGACCCTACATCGAAACTACGCTCTGCTAGGTGATGTTTTCCTATAGGCATTTTTTTTCATATATATTTACTAAACATTTAACTCATTGCTGGCATTTATAATGTTTCCGTTGTAACACAAAATGATTTTCAAACTTGTGAATTTCGTATATCACACAGATTTTTGGATAGTTTCGGCAAGTATAGAAGCATTATATAATCCTGTTTATTTTAAAATGTTAATATTATTTTTGCATCAGCATTTGTCAAAATCATTGAAGCAGTCTTCTCGACGTTTAACTGACGATATCTTACATAATATCGCAGTAGATTGCAAAAACTAGTGAATAGATGAGCATATGTAAAATCTCGAGAAAAATAATATCTTTTACATTTTTTTTTAATAAGCGATTCACCCCGAGCAAGGCATGTCACTGCCACTACTGCGCAGGGGGCTACATAGAGTGGAGAAAGGATGATTAAATGTAGGAAATATCAGAGGGTCGGTGATAGGCGGGTAAGTATATAGAGAATGAGGGTTGGGTAGAAGAGAGTGTTCTGAGAATAATTGGGAATAAGTGTGATAGGAGGTGTCTATTGACCCTACATTTAAACACCTGGAGATTGTAGCTGTGGGGAAAGCAGACTTCTGGAAGGGAGTTCCACAGGCGGGAAGTACGAGAAAAGAAGCTGTTGGAGTAGAATTTACGGTTACATCTGATTTGTTTAACTGTAAAATGGTGGGACCTAGTTGCTAATCTAGTATCTCTTGTGAATTCATGCTTAGGCGGCACCAGAGATCTAAGCTCATCGGAGCAGAAGCCATGAAAGTACTTCTAGAAGAGGTACAGGGAAGCCACATCACGCCGGTGAGAGAGTGGTTGCAACCGGTCTGCCAAGTCAGTATCAACCACGTTACAGATCCTCCTTTGTATTTTGTCAAGAAGCCCAAGGAGAGCAGCAGGGGCACCCGACCAGATATGGCAACAATATTCTATACACGGGCGGATGGTAGATTTGTATATGTGTAGAATAGATTCAGGTGGGAAAAACTTCCGGGCCCTGCACAGAGAGCCGACTTTCATAGCAGCAGATTTGGCAATGGATTCGATATAGTCATTCCATTTGAGGTCCGCCGAAAGGGTAAGGCCAAGGAGGCGTAGTATTTTACTCTCTGGGAGGCCAGCCTGTCCCATGCTAATGGGAGGTAAATGCGATTGTCTGTGGTGGTTAGTTGATAACAGCTTCGTTTTAGAGGCATTGAAATTTACCAGCCATTTCCTACCCCTGGCCACTACGGATTGGAGGTCCCTTTCAAGTACGGCAGCGAGGTTCACCTTGTCGTCCACACCTGGTTTTTGATCGATGCGAGAATAGATTGTTGTGTCATCGGCATACATGCCAACTTGGGATCTAATGGTGTCGGGGAGATCATTAATGTAGATCAGAAAGAACGTGGGACCTAGGATAAAACCTTGACGGACTCCCGCGTTCATATGGTAGTTTTGGGAGGCATGCCCATTTAATACCACCTTCAATGTGCGGTTAGAGAGGAAAGACTGGATGAGGTCAAACAGATGTCCAGTTATCCCGTAGCTCCGCAGTTTGCACAAGAGGCCAGCATGCCAGACCCTGTCGAACGCTTTGGAGATATCCAGGGCAACGGTTCGGGCTTCACCATTCTTGTCAAGTGCCCGGTATATGTACTCGGTAATGGTCGTTAGCATATCAGCAGTTGACCTGGTGAACCGAAACCCGTACTGTTTGTCAGAGAGAAGCCTGTTGGCCGTGAGATGCTGAATCACCTCGGCGTTTATAATGGCTTCGAAAACTTTGCCAAAGATCGGAAGGAGACTAATAGGACGGTAATTGGTGGGGTTTGAGGGTTCGCCAGAATTCTTAAATATAGGAACTACGCAGGAGGACTTCCAACAGGTAGGAAAACAGGAAGCAGATAGGCAGAGGTTATAGAGTTTAGAGAGGACAGAGGAGAGTTCTGGGGCACATTTCTTCAGTACTATGACTGGGATTCCGTCGCCGCCACTCGCTTTGTGTGGGTCAAGTTGTGCAATTATCTTGGCGACCAGCGAGGGTGTAATGTGGACGTTATTTAGTTGAGCCTTAGTTCTGGGTGGGAAGTCTGGTGTAGGTATTCCTAACGAGTCCAGTGTCGAATTGGTTGAGAATCTACGGGCAAAGCATTCAGCCTTGTCCGCTGGGTAGGTGAGAACTTCAAACTCATTGATTAGTGGGGGTATTGAAGTCTTGTTCCTGCTGAGCACGCTTTTGCAGAGACGCCAGTAATCTTTGGAACCAAACTTAGAGGATGCTATGGGTTGCCTAATTCTGGTAGCAAACGCCCTCTTAGCTTCGTTCAGTACTTTTTTACACTTGTTCTGTGCTGAGGCGAAAAGGCGCCTGTTTTGGTTCGACGAGCAGCTTCGATAGAGCCGGAAGAAATGGTTCAGGTGGGCAATGGCGGCCGAGCAAGCGGGTGAGAACCAGGGGGACGAATTTGGTTTTAGTTGGAATTTCCTGGCTGGGGGAGGCACAGTCTTCGACAGGAAGATCAAAGACGTTGTTCCAGGGGACGTCGCAGAGGAAGTCTCTGAACGAGTCCCAGCCTGCTCTTTGGCAGCAGTATGATATTCTGCTGGTCTGGTTTTCTTGGGTATAGTTAGTGCGGATTGAGAGGTTGACGGAGACTACGGCGTGGTCAGAGTTTCCGAGGGGGCAGAGTTGCCTGGTAGTGCAGGAGTCTGGGATGGAGGTAAAGCAAAGGTCGAGTCATGAGTCCCTTCCGTTAGGGTTTTTAGAGAAACGCGTGGGGAAGTCCACCACTTGCGTTAGAGCTTGGGTTATTGAAAAATACATGGTGCGGATCCCAGCAAGGTCGGTGGCTGAGTTTTCAAGCCACTTGGTGTGGTGGGCGTTAAAATCGCCAAACACAAATATATGGGCAGATGGGTGAGAAGAAATGGCCCTGTCGATATTAGTAGAGATGCAATCAAGTACCATACAGTCAGAGGAGGAGGGAGAGCGGTAGAGGAAGAAGAGATAGCTAACCGAGCTTAGAAGTGAGAGGCGGAAGCACATGAAGGAATGAGCAAGGGATTCAAGAGATGTGACTCTGGCTAGGGGAAGTTGTTCGCTGACATATACACCAAGCCCATGCATATGGACATTGGAGTCCTTCCGGAAGAGGGGAAGGTAACCAGGAACGAACAGCTCCGAAGAGGGGATAGAAGGGTCAAGGTTAGTCTCACATATAGCTAAGATATCGGGTGAGTTAGTTAGAAGGAATGATTCTACACTATTAAAGTTACTGCGAATACCTCGTATGTTTGTGAAGGAAACGCATCAGAAAAGAACATGTATTTAGCATGGGCAATTTAATAGAAAAGTGTAAGTGATAGAATTGGGCCAATTTTCTTAACTCGTTTTCTTTGATTTCCTATAATGAAAACATTTTAGGAAAATTTGTAATAGACATTCATTGAAATTATATATTGCTGATTATGCTACAGAAATAGTCTGTCAAGATATATTTAAATATTTCTCGATCAAATGTAATGAACTTTTTCGGTGATTTCAAATACATTTCCATGGTACAAAAGTTAGTTGAATGCATTTTCACAAAGCAATCGTTGGAATTCTTTTGACTTTAAATCAATCGTTTTTTGTGTATAAACGATACTGTTCTTGTGTAGAGATTTACACACATTTTTCAACATGAAATAAATTTAATCTGCCATTTGGCGAAACATCAACTACTAAGAATTATTCTAAATATCAACAATTTGAAAGAGATTGATTTTCGACAAATCCACGGTCAGTATAATATCGTTTTCAAATTGTGTATTATTGAATACATATAATCTTTGTTTGAAATCGAGGAAAAGTATACGAATATTATCAGCAGAAAATTCGAATCGGGATCAGAGAAAATGTAAATTTCATTAATCTGTTGCGGTTGGATATGAACAATAAAAATGATTTAGTACGAAAATATAGTTAAATGATTTACTTGTAAAACAGCTTCGGTAGCAGCAGAGTGGCGCAGAGGAAGCGTGCTGGGCTCATAACTCAGAGGTCCGTAGATCGAAACTTCGCTCTCCTAGGTGATGTTTCCCTATAGGCATTTTATTTTCATATATATTTACTAAACTATGAACTCATTTCTGACATTTGTAATATTTCCGTTGTAACTTAAAATGATTTTCAAACTTGTGAATTTCGTATATCACACAGATTTTTGGATAGTTTCGGCAAGTATAGAAGCATTATATAATCCTATTTATTTTCAAAGGTTAATAATATTTTTGCATCAGCATTTGTCAAAATCATTGAAGCAGTCTTCTCGACGTTTAACTGACGATATCTTACATAATATCGCAGCAGATTGAAAAAACTAGTGAATAGATGAATATATGTAAAATCTCGAGTAAAATAATATCTTTTACATCAGAAAAGAACATGTATTTAGCATGGGCAATTTAATAGAAAAGTGTAAGTGATAGAATTGGGCCAATTTTCTTGACTCGTTTTCTTTGATTTCCTATAATGAAAACATTTTAGGAAAATTTGTAATGGGCACTCATTGAAATTACATATTATTGCATAATATTGACAGAAATAATCAGTCAAGATATACTGAAATATTTCTCGATCAAATGTAACGAACTTTTTCGGTGATTTCAAATACATTTCCATGGTACAAAAGTTAGTTGAATGCATTTTCACAAAGCAATCGTTGGAATTCTTTTGACTTTAAATCAATCGTCTTTTTGTGTATAAACGATACTGTTCTTGTGTAGAGATTTACACACATTTTTCAACATGAAATAAATTTAATCTGCCATTTGGTGAAACATGAACTACTAAGAATTATTCTAAATATCAACAATTTGAAAGAGATTCATTTTCGACAAATCCACGGTCAGTATAATATCGTTTTCAAATTGTGTATTATTGAATACATGTAATCTTTTTTTTAATCGAGGAAAAGAAAACGAACATTATAAGCAGAAAATTCGAATCGGAATCAGAGAAAATGTAAATTTCATTAATCCGTTGCGGTTGGAATGAACAATAAAAATGATTTAGTTCGAAAATATAGTTAAATAATTTACTTGTAAGATAGATTCTGTAGCGGCAGAGTGGCGCAGAGGAAGCGTACTGGGCTTGTAACTCAGAGGTCTGTCGATCAAAACTACGCTCTGCTCGGTGATGTTTTCATATAGGCTTTTTTGTTTCATATATATTTACTAAACTTTTAACTCATTTCTGACATTTGTAATATTTCCGTTGTAACTTAAAATGATTTTCAAACTTGTGAATTTCGTATATAACACATATTTTTGGATAGTTTCGGCAAGTATAGAATCATTATATAATCCTATTTATTTTTAAAGGTTAATCAGATTTTTGCATCAGAATTTGTCAAAATCATTGAAGCAGTCTTCTCGACGTTTAACTGACGATATCTTACATAATATCGCAGCAGATTGCAAAAACTAGCGAATAGATGAACATATGTAAAATCTCGAGAAAAATAATATATTTTACATCAGAAAAGAACATTAATTTTGCATTTGCAAGAGAAACGTGTAAGTGATAGAATTTGGTCAGTTTTTTAACTGTCTGTCTTTGCTTTCCTATAATGAAAACATTTTATGGAAATTTGTAGTGGGCACTTATTGAAAATATTTATTATTGTTTATGCTACAGAAATAGTCAGTCAAGATATACTGAAAAATTTCTCGATCAAATATCTTTTTTCAAACAGGAGCAGATTTTCATGTCTTTTTTCCTGTTTAGGAAGATGTTCCTAGTTACTCTCTTCTCCTCCGGTTCTAGTCCTAGTTTTGTCGCAAGCCTTTTGCAGTAATTGTTGATTGTGGCAACGTCTCTTCATTCTAAGTGTACCGATTTGGCTGTTTCCTGGTTGCTGCTTCTGACTGGTAGTTAGGAGCCTGAATTTTTGCGTTGCGTTATGACATGCTGCTTTGATGAGCAGTTGAATTATTCCTTTATTTATGTCGGGCATGGATGTGTGTCCCTGCAAGAACCACTGGGCCAACCCTGAGGCCCCAATCTGCTGCAGTTTGGGCTAGTTTCCCTCCCACACATACTGCTTATAGAGATTGACTGATTCTACTTTAGGCCTCTCTCCTAATGAAACTCAATAACCATGAATACACACTACCATAATAGCAAAACTCTCCGTTCACCCCACTCTCATCAGTATTCTTATCCTTCTCTTACCTACTTCCTGACACCCCCTATAACCTGTCACTCGTTTTCATAAATTTCCTCCTATGTAACCCCGTGAGCACCTGTGGCAGTAAACTGGTTATAAAAAAATAAAAAAATATAAGTTATATAAGATTTTGACTATCCACTCTTTGATTTTACGACATTTTCTTTTGTCAAACTTGAAGAAATCTCTTTTCATGTTTTGGCCAAATAATTATGCTTATATTTTATTTTCATTTCGTAATTATTACGTCTAATTCAATGATTCATACTTTCCCATTCTTTTAGATCTTCTATCCGATTTTTTAAGTATGAATTTTGCTCGTCCTGTTGTTTCAAATGAATATATTGTTGCACTTTTTGGGACATATACATATACTGTGCAGACCGCTAGGAACCAACCCATTTTATAGTTCAACAATAGAAGGCTTAACCAATCAGGAAGCTCAAAATATTCAATGCGACGTGTATAAATGGCGGCCATATTTTTTTCCGAATATTGGAGTTCGATTCTTGTTCTCTTGGCGTGTTATTATTGTCGTTCGTTCGTTTGCTCGGTCTGTCAGTTCGATTCGGTGTGTGTTGCTTACTGAAAGTTCGTTCGTCGGTACGGGATAGAAGTGCGATAGCTAGTATTTTCAGGCGTAGAAAATACTACGACAAAGAGCCTCCCTTGGCAGGAGTGCAAAATGGAAGAGGCCTCGAGAACGCCTTAGTCGTCAATTCTCTCTACCCTGGTCTGGAGTGAGGGAAATGAAAGGGAATGGCACGTGCCAAGTGCTGAAAGTCAAGAGTCGACACTGCCCGATACCAACAAAACTCATGCAATGGCCTCAAAAAGGCTAGAATCACCAGTTCCTTCCACCTCGGCGTGGAGTGGAGAAAAAACAGTACAGAAAGATGAGACGTACTACGAAGCAGCGAAGGAGAAATTCGCAGAGTTCATTTCCGGTTCCCGGACAATTAAGTGTAGTTGAACCGAGGATTATCTCCCTGCTGACCAAGGACCCGAAAACACACAAGTTTGTTGGGGTCAGCATGGAGACCATTGAAGAGGCTGTCAAAAGCCTTCAGATTAAGGCCAAAATGGTGGCACGAGAAGCCACGCAATGTAGGACGTCCTGCTGAATGCTCAAGTGGAGGCGAAGCAGTTGGCCTGTGCCACATTAACAACAAAAACGCTTCGCCTCCAGACCGAGTATATGGGCACTCGTAAGACCAGAGTGACTCTACACGGTGTACCAATGGGCATTGCAGAAGACCGTATTAAAGTCCTTTTTGCCCAATATGAGAAAGTGCCGTAGGTAGAGGTGGTCAAGAGCATGGCCGGTTTTGGCTTGGGAGACAAGACCCTACAGGTGACGGTATCCAGAAAGGAATTCAGAGAGATCCCAATCATTCATGGGCAGATCCATATACGTCGTGGTGGAGGGAAGGAGGCCAGCATGCTGGATCTGTGGAGCATCGGATCATTTGGCAAATGGATGCCCACAGAACCCGGCTCCGAATACTCAGCAATCCCAAGCACCAGTGGCGAAAGACGGAAAAGTACAGGAGTACCCAGAAAGAATCTCAAAAGAATGGAAATTTGTAAGTGGCTGGGCAAAAAAGGCCAAAAGGAAAACCGGTACAGACACTTCTGCCACAGGAAAAGACGTCCCCGGTCAAGCAGGGCGTCCCACAGGAGAAAGAGAAAAAATTCCCGAAGAAAAAATCCTCGGAGAAAAAATCCCCAGAGGGAAATTCCACAAAGAAATCTACTGTGAAACAAGCAACAGAGCAGCAGTTGATGGAAGAAAAAATGGAGGCTGATATGCCAGCACCCGGTCCTCCTCATTGAAAAAGGGAAGACAGGAGGAGAAAGAGGAAGCAGAAAAACCCAAGGTACTGAGAAGGAGTCGAGCAGAAGAGGAAAAACTACCTGCAAGATCGTCATCTGTGCCTGTGTCTCCGGAGAGACCTAAAGACTCATATGCAACCAAGGCAAAGAGCTTCCCTTCTTCTCCCACAAAAAATCCCACTGATCCTGGTTTCGCAGCTTACCTCACTCACTCCAATCAATTCCCCCTCTACCACTCCCCCCAACCCCCCAAAAAAGAAATACCTCCCTAAGGGAGAAGTACTTTGTCAAATAGACAAGAAAGAAGTGTCGGCTCAAAGGAAGATCATTTTTAAGCCGCTGTTGAAGCTGACCTCCGTGGATATGAATTCCACGGACGATCCAAAGAACTTTTCTAAGGCCCCAGGTGTCATCACCCTTATCCGTAGTACGGAAGGGAACCTGAGGGTCTGGGACCACTTGGCTGTGGCCAAAAAATTTTACAAGAACATACACCAAAGCTGCGTAAAATGGCCAAATTATGTGCAGGGAGGGGCCCTATTTTGCTCCACCCCTGCATATATAGGGTCTTAAAACTAAACTATCACACGGACATCGGTGTCTTAGACGGACGGATTACGTCCGATGTAGGAACTGGTTCCCTAGGACAGTCCCTCGGGGTCCCTATTGCCAGAGATTTTCTCTTTTTTCTACTTTCAAATCTAACGGATGTCAATCAAGTTAGCTAGTTTGAATGCGAAGCGCTTGAGGGATCGGAGTAAGACTGTCCGCCTGCTTCGGGACTTCTTGTCTTTCGGCCTGAATGTGGCCGCGATCCAAGAGACTCACTTTGGTTGCGAGGTCGATGCCTGTGTGCTGTCTAACGACTTTGTCGTCTATTCAGCATATGGGAACCGATTGGCCAGAGGAGTTTCTTTGCTGGTTAGGCGTGCCCTGGACGCGAAGTTGGACCTTATTCATGTTGGCACCGAGGGCCAGTTGATCGTGGCCGATATTGCAGTGAAAAGCACCTCGTTTCGTCTGATTGCGGTTAATGATCGGGAGGAGCGGGTCTCGTTTTTTCGGCTGTTGGAGCCCTTCCTGGTTGATTCTTCGCTATTATTCCTAATGGGAGACTGGAATACCATCCTGAACCCCAAGTGGGATAGCAGGTGGCGTGGTGATAGTAGCCTGGTTGATCTGATTAACGAATTTGATGTCGTTGATAGATACCGGGTCGATCATCCAGGTGGGAAGATGTGAACGTGGACTCATAGTTGGCCTTCTACCCGGGTATCTAGTTATCTGGATAGAATGTTAGTGAGAGAACCCGACATAGATTTTCTAGATTGTCCGACATTCCACTGGTTAGGCTACACGGACCACAAACTTGTTTGTGCCCGTGTAGCGTTAGACTTTAGGCCTAGAATGGCTGGTTATTGGAAGTTCAGCTAATTAATGTAGTGAAGCGGGCGTTAACTGGAGAAGTCATTGGGAATAAGTGTTGGGAGTATCTTAAGAATAGGATTTGGTCTTTCACCACTGAATATACCCAACCGCTCACACTAGATAAGACTAACGAGGTGAAGACGCTTAAAGCTAATTTCTTCCGGGTGGCAGCTGGTGGGGATCCCCTAGAGATAGCCTTAGCTAAGGAGGCTCTGGAGCGTTCGACTAGCGAGCGTTACATGGTTCAGGTAATTAGACATAGGTTAAGCAATATGCCTTCCGAAGCAGTGAACATGGGCGCAGAACTGCGTAAAGAAGACATGCGTCGAGCCGGCGATCGGTACATTGGAGAGGTGCGCGACCCGGAGGGACATACCCTTCGGTCGACCGACGACATGTGCGAGGCGTTTCAGCGGAAAACTAAACTGGTTTACCAAAGAGCCTGGTCACCGTGATGAGGAGTTTCGCAGCTATTTGACTGACTTCCGCCGGTTTTTGCCGGCTGATCCAGCTAGCAGAGAGAGAAAGAGAGAGAGAGAGAGAGAGAGAGAGAGAGAGAGAGAGAGAGAGAGAGAGAGAGAGAGATTACGGAGGACGAAGTCTACGCGGCTTTGAAGAAGGTCGGCAGAGGCAAGTCGCCAGGTTTGGATGGTTTGTCCTATGAATTGTACTTGAGGTTGTCGCACATCTTTGTCCTGATCTTGACTGTCGTGTTTAACAAATGGTTCCGGCAGTGGTCTATCGCTATGTTGAGAAAAGACAAAAATGTTGGGAGGGAACTAGATGGTTACAGGTCCATAACGCTGCTAAACACAGAGTTAAAGATTTTGGCCAAGATCCTGACGAATCGCTTGCAGCTAGTTTCCGAGTCTCTGTTGGGACCTGAACAGACTTGTGCTGTGAGAAGACGAACAATTCAGAGCAACCTCTAATTGATCCGCAAGATTCTAAAGGGTGTAAAAGACGATGATGAAGCCGCGCTGATCAATTTGGATCAGCCCAAGGCATTTGATAGCGTTGACCATGGCTACCTGGCCGCTGTCCTGCAGGCAACCGGATTCGTACCCAACTTTTTCTGCTGGATTAGTCTCCTGTATCAATCCCCTACGGCTGTAGTACAGGTGAACGGAAAGTTGTCAAGCGCTTTTGCGCTGTCTAGGTCGGTCCGACAGGGTTGTCTACTGTCGTCTTTACTTGATACTTTGGCGTTGGAACCTCTCCATCGCTGGCTAAGTAACAGGACGTGCAGCCCGGCCCTACGTAGAATCGCTGTCCCTGGTGGTGTTTGAGCCAGGGTTTCCGCGTACACCGATGACGTCACTAACTTCGTGTCCTCCCGGAGTGACATTGAGATGGTACAGAAGGCGCCTGAACGGTACGAACACGTGACAGGGGTAAAGATTAACCGTGACAAGATTTCTGGTTTGCGGTTAGGTGCTTGGAAGGGTGCTATCGTTCCGGGGCCCTTCGACTAGACGGACGGCCTTGTCCGCATTCTTGGAGTGTAGTTTGGGCCCGACCTTCAGTTGGAGAAAAATTGGTCTCAAGTACAGGCAAAGGTCGGCGCGTTGGTCGAGATTTAGCGTCGAAGGAATTTGTCCTTAAAGGATTTGGCTGAGGTGTGTGTTACATACGTCTTTCCCATGATCCTTTACCGGCTGTTTGTACTTCCACTTTGTGAACGACGTGAGAAGACGATCGAGCGTTTGCTATTCTCCCTTCTGTGGAGAAGACGCAAACATCACGTCGACAAACGTGTCTGTTACCAACGTCCGTGTCATGGGGGTCTGGGATGCCGCACTTAAGGAGCCACAAGCTCGCTTCAAGGGTGGTCTTTCTAATGGAAGACTCATTGCTGGCGAGGATAGTGAGGGACGCGTTCCCTAGCCTTACTATCACTCCCCCCATCTCGAGGCGGTGCCGTAAGCCTCTGAAGCGATCGAGTTTTCTCCTCGAATGTCTGGCGGCCTTGAGGGCCATTTCTCGGTCCAGTGACCTTTCTCAGCCTAAGAAAGTCTTCTATCAGGGATTAGGGGCGGATGTCGCGAAGGATCCACTACGCGAAGTGCTCGGCATGTCGGGGAGTGAGTATCGCTCTTTTTGGTCTTAGGCACCAGGTGCCGATTATTTCAGCAACTCTGACTTTTCACTTACCTGGCGATTGGCTCGGAATCTGTTGTCTCTCAATGACGCGGCCTTTATATGGGGTCTGGCGGATTTGCCAGATTGTGAACGCTGTGACCTTGGTTTAAAGAAGACGTCCGCACACGCCTTCTACCATTGTTCTCGGGTTCACCCTCTATGGGAACTTGTCGGCGAGTTGACTGCTCGTATCGCGCCGCGCGAGCTCGTGCACATTGATCGTGCATAAAGCTGTGACAATGTGTCACCCACGTTTTCGGGAGTGAAGCGAATGGTGTTTCTGTTGCTGCTGACTGCGGCTCGAATGGTAATATGGACGACGCGACTAGAGGAAGTCTTGCGGGGTCACCGATTTTCACATCAGGATCTGATCCTATATTTTGAGCATCAGCTCAAAATTAAGATTAGACATGATTGGAAACGGTTGACCTCGACAGGCTTTAGCAAAAAGTGAGTAAATGTGGCGAGCCTGGTTAGCGTGAACGGGGCTAGCCTTGATTTTCTCTTTTAGATCTGCTAGTCACATCGGGGTGAATTCCGTTGGAACCCTCTCCTGGTTAAGGTAGTTCCTTTTTGTGTACCTAGTTAATGGGAATGAATGTGATTCCTAGCCTTTCCCCGGCATTGTCTTTTGTTATGATCCAGGTCGAGATTCCCATTTTTCCCAGTTTTTTTTTCCCATTTTAACTCGTCTGGGTCAGGATTATATTCTCCCCATCCAGTTTATTTTCTCTTCTCCACCCCACTGTAGAAAGTGTGCCTCTTGATTTTTTCCTTTGTTTTGTGAGTTGGTTGGGTTCAACTAACATCATGATTTCTGTTTGTAGCTTTTGTCTAAAAAGAAATTTTTGTTTTTGGGATTTATGCCATTCCCCTCCCCACATATCATTTCATGATATATTTTTAAATATATTTTAGTATTTATTATTCATAATAAAATTTTTATGCACATTTGGGGTTTTTAGGTCCCTGTTAAGTTTGAGGTATTTTGATGTATGAAGGATTGAGTGCTGATGGACAAATTCTTGTAGTGGATGAGAAAATTGTAAAGTATGTTTGGGTCGTGAGTCGGATAAGCTAGGTATAGGATAGGTACTGCAGGCCAGCCTGAGTTTTTGTCCCCCCCTCAAATCGGCATCGTGTCATAATTGTATGTTTTCATACAATAAATATTGAGTTTCAATCCGATTCTGGAGAGTGTCTGATTCGAGAGTGTTGGTCTTTGACGTTGTTTCATTGAACAGATTACGTACGGCAAGGATACTCTATATCCATATACTATGACGAACATGGTCAACAGATGCCAAAAGGATACTCTATATCCAGGAACGTTGTCAACATTACCTTCAATCCCTTACTTTGTGACTATCATGGACTGTTGTTGCTATATGATATACATTCGGGAGATTGATTCTCTATTATAATCAATACATAAACTGATCCCTGCACTTTATCCATAAATTATGGCGAATTTTAGCAACATATATGTTGTATGTGCTATTTTGTAAATCGTGACTCTCATGCACGGATGTATTCTTTGAGTTAAATTAAAATGTATATATCAATATTCGTTTTGTCTCAATATACAAATGATGGATTTAATTCGACACTACACACTATGAATACAATTTTCTACTGACTGTGCGTTATTCGATAATAAATCTTCAGTTACGTAGGTTTAACTTTATTATAGCTCTTATGTTGAAAGTTTATATATAACTTTATACATGTTTGTTGTTTTTATAATCGTATCGCCCCAAGCAAGACATTTTATTGCCACTGTTGTGCAGGGGGTTACATAGGAGGAAATTATGAGAAAGAGTGACAGGTTATGGGGGTGTCAGGAAGTTGTTAAGAGAAGGATGAGAATACTGATGAGAGTGGAGTAGACGGAGAAAGAAGCATGAGAGAGAGAGGATGCAAGTCAGTGAGATAGGAGATGACTATTGACTTTACATTTAAATTCTTGGAGATTGTAGCTGTCGGGGAAGCAAGTAAACAGAAGGGAATTCTACAGGCGGCAAGTGCTAGAAAAAATCTTCTGGAGTAGAATTTGCGTTTATATTTTATTGGCTTCACAGTAAAAGGGTGGAACCTAGTTGATAATCTTGTGGCTCGAGTAAATTCATATATAGGGGGCACGTACAACCTTATTTACTCACAATAAGACTATAATTATATAATAATTTTTATTATTGTTATATGAAAATGCATTGAGCTAACTTGGTACTATTGAAATGCGTTGGAAACCAGCAAAAAAAATTATTAATTGAATATTATTAAGGAAATTATTAATTGAATATTATTAAGGAAATTATTAATTGTCGAGGATTAATGGAACCAAAACTGACAGAATATTCCGGTTGCAAATAGAGTAATATGAATTTTCAATGACCTCAATAAGATTACAATATAATGTTATAAATATAGCAATATCAAATGCGATTTAACTAAATTGGGTTAATTCTATAAACTTACTTAAATTGATCATGTTCTATTAAATTGATCATGTTCTACATTAAAGCCATTCTTTTAAATAAACTTTCTTACCTACTTTAAGAGGGTTAGTTTTTACTTGAATGGACGTTAGTTCAAATATTCAGCTGAAATATAAGTTTCTGTAAACCACTGCGAGATTTAATACTATATCATTGCATTTATGAGGATATGCTTTTTTAATATTTTGGTCAATTAGATATTATCAGCATCTATGTTTTCTCTGAATTAAATAAAATGTGTATACAACTGTGTACATGTACATGTTTATTTATTCACAGTAAAGCTATGCTTTGTTGCGTTTCAGATGGGTTTACGTTTTTTTATTTATCAAATATAATTGTCATTATAATAGGTTATCATGTCTAATTGGCCAAACCTTTAAATAGAGTGGTACACGGTTATCAGATGATGTTATATTTAAACAGATTTCAAAAGTTGGAGGCTAAACCTGATTCTAAAATGGTAGCAGTCTGAGGCTACGTCAGACGTTAAAAGTTGGAAGCTATATCTGATGTTAAAATGTAGGTCGGAGTTGGATAAATAAAATATTAAAAGTTGTGAGCTAAACCCGATGTTAAAATAAGGGTGGACAGGGCTAAATTAGATGTTAAATGTTTCCAGCTCCCCGTGATGTTAAAATAGGGTTAGAATAAATCAGGTGTTAAATTTAAAGATAGCTGACGCCATACTTTATATAGAGTTTACTCATTAACGGAACTTATTTTAGAACGATTACCGAGGTTAAGCAACATCGATGCTGATCAATACCTAGATGGGTGACCACTTGAGAATACCAGGTTTTGTAAGTCTACGATGTGTGTTTGGTATAATGTATAATGACTCGGAATTGTTAACTGGAGGTCCGAGTTCCAGTTGGTTTCGTTTTATTTATTTACGCGGAAATACTTTAAGAAAAGGTGTGAATCCACCTCCTTTCACTTAGCTATTTGTTAATTAGTAAAACTTGTATCTTTGAAACTATTATTATCTCTAAAAGCAAAAATTGTAACAATCTAAAAAACCTGAAGTGGGTTGATAACCCATAGAAAATGAACAAATCAAAACAAAAACGGGAAACAGATCATTTAAATTTGGTGACAATTCACTGAATTTTGAAATGTCTTACTCAGCAATTTTCAGCAATAGATATGTGTACTTTCATAAACTAAAATTAATGAATGACGTGCAACCATCCAAATGAAATTTGACACAAGTGGAAATCTCTTGTTCACTTGAGATTAGAGGTAAAAATATAGTCTAGCTTTAAGCATTTTTGTCTTTAGAAGCCTCGGGAATAAACCTTAGCCCTCTTCCAAGTGGCAGGTGCCGCATAATGATGACAGAACCCCTGGAAATAGATCTAACTGTTGAAGCTTCTTTGAAGGCATAAATTGAAAAAAGTTACCAGTGATTTTAATACAAACGTTACTGGGAGAACAGGACGATTATGCAAACGTATTGTCAATGATTGAACAACAGAAATGTGTTGAAAATTAAGAAGAAATGGTCATAAATTAAATTTGAGTTTAATTCAGAAAGTATAAGAAATTTTGAAGTAACGCGGTAAAGACAACAGGGTATTACTAAAACCATTATTATCTCAAAGAAAATTATTCCAATATAATATTTTGTGACTTTAAATGACCGTAAGGTATAGAAAACGAATCAATTTATCAATGAAATACTGATTAGCTACACAAGCATGTCTTTTAGACCCATTTACATTATCTGGAATGTGAATGTATAAAAACTACCATGGCCACAAAGTGAGGGATCATTTTATATATTGATCATAATATGTAATTGATTCCCCACTTTACATAGACATTATAATTTCTTGTTTATCAAATTCTGATTAGGAATGAAACCACCTCTTCTTCCTTCCTAGCTGTTGGTTAATTAGTAAGATTTATATTACTAAAATCATTATTATCGTCCAAAAGAATCATCTAAAAAAATATCTGGTTTTAAATCATTCGCAAAGGATTGATAAACCGTAGAATATAAATCAATCAATCAACTAACTGTGAACATTTTTTACGGTTTGTATTATTTTCTGAAATGAAGCCTATAGTCTTTTTCCACCTATAAGACTTATAGAAAAGTTTTAGAAGCTAATATTTAAAGCGAAATGGTGAAAAATGAAGCGTTCTTAACTAGTTTAAAAATGGCTGTAGCGATATTAGACAAACGACACACGTCAGCTCAGCAGCGTTGTCATAGACTGAAGACAAGAAAGTAAATTCCGTCTTTTGTTTCGTTTTCAGTTCCAGGGAAAAGTCGAGAGTTGTTGCCTCCCAACACACTACAGTAACTTCGTGGATGTAAGGTTGTGTGTGTCCCTACATACACCTTGTACGTCCACACGAATGTGAAGGCTTCTGTGGACGTGTTTCTGAGTGTTTTAATGTGTGCTGGCGTGCGCGTGTATTCATATGTGAATGTGGATGGGTTTAGATGTAAGTGAATGTATGCATATGTGAGTGTGTATGTCAGTGCGTATGCATGGATTGAATATGACTTTCATAATTATTCGTAGTAGTTTTCCCAGTACACAAACCCTTTGCCCTTTATGTATATATATATTTTTTTGTTTATTTTTCATCCTGTGCCGAAAGCTAATTTGCTTCCTAATTGGTAAACAGAGGCAGGCGAGAATTTTGTCGGAAATGAGGTGCGATTCAAAAGCGCCTATTTGCATATTAGCCTCTCCGTTCCTAATAAACTATCAATAGTAACTCGGGGAATGGGTCTTCAATTTCAGGCCGTCAAGCGTTACGGACTTCCGAACCCTGTTAGCGATTGATGGAGAGATGGCCAGATAAAAGAGACGCTGAAACGCGGGACTTTGCTTTCTGACTGGCTAGCTAGTGACTTTCTCAATTTAATGTTGAATGCTGAGAAAATGGATCGAGGTAGGGTGTGCGAAGACCGAGGAAGGGCGAATTAAAAACAGCAAGATACTTGATGACGATTGCAAATTTTCCATAGCGACTTGGGCTACTGTACTTAAGCACATTAATGGGTACTGTTATTGACTCTTCCATTATACAGTGCATCAAGCGTGTTCGTTTAGCATTTCATTCGTTTTTTTTTTGCTTTTATTTTATCTTTACTATTCCTAATTTCTGATTTCGTTGTCCTTTCTTTGTCTCTTTTCATACATCTTAGGCAACTCAGCGTGGTGTAATGGTTAGCACGTTTGTCTCATTACCATTGAGTAGTGTGTTCTATCCTTACTGGGTTCCCCATACTTTCTGCCCTTAGAAAAATTAGGGTGCCTCGATGTCGTGTAATGGTTAGTAATCTTGTCTCGCTAGATCCATTTCCATTGAGTAATGAGTTCGATCCTCATTGGGTACCCCATTCTTTCGGTTTTGTGTCACATCTAAACTGCACTTTGAAAATGAACACTGTTCATACTTTTTTTTTCATATTTTTTTTCTCTTAACTTCTTTCTTTTCGTTTTTTTTTAAATTTTACCTTCACTTTTTCTCTCTCTTAGGCATCCATCTTAAAACAAAACATTTACATTGCATTTCGTTTTTTTTTCTTTTTTTTGTCTTGTTTTTTTTAAAGAATTTTAAATTTAAATTTTTTTACCATTTCTGCCTAATTTCTGTTCTTTCTTTCTTTGTCTGTTTTCATTTCTCTCTCTCTCTCTCTCTCTCTCTCTCTCTCTTTCTTCTTCTTCTTGTTACTCTGTTTCTTTTGCTGGGTTTTTCTCTTTCGGTTTTCTTTCTTTAGCATTCATCTTGAAAGACAAAAAGATCGATATTACATTTCGTTAAACCAGCCAACATTTATATTCGCCCAAAAATCAAGAATTGCTATCATATATCTACGCCGCCGCTGCAAGTCCCCACTCTCTATCATTGATAGAGATCAAAATCATTGATGAGGCCATGGAAGAGAAGTCTTATTCTCCATTGTGTAGCCTATTTAACACAAACGCAATCTTGCAACCCTATCGCTACTCTGTCGATATTTCTGTTGCAAAATGTACAGATGAGTTCCATTCTCTACTACCACCAGTTCAGACCTTTACACCGATATCACCCCATGCTAAGTCCACGAAATTGAATCACCCTCATTTCATCTATATTTTTTTCTTTATACCTCTCAGACAACTTTTTCCCAGAGTTGTTTACTTTCTTTAACAGATTCACCGCCCGCGCGCGCCCAGGATGACATATTGAAAGCCGCGTGCCTCATTCTATCGTTCAGTCGAATAGTAGGGAGCAACGAGGCCAGACGTATGGACGCTCCACCCAGCGACTGTACCAAGAAGCCTTAAATCGTTTTCTGTACGCAGAGGAAGTCAGATATGTGGAAATTCATCGCCGGATGTTGCCACAATATGGAACATGCACCATTAGCCAACAAAGGTTTTATAAGTGCGTTAGTTAGTAAGTGCCATACGTGATACACGCTTTGGACGATCATGTCTCGAAAGAGACATGACTGACTGGGCAGAAGATTATCCCACAGTAGGTTGCTATTGCTTTCTGCGGTAGACTGGTTGCCAGCCAAGGCTATAGAACCCAATCTGTTCTATTATTTAATCCATAACTGGAGGGAAGAGACGGATAAGTGAATGCAAAGGATTTAACTGGAATTCTAACTCGACACCTCGTGGGTAGAAAGGTTTGAAGCGAAAATGACAAAGATAACGGACGATGATGGTTGCATAAAATTAACCCAATATGATACTGTTACTATTTTATATTAAACTGGGCTTGTGGTAAAATAAAGTAAATTTATTAAAGTT
Organism: Ascarosepion bandense; assembly: GCA_037127315.1. Taxonomy (NCBI): domain Eukaryota; kingdom Metazoa; phylum Mollusca; class Cephalopoda; order Sepiida; family Sepiidae; genus Ascarosepion; species Ascarosepion bandense. Next base: position 2,730,152 of record JBBBDQ010000772.1, on the reverse strand, counting down.
CTGCCCAACATCAAAAGTGATTAAGTTTCATGTTATCTATATCTATAAAAGTAACGAAGGTAGACGTTGTGTAAGTATTTGTTTGTTTGATAGATTCGACTTAGCGTCTGCATTTTGCGGTCTAGATCGGCGGGATTTGCGCTCAGATTTAGATCAAAATTTTAGAACGCTAACGACACCTTGAAAATTTTCAGGAAGCCAAAATTAGGGGTAGAAAAATATATATTATCAACCCACAAAGTCAGGGATCAGTTTATGTATTGATTATAATATAGAATCGATCACCCCCCACTTTATATTATCTATATCTATATATGTTGCCCCTCCCCCTCCCAACCTAATCTAATAGAGACATTCTAGATTGTTATCTATATCTATATCTGTTATCTATATCTATAAAAGTGACGAGGGTGGATGTTGCGTATTTGCTATGTAAATTCATGATATGTTTTTTTATTCTTATTATTCCTTAAACTACCCGAGTGAAAACGGGCTAAACTGCTAGTTGTTCCAATATTCCGAAGAAGAAGTAAGATTCTGTAATACGATAACGTTGGAAAAGTCCGTTTTAAAGATTTGGTCTCTTATTTATAACATCGTATTACCCCTAATGTGTGTATTACCCCCGGATGTGCGTTGTGGTGCATTGGATATCGGCCCGGAACGAGAAATCGGGGAGCCAAGTTCGAATTCCAGCTGAATTCATTGCATTCACTTACGCGCAAATACCCTTGGGAAAGGTATTAATCCGTCTCTTCCTTCCAGTTATGGGTTAAATAACAGGACAGATTGGGTTCTATAGCCTTGGTCGGCAACCAGTCTACCGCATAAAGCAATGGCAACCTACTGCGGGATAATATTCTGCTCAGTCAGTCATGTCTCTTTCGAGACATGATCGCCCAAGCGTGTATCACGTATGGCACTTAACTGACTGATTACCCCTTAAAAATTAATGGTATAAATTAATGGCTTGATATATGCCCATACTATCTGAAAATCTGTGCGATGTATCAATCTTCAATAAGTCACATCTCATCAAGTTAATGGAATATTATATATATATATATATATATATATAAAAGAAAAAACTATAAGACAGAAAAGCCAACAGACGTCGTTTCAATCTACGAACCTGGGTTACGAGCCCAGCGCACTTCCACTCCGCCACTCTTCTCCGATGGTACTGATTCTTTCTTAAAGGTACAAAATTTAATTAGTTTCGAATGAAATGTTTTCTTTTAATGTTCATTTCAATCAACAACAGATTAATGAGTTTTTCTTTCTCTGCTATGCATTGGTATTTTGTCTTTAAAAAGTTTGTTTTCCTTTCCTCAGCATACAAACGATGAAATTTATTCAATGCACACTTTGCGAACGATTTTCTACTGACTGTGGATTAATTGAAAATAAATCTCTTTCAAAGTATTGCTCCACTGTTGACTTGTCTCCTTTTAAATATATAAATACTTAGATCATTATCCTTCTAACTTCTTTGTAAACAATAACGGATTAATGACAGATATTTTATCTGCTATTCATTGATGATTTCTCCAACGAGTGATTTTTGTCTTCGTCAGCCTACAAGCGCTGGAGTTTATTCAGTAATACAAATATTAGAAATGTGTTTATGTTAACTGTGCATTGACTGACTACAAATCTCGTTTAAAGTCACATTTCTTTTCTGTAAATCTAGGACAGATATAGATTAAATAGAACCATTTCTTTACATTATTTTTCATATTTTTTTTACTATATTATATAACCAATACAAAAAAACACTGTCACAGCAAAAAAAAAAAAAAAAAAAAAATCTGGATACGCGTGTTGTCAGCTTCAAACTGTTATAATACTTGGGAATGACATCTTATTTATAAATTCAAAATCAACAAATTTATAAAGTTAATTTAATCATGCGACTGGGTGGAAGATTAATTTGAGTGGTTGGAAGATTAATTTCATAGGGAAATGGTGTAAAGAATATCACTTCTTCTTCTTTTATGTGCCCTGTCCCTTCAGGACGTAGGCGATCATGGATCTCCACGTTTCCCTATCCCTTGTGGCTCTTAGTATGTTTGTTCCTGTTGCTCCTGGCAACCCCCGTTCCGTCATCCACCTGATCAGACCCTGCAAATATGTTATCCGCTGCCTTCCTCTGTCTCTCCTTCCTTCTATCTGTCCAGTCAGTATCAGGTTCTCCAGGCTCTCCTTCCTCATTGCATGTCCCAGGAACTTCAGTTGTCTCTTCCTGATGCTCAGCATCAATTTCCTTTTTGTTGCCATTCTTTCTAACACTTCGTCGTTGCTTGTATGCTCAGTCCACGATATCCGTAGCATCCTTCTGTAGAACCACATTTCGGCCACTTCCAGTTTTGTCCTCATTTTCGATGATATTGTCCAGCATTTACAGCCGTATTGAAGAACTGACATCACGTAGCAGTCTAGCACTCTTTTCTTCGTTTCTATTGAGATTTTCCTGTGTTTTAGTATTTTGCTCATCTTCTGGAACGCGTCCTTTGCCATGCCAATTCGCCTTCGGATCTCCGTGTCGCACTTTCCATTTCCTGTTAGAACACTTCCTAGGTACTTAAATTCTTGGACTTGTTTGATTCTGTTATCCCCTACCTGTATTTGGCATTTTGGGTTGTATCTTTTGCTGATGACCATGCACTCAGGTTTCTCCAAAGAATATCACTACTAATACTAATAATAGAAAGTAATTTAAATTGAACATCCCTTGTTCTCTGTTTAGGATATGGTTTCCGGCTTTCTCTTTTCCAGTCTTTTCACTATTACGTAGCCCCCTACACATCAGTGGTGTTACCACCTTGCTCGGGGTGATACGATTAAAAAAAAACCATATGTTGTAAGCTTGGCTGCAATGAATAACGGCTCGGATTTGAAACACGGCTCTCCTATTTTCAATTCTAGTCGGATTCGTCGTACTCACTTATGCGCAAATGCCCTTGGAAATGTTTGAATTCACCTCTTCTATCCCCAGCTATGGGTTAAATAATAGAAGTTGCATTATTAAACCATTAAAATCTCAAAAAAATCATTTTACGGCCTTATCACGTTGAAACATCGATTTCCGTACAATTACCGAAGTTAAGCAATGTCGAACCTGGTCAGTAGATGGGTGACCGTATGGGAATACCTGGCTGTGTAAGCTTGGATGTACGGGCGGTGTACTGAATAATGGCTATGAGAACCGAGTTCGCGTTGTGTTCGTTATATTCACCCTTACCCTTAGGAAATATATGAATCCTCCTCTTTTTTTCCAGCGGATATATCTTAATTAGTAAGACTTATATCAATAAAAACCATTTATTACTCAAATAAAAATAAATAAAATTGCGTACAAAATATTTAGATATCAGTAACGCAAGACGAAAAGTTCGTCACTGAGATTCGAAGGAGAATTGGAATAGTCAAGGACTCATTCCAGAAGCTGAGCAGAAAATTTCCAGTTAAGAAACAGGAAATTTTCGCTAGAAACAAAGAAGAGAGTATTGGATTGCTATGTGACGTCATTCCTTCAATATGGCAGTGAATGCTGGACAGTATCATCGAAGATTAAGGAAAAACTTGAAGCAACTGAAATATGCTTCTACAGAAAGATGCAGCGAATATTATGGATCAAGCCTGTGAGTAAAGGTGAGGTTTCAGAAAGGATGGAAACAAAAAGGAAATTAATACTGAGCATCAGAAAGAGACAGCTGAAGTTTCTGGGACATGTAATAAGGAAAGAAAGCTTGAAGAATCTGATAATCACAGGTCAGATAGAGTGGAAAAGAGACAAGGGAAAGCAATGGATAACATATTTGAAGAGCCTGAGCAGGTGGATGGCAGAGCGGGGTTAGGGTGGGATAACATGAAAAAGTGTGCTAAGAACCACCTGAGATGTGGAAAGCCATGATCGCCTACGTCCTGAAGGGACATGGCACATAGAAGAAGAAGAAGAAGAAAAATCGCGTCTCTGCCTTTGGTCGGGAAGCATATGACCAGCTATGACAAGCTAAGACAAGCTTAGACCCAGTCATTGTAGTAGAAGAGAGCGATCATACTGATCAAAACTCTCTGTCTCTCTCTGTCTCTCTGTCTCTCTCTCTGTCTCTCTCTGTCTCTCTCTCTGCCTCTCTCTCTCTCTCTCTCTCTCTCTCTCTCTCTCTTGTTTAACTCTCTGACTCCGGGCGGAGAGGAACCCAAGCAAGGCTCCACCGAAGGGTAGAAGCTGATGTTGGGTTTACGGGATAGTTTTGGTTGAGCTTAAGGTTTCAAAATCCTACACTTTAATTGACATTGTGTCGCATCCGCTTTGGTGGAAAGGTGGTAAATACCTAAACCCAACCATCGTGTATGCGAGAGATGGGTAATATTTGACCAGTGGTCTGAGCGTACACGCTCAGGTTTCGCACATTAAAAACCGACCTTGGGTCACATCTCATCCAAAGGGTGAGGGGGCAGGGTAAATGATTATCAGTAATCCATAAATGTTGGTATGCCGCTAAACAAAAAAAACAAACCATCTAAAAAATTCTTATAATCTAAAAATATTTTTTAGCTTTAAATAACCAGCAAAAGGTTGATAAGTAGTAAAAAATAAATCAGTCAAAACTGTTTTAATGAAATGACAAATCGAATTTTCGCAAAAGTATGTATTGATTTGTTCTATATAATCATTTGGGCACAACAATATAACATTCAGTATGCGGTAAGCAATTTAATACAAAATGTCAAGCTCATACGAACTTAATTTCTCCAATTTTTTCCTACTTAATATTATTGTATATATTCCTTCCCAGTTAATATTATTGTATATATTCTTTCCCACTTAATATTATTGCATATATTCCTTTCCACTTAATATTATTGCATATATTCCTTTCCACTTAATATTATTGTATATATTCCTTCGCACTTCATATTATTGTATATATTCCTTCCCAGTTAATATTATTGCATATATTCTTTCCCACTTAATATTATTGCATATATTCCTTCCTACTTAATATTATTGTATAGATTCCTTCCCACTTAATATTATTGTATATATTCCTTCCCAGTTAATATTATTGTATATATTCTTTCCCACTTAATATTATTGCATATATTCCTTCCCACTTAATATTATTGTATAGATTCCTTCCCACTTAATATTATTGTATATATATTCTTTCCTACTTAATATTATTGTATAGATTCCTTCCCACTTAATATTATTGTATATATTCTTTCCCACTTAATATTATTGTATATATTCCTTCCCACTTAATATTATTGCATATATTCTTTCCTACTTAATATTATTGCATATATTCCTTCCCACTTAATATTATTGTATATATTCTTTCCCACTTAATATTATTGTATATATTCCTTCCCACTTAATATTATTGTATAGATTCCTTCCTAATTAATATTATTGTATATATTCCTTCCCACTTAATATTATTGCATATATTCCTTCCTACTTAATATTATTGTATATATTCCTTCCCACTTAATATTATTGTATATATATTCTTTCCTACTTAATATTATTGTATAGATTCCTTCCCACTTAATATTATTGTATATATTCTTTCCCACTTAATATTATTGTATATATTCCTTCCCACTTAATATTATTGCATATATTCTTTCCTACTTAATATTATTGCATATATTCCTTCCCACTTAATATTATTGTATATATTCTTTCCCACTTAATATTATTGTATATATTCCTTCCCACTTAATATTATTGTATAGATTCCTTCCTAATTAATATTATTGTATATATTCCTTCCCACTTAATATTATTGTATATATTCCTTCCCCCTTAATATTATTGTATATATTCCTTCCTACTTAAAATTATTGTATATATTCCTTCCTACTTAAAATTATTGTATATATTTCTTCCTACTTAAAATTATTGTATATATTCCTTCCTACTTAAAATTATTGTATATATTCCTTCCTACTTAAAATTATTGTATATAATTCACGTTTAGAAAGCGTAAGTGATTTTAGCTCAAAAATTACAGAAAAGAAGATCGGCCCGATCTTATACTTTGTTCTTTTAAGTAGTCGGTGATCACGAATATCCGCCACCGTTCACCTAGTTTTTTTTTTGTCTTTTTCACCTTCCTAATAGTGGTGCAGTAGATATCGAATCGGAACGACAAATCGGGAAGCCGAGTTCGAATTCCAGTTGAATTCCTTGTATTCATTTACGCACAAAAACCCTTGAGAAAAATATTAATTCGTCTCTTCTCTCCAGTTATGGGTTAAATAATAGGACAGATAGCCTATGTCGCCAACCAGTCTACCGCAGAAAGCAATGGCAACCTACTGCGGGATAATCTTCTGTCCAGTCAGTCATTACTCTTTCGAGACATGATCACCCAAAGCGTGTATCACGTATTGCACTTAACTGATTGACTTTTTTCCGTTCCACTTTTCTTTCTTCTCTTCCCATTTTCTTGCTCCTTCTTGACCATCACCGCAACCTCTTCTCTTTCCTTCACTTTCTTACTTTTTCTTTTCTCTCTTCACATCTTCAGTTTTTCGCTTCTGGCTTTCACAATCCCTACCAGTTTAATATAAAGGTTATTCAGTCAGAAATCCTAACTGCTCCCTGTGTATAAGGTTTGGCGGCTAAGCAGATACTACACTCTAATCCAAGACAGAAAGGCGTAACGGTTTTAGATTCTGAGATAATAAAGTAAGGCATCAAAAGTCATAGGCTATATGTTGCAACTAAACATTGTATCAATTCTTTAAATGGTTGGAATACCTGCTAAAAGATGCTGAGCCATACTGTTTCGATAGCTTTCCATATCTCACAGTTATTTGTAGGTTCAGAGGCTTGCAGGGTTTTTTTCTCTCTACCAAGTTCCATAAATGATCCATTGAGCTCAACTCGGGTTAACGTGGTATCCACACTATATCGCCGGAAGTTTCCAGAATGTTCCTCAAAACAATTCTGGACAACTTAGGCCCAACGACACGATGCATTATTCTGCTGAAATAAACACATCATTGATAAATACCAACAGATATAGGTAGTTGTAAGCGTACGATGGATAGATACAGGGTGTTCCATTAAGATGGATCAAAGTTAGCAGTAAATAAAACAGTGTCATTGTTTCTCAATTTTATTGATTTCACTATCAGATCATATTATTTAAATCAATGCAATTATGGCCTTAATTGAATGCTATGGATGTCGAAGATATATGGTTTCAACAGGACATTGTCACATGTCACACAGCCAATACAACAATGGCTATGAAAAGTTTGGAAGTCGTATCATCTCTCGAAACAGTAATGTCAACTGGCCACGACGGTCGTGCGACTTGACGCCTTTAGATTTCTTCCTTTGGACTCATCCCAAAACTAAGGTCTCTGCCAACAAGCCAACAACAATTCAACAGTTGAAAGATGAGATAATATGGCATATTGGTGAGATTGAGGAGCAACTATGCAGAGACATCATCAAAAATTTTAACCTTCGAGTAGAGGTGTGTTGCCGAAGCCATTTGGGTAATATTATTTTCTACACATAATTGCCATGACTTAAATCAATAAAATCTAACTAATGACACTGTTTTATTTACTGCTTAATTTGATTCGTCTTAATGGAACATCAGATAGATAGATAGATAGATAGATAGATAGATAGATAGATAGATAGATAGATAGATAGATAGATCTCTGCTATCAGCCTGAAATAACTGGAAACGATACCGTCTTGATAGCTGTTCGTAGCTCCTTGATATTTGTAGATGTAATCTAGCGTGTGATTTATCTTCTCCATCATGTCTCATAAATGCTTCCTTGGGCTCATGTCTGGCAAACCTGCTGGCCAATGCCAATCGTCAGGTGTCCCCAGCTTGAACCGTGATTCATTAAACCATGCCACACGTTGCAAAGCCTCCCCAGTAGCAACATGAGGCGAACACTGGACAGGATCTACACTCAGTGTCATCATGTTAACAGTGGTTTCCTAGTGGGTTTTCTGCTCCCATATGACATGGAAGCTAAACAATGCTAAACTGATCAGAAGAATATGCTTTTGGTACATTTTGCATTGAATGTGATTGTGCTCATATTATCATTTGTCTGTTACTGCAGACAATTCTACCCACTGATCATGGTCTCTGGTCATGATCAGTGGTCAACCAGGGTTTACCAGAGCATTATTCACAGTGGGTAGGAACGTCTGTCATCAGACATTCTCACTAGATACATGACATTCGTTTGACACTCACTATCGTAATCCGTTCGACTTCCGATAATTTATTTTGCCTTGCTATGAGCAGTCAAATCGTTATTTACTTTGATTAACCAAATATCAGACTACAAATAATTTTGATCTGAGAATTTTAATTAAATTAACATGGCGCCACAAACCAGTATCTTTATGTACTACTAAACCAAACTTTTAGTGCATTAAAAACAGTGAAATTTCTGACTGGGCTATTGTTATCAATGCGCGTTGTGGTGCAGTGTATACCGGCTCGGAACAAGAAATCGGCAGAGCAGAGTTCGAACTCCACTTGAATCCGTTGCATTCACTTACGCGCAAATACCCTTGGGAAAAGTATTAATCCGTCTCTTCCTTCCAGTTATGGGTTAAATAACAGGACAGCTTGGGTTCTATAGCCTTGGTTGGCAACTAGTCTACCACAGAAAGTAATAGCAACCTACTTCTGACCACTCTTTGGAGACATGATTGCCCAAGCGTGTATCACGTATGGCACTTAACTGACTGGTTGTTATCAAAACCACAAAGATGAGGATATTATTGTGAATAATTCGTGGAATATTTACTATTATCACTCTCACTATGAGATAAAATCTTCTACAGATATTAATGCAAACAACTTCATTCTCTGGGTATATTTTGTCTGTTACCGAGTGATGAATGGCCTTCGGTCGTTTGGATTTCTTAGAAAGCTTCGGTTTAAAAAAAAGAAAAGAAAAAAAAACTGTTTGAGAAAGGGAGAATGAGCAAGCGAGATCCTCTTTAGAGAAAAACTTCTTGCGATTTCCGTTTCATGAGCAGTTTATCGAATTTTCACGTCTTCTGACTTTTTTCTCGATTACAATTTCTGATGAAGACAAATGGCCCTAGATGCAAAGCCGGCGAAATCGCGCTTCCATACGTCTTGTGCACCGGAAGCGGTTACTTCCTCTTTGTCGAGAGACTGTTTGTCATGCGTCAACCGACTTTTTGGAGTTTAGTCAGAGGCGATCCCTGGCCAAGGCGATGGGGACGCGGGTGATCGCAGAAGCGTGTCAGAGTAACTATGCATTTTATTAGATAATTGCACCAGCATCCTCTACACAGACACAAACAGGCCCGCTAGCACACACACGCACACACACACGCGCGCGCACATAGAAAATCTCACAATGATAATCACTTACACAGATACACACAAACACACACAAAACGTAGGTTCGTATGCAAACATGCAAAGAAGCACAAACACACAGGACCGAACACATTCACAAACACATAAAAGTATATGCACAACGAAATATGTGCCCATGTTTATTAAGGCGGCTTTATTTTTCAACTTGTTCAGAAAATCAATCTTGCACTTAATGTAAACTCTGGGGTTTGATGTGATACGTATTTACACCATAAATTATAATCGTGTCTTTTACCATCTTTTTGAACATTCAATTATACATTTTAGTTAGATCGTCTGAAAAATTTACAGAAATACCTAATTTCCTCAAGTTTGTGCTTACAAACTGACTTCAGAATTTTGTTATTTTAAGAATAAACCCAAGTAAAGTTAATATTTTTGTATTAGACACATTCAATGGAAAAATATAATTAAAACCAGAATTCTAATTATGAATCAAGACGAGCAAAATATACATTTTTATTGTATTGCATAAGGAAAAATTGTAAAAACGAAATTGTAAAAGATTACAAAAAAGACTATTTAATAAATAAGAATTTCAGACAGGCGAAACAAAGATGGCTCAACGACAAATGTGCCGAAGTAGAGAGATTGAGCGCGATTAAGCACGAAAAATAACGGCGATGTGCATAAAAAAATAAAGAAACTAACATAACAAATGACCTGCTCATCAACAGGATGTATAAAAGCAAGGGACGGTACACTAAAAAAAGAAAAAAATACTTCAGAGATGGGATGAGTATATTGGTGATCTCTTCCACGACAAGAGAGAGCAACCAACAATACACAAAAATACGAATTGGCCAGATATATTAAAAGCAGAAGTAGAATCGGCAATTGTCAAAATGAACAGAAATAAAGCAGCAGGACCCGATGGGATTGTAATCGAGATGTTGATGCCCTTAGAAGACCTTGGCATAGACAGAATCACAGAAATAATAAACTAAATCTGCAATAACTGCAATATACCGGAGGACCAAAGCCGATCAATTTTCATAGCACTACCTAAGAAGACAGAAAATACATCATCCGGATTCTGATGAACAGAGCGCGCAACAGAATTGGCCCAGAGATAAGACAAGAACAGTGTGGCTTTGTTAAAGATACCGGAACAAGGAATGCGATATTCATGCTCAGAATGATATCTGAAAGAGCAGTAGAAATGCAGAAAGCTTCATAGACTACGCAAATGTATTTGAGAAAGTAGGCCACAACGACTTGATACAGATGTTCGACAACCTCGATATTTTCGGAAAAGACGTTAGGATAATCAAGAATATATATTGGCAGCAAATCGCTTGAGTACGGATAGGAAGTGAATTCAGCAGATATACAAAAATAGAAAGGGTTGTAAGACAAGGATGTGTTTTCTCACCAGATCTATTCAACTTATACAGCAAAACAATTCTGAGAGGAAAAAGAATTCTTGCCAGGATTCGTCATTGGTAGCCAAAATCTCAACAATGTAAGATACGCAGATGACACAGTGCTGATAGCAGACTAGGAAAGAAAAAATGCAGGAACTCCTACAGAAGGTAGCCAGAGAAAGCGTGAAGAAAAGACTAAGCGTAAACTTCAAGAAAACTGAATGCATGGTCATCAGCAAAAAGATCCCAAAATGCTAACTACAAATCGGAGAAACTAAAATAAAACAAGTAAAGAAATTTAAATTCCTGGGAAGTGTGCTGTCAGAGGATGGCAAGTGCGATGTCGAGATCCAAAGACGCATTGGCATGGCCTAGGACGCATTTCAAAAGCTAACCAGATTACTGAAAAACAGGAAAATCTCATTGGAAACAAAGAAAAGAGTGTTGGATTGCTATGTGATATCTGTCCTTCTGTATGGCAGTGAATGTTGACGATCTCCTCAAGGATGAAGGAGAGGCTTGAGGCAGCAGAAATGTGGGTTTACAGAAGGATGCTGAGGATATCATGGACAGAGCACGTGACTAACGACAAGGTGTTGGAGAGAATGAAAACGAGGAGAACACTCATATTTAAGATAAGGAAGAGACAGATCAGGTTTTGGGGACATGTAATGAAGAAGGAGGGCCTGGAGAATTCAATACTCACAGGACGGATAGAGGGAAAGAGAGGGGGGAAAGTAGCGTGAGATATATTTGATAGGCCTGAGCAAATGGATGACAGAGTGGGGTTTGAGAGAGATACCAGGAGGAATAATTTTAAGAGCCACAAGAGACAGGGCCAAGTGGAAGTCCATGATCGCCTACGTCCTGAAAGAACACGGCACACGAAGAAGATGAAGATTGCTTGTAAGATTATAATTAATGAAAACAAAAAGTAAATAAAAGTGTATACAACACTATAATACAGCTGGGTACCTATTATGAGACATTATTTTAAATTTGCATTGTTTATTGAAAATCACACTAGAACTATAGCACTGTATAACATATTAAATCATAATATAGTTAAAGCAGCCACAACACTTGCTCGCCATACAGCACGTGTTTGGACAAAATCCAAGCTGACAGTGTAGACAAAGATGGCAGTGTACAACGCCTGTGTCATCAGTACACTGCTATATGACAGTGAGACATGGACCACGTACGCCAGGCAAGAGAGGTATCTGAACATCTTCCACAAAAGAAGTATCCGACATATATTTGGAATCTCATGGCAAGACAAGTTGCTCAATACTGAGGTCCTGTCTCGAGTCGGCCTGCCTACCATGTTCACACTCCTTAAACAGCGCAGACTCCGGCTGGCTAGGCTATGTCCACTACATGCCAAACGGTCGCATTTCAAAAGACCTCCTGTATGGAGAGTTGGCCTCTAAAAGAAGACCCACTAGGCGGCCAGAACTGCAGTATTGTAACATGATAAAACGCGATATGAATGCTGTGGGCATCAACACGTAGTCATGAGAGAGCGTAGCAGTCAACCGGTTCAAATGGAGAGGAACTCTGGCCTAACAACTTAAATTAAAGGAGCAACTAACACAAGTCGCCATGAAGAGGCGGGTTCACAGAAAGCAAAATGACAGCTCCGACAGACCAGAAACAAAACATAAATGCAGCCTTTGCAACAAAGACTGTCACCCCCGCATAGATTTCTACAATCAGAGACGCCGATGCTCCAGCCAAGCAAACAACTAGGATGCTACGCATGGTCAACACTGACCGACGGAGGCCTACTACTACTATATATAGTTAAATGGTTCAGTATAATTTCACTTTGAAGTAAATGAAGGTCTTATTTGATAAAACAATGATTTAGTAAAAATATGCTTGCGCCATGAATCTTGTCTATATACAATTTATAAAGCTTCAGTAAATTATCAATTTTATAAGACTTTAAATGATCACCGGAATGAAATTTCTATGCTACGACTTTGAACCTAAACTTAATCTTTAATCTCGTTTTCCTAAAAGACAGTAACGATTTCGAAGTAAATATTTGGTGTCGTAATATTTTATTTTAAAACCCAACGTTTAAATCGAGTGCAATATCACGGTTTCAAAACTAACCTGCCCTAACGCTCCCGCAAGTCGATCGTTAGCGAGGGTGACCTCATTGTTCATTGCTACTTGATGGTAAGTACAATCTTCATTAGATGACCAAAACAATATATAGCATTAAATAATCTAACAACAGTGGGTATGTCGTACATTTTACCAAATTAACTTAAAATCACTTACATATTTTCATAGTAAAATCACTTCTGATACATTTTCATAGTAAAATGACTTGCAGTGTATTTCCACAGTGAAATCACTTGCAATGGATTTTCATAGTAAAATCAATTCTAATGCATTTTCATAATAAAATCAATTGCAATGGATTTTCATAGTAAAATCCCTTGCAATGCATTTTCATAGTAAAATCACTTCTAATACTGGTTACGGGGTTGTTCTGGGCTGCTATTAAGATGTATTCCTTCTCACTCTTCAAATGCTCTGGATTCAGTTCATTATTATTATTATTATTTCATTATTTTTCCATTGTATACGCTTTTCATTCTGGGTCTCAATCAGAGACATAGGATCAGAAATGGCTTCATGACATTTTTCACTGATCATGTTTGTAAAAAATAAAAACTGAGATTACACACATTTCGCATAGATAAAGCTCTTCGTAAGGTGTTAACTGTACTTTAAGGCTTGAGCTACCAGGCACCCGTCGAATCAAACCGAGGGCTCCAGATACAATTAGAATTGTCGGTCTCCTCAGGTGCCATTTCAAGTTCCATTTCAAGGTCCTTCAAAGATACATTACAATCTGCAAGGACTATATCAAAAAAGAATGCACATAAAATTGTTACAGGTCCTATCTTTATGACCGGGGCTGAGGGATATTCATACCAGTTTCCTGCAGTTTCTTCTCGTAAAAGCTCCATGTTTTCTAGTGCAGATATTGGCCCGTTCTGTCATGCAGTGTTTTACATTCAGTTAGTATTAATACTTATACAAGTTGTTTAACTGTTTTTGGACATTTATCACAGAATCGGCATTTAGAGTCAATACAATTTTTCAGTATGTGTGCTTGGTAATTTCTAGTTAGCAAGCAATGGTCTTATGCAGCAAGGATAAAACCCTCTGTTTCAGATTAGTGTGTCATTTTTTATCATAATTCGATTTCTGCTATGGTTGCACTAGCTACCAAGTCTGCAGGAAGACCTAAGGCAGATCGTTGTGTGTTGTTATGGTTCCATTTCATGTTTTTACTATCTCCCCTAACATCTCTAGCGTTACATAGTTCTCTTTAGTGCGGGGGCTGTACTTTGTATATCTCTTAAGCTTGGATTTCCAGGGATTCTTCAATGTGTTGTTTTGTCCCATTTTTTTATCATTTCAAGTGCACCTATCACTGGTACGATTCTTGTTTTCAATTTCCACATTTTTCTATTTCATTTTCCAGGTCTTTATATTTTGACATTTTTTTTAATCCTTTGGTTGCTATGTTACAATCCGCTGAACAAGCCATACCAATTAATAGACAAGTTTTTTCCTTTCGGTTTTTAACAATAATGTCCGGCCTATTTGCTTCAATTTTTTTGTCTGTGCAGATGGTGTACTCCCATAAAATGGTGACATCTTCTATTTCTGTAACCGGTGGTGAGTGATGTTCATACCAGTGTTTTTTTTATGTATTTTCCATAGTGTTTGCACATTGTCCAGTGTAAATATTGACCCACTCTATCGTGACGGTTTATATATTCATTTGGGGCAAGTACAGAACATCCTGAGATTAGATGGTCTATTGTTTCTTGGTATTTATCACAGAACCTGCATTTTGGATCCACATTATTATGCATATTATTTGCCTGAATGTTCCTAGTGAAAAGATTTTGATCTTGCGCTGCAAGAATAAAACCTTCAGTTTCAGACTTTAATCCAGATGCACGTAACTATCAATGAGTATTAACTTTATCAACATTGGATTTATTGGCACGTTCTGGATATTGGCCATGCAGAGGTTTGTCTTGCCAGCGTTGTTTCATCTGTTTAAGAGCTTTATCCTAGGCTTCCTTTTTCATATTTTTGCCGCATTAGTTGGTTCTTGGCTTCTGTTTTGCTTTCCTACAGAATCTAGGATTATTATTATTATTATTATTATTATTATTATTATTATTATTGTGTTTGATAATCACTTCGTACGATTGTTACGACCTGCCAATAATGGACAATTCCGTTTTGATCGCGTGGTAAGAGAGAAAAGAAACTACTTTGTTTCAGTGATAAAACGAAAGAAATAAGGGAATATAGTTGATTTTTTAAGATGTGGTACAAAGCTGTGTGGAGCAACCAGTGAGGATCGAACTCACACGTTCTAGCGTTTCGAGCTTCCTAGCCATTAGACTACAAGGGTTTCCCTAAAGAAATATAGAAATATTTAACAGCTAGCCAAATAGAAAAGTTGTCCATTTGTAATCTTTTTATTTGTACCCACTTCTCATTCCTTTTTTTTTTCTTATTTACGATTGTTGTTATAATATTTTGTTAATTGAGATTAACAACTTTATCTAACCATGTGATAGGGAAATTTTTGCGTATATTTTATTGTCGTGGAACTCGCCATAAACGTCAATCATTCACTAAAAAATTAAGACTCTTCATAAATTTAAAATAGGAAAACCGCCAAATGATCTAGTTATTATTATTATCATTAGTAGTAGTAATAGTAGTAGTAGATTGTGTGTGTGTGTGTGTGTGTGTGTGTGTGTGTGTGTGTGTGTGTGTGTGTGTGTGTAACTCCCTGAACACTAGTGGCAGTGATAAGTTTTAAAAAATTGATTGCTAAATACATTCTCTGTCATTATTATCTTATAATAATTGTGATTATCCCGCCTTTCGTTTGTTTTTTTTTTTAATCATATCACCCCGAGCAAGACGGTAATGCCACTGATGTGCAGGGGGCTACGTAAGAGTGAAAAGATTGGAAAAGAGAAAGCCGGAAACCACAGCCTAAACAGGGAACAAGGGATGAGCCTCTTCACCTGTTCAATAGACATGTGCTTGAGTGTGAACTGGGCGATAGTTTAGTCTATCTCTTCTTATTGAAAAAAAGAAAAAAAAAAGAAAAGGGAGTGAAAACATTGGAAAAGAGAAAGCCGGAAACCACATCCTAAACAGGGAACAAGGGTTGAGCCTCTTCACCTGTTCAATAGACGTGGGTGGAGTGTGAACCGTTTAGTCTATCTACTTCAATTCTTTAGTTCACACGACCCTTTACGCCCTACCAATACCTCATCAATACAGGACTATTCTGTTTTGATTGCGTGAAAAGACAAAATATATAGTTTTGGTGAAAAAAAAAAGAAAGAAAAAGAGCTAGAAGTGTTTAACGTCTTCTGATAACACTTTATAAATAATGGGCTATACCAGTTTGATGGCATGAAAAGACAAAAGATATATTAAAAACGCTACTTGATTTCACAGAGAATATGAAAGAAAGAAGAGAAAATAAGTGTTTAACGTTTTAAGTGAAATGGAAAAAGTTGTCATTTTCAAATCTTTTTATTTCTACCTCCTTACTTCTTAAAATAATGACCATCATTTATATTTATGATTGTTGTTGCAATGTTTTGTTAAAGTTGTTAAGTTCAAATATTCAACGATGGCATAGGGGAACTTCTACGGATAATATATTGTCTTCGAACTGGTCATAAGCTTATTCAATCATTCATTGAAGAATTAAGATTTTTCGTAAATTTAAAATAGGAAAACCGTGAAATGTGCACGGATTAAAGTTAGTTATTGTTATTATTATTATTAGAAGTAGTATCTGAAAACTGTAAGCAGATTTTAGAATTATAAATATTTGCGCAATAAAAACTTAATGTTTGAGATGAGTGTGTGTTAGATTTGGGGATGAATCTGCCATTTAACGAAACCAGTTATCCGTGAGAACCCCAGAATTAATTTTTACATGCTCGCTAATGATTTAAGATGGCGATTTCAGAAAATGCCAAAGAAAATAAAATGAAATAAACAAGAGAAATCAGTAAAAACTCAAATAGTGTCAATACTAAAGAAAGCCAACACTGACACCAAAGTTTGTCACATGAATAGAATGAACCATGAACCTTGCTTAGTTCTTATTAACACGATAAAAAGTGTGACATTCCTAAAGTGTTCAAGTCCGAGAGGACCCACTTTAAAAGGAAAGCTATACACAACAAAAGGAAAGATAAGATGCCCCGTTGTTTGTTAATAGTTTCATGGTTAAAGAGCTGAGAGGCAAGTCGTGAGCACAACAGAATCTTATGCTTGGCGATCTGCTTGCGTGTGCGTCTTCATAGATATATGTGTGTGTGTGTGTGTGTGTGTGTGTGTGTGTGTGTGTGTGTGTGTGTGTGTGTGTGTGTGTTTTGTGCGCTTCGATGAATGTCAGTATATGCGAGTAAGCTACGAATAGAAAGCATTAGTTAACAGATAAAAAAAAGACACAGGGCGGGGCAGAAATAGAAAATTAGGATGGGTGAGAAATGTTGAAAGGGGGTATAAAAATGAAAGACGAAAGAAAGCGTAAGAAAGATGAACATCACGAAGAAAGAAAGATTAAGCTCACCCCACCAAAAAATAAATAAATAAATAAATAAAATAAAATAAAATAAAAGTTTGGGGATCAACAAAAATAAAAGAATGACAGAAAAAAGATGACGACCTAATGAGGGACGAAATAGACAAAAATTAATTAAGAATGAATTAAATGAAGAAAAAAGATAAAAAAGAATAACTTAAAGAAAAAAGGATAAAAAAGAACGCGGGAAGAAAGAAAGAAAAATATGAATGAAACTAAAGAAATTATGAGTTAAAGAAAAAGAAGTAGAATAACAAAGATTAATGAAAGAATGACTGACTGACTGACTGAATGAATGAATGAATAAATAGAACGAAAAAGAAAAAAAGAAGATATAAAAAACCTAACGAAAGAGAAAACGGAAAACGAAAAAGGAAGAAAATTGAATATACCTAAGCAAAGAAAGGATGAACAAAAGAAATAACATCTGAAAGACAAAAAGACTAATAAAACGATAAGAGGAAGAGAGAACTAAATTAAAATGGCGAAAAGGAAAAAAACCTTGGTAAAAAAATAAGGATGTAAAGAAAGAAAGAAAGAAAGAAAGAAATTAAAAGAGAGCTGGGACAAAATAAACAAGCTAACAACGACGAATAATACTAAAAAGAAAGATGAAAGAAAAAAGACAAAGAAATAAGAGGGGAAAAGTTAAATAAGAACGACGAAAAGAAACGAACAAGTATGAGAAAGAAAGAAAAAGAAAAACGAAAGAATGAATATAAGAAATTAAAGTGACGAAAAAAGAAGAACAAGTAGGAGGAATAATGTAAAGAAAGAAAAAAAGAAAGAAAAAGAAAGAAAGAGAGCTTGTACTAAATAAACTAAGAAGGACGCAGAAGAAAAGACAAATAAGGAAGGAAGAAAAAAGTTAAGTAAGAATAACGAAAAGAAACATAAAAAGTATGAGCAAGAAATAAAAATAAAAATCGAAAAGTAGAATGTTTAATGAAATAAAGAAAAATATGACGAAAGATCTGAGATAAAAGAAAAAATGAAAATCATGAGTGATGAAAGAAAGAGAAAAAAAGAACATAGGAATAAAAGAAGAATATGTAATGAATGAAAGTAAGAAAATATGAAAATAGAAAGTTGAAAAAGAATGACAGAAGAAAAAAGAATAAGAAAACAGGTAAATGATATAAGGATAAATAAAGAATAAACGAAAAAAATCAAAGCAAAGAGGAGAAAACGAACGAAAGAAAATAAAAATGGCGAACTAAAGAAAGAAAGAAAGAAAGAAAGAAAGAAAAAGGAACAGTTCAATAGGACTAATAGGAGATATGAAACTCAAAATAATTAAGAAGGAAAGAAAGAGACGAAAGAAAGATAAAAAAAATAGAATTAAGGATGAGACAAAAAGAACCGAAAGAGAAATGAAAAAGAATGATAATGAATGAAAAAAAAAAAAACAGAATAAAGTATAGTAGAAGGAAAGAAAAAGAAACAAAAGAATGAAAAAAGAAAATAAGATAGAATCGAAAGATTAACGGAAAAATTAATAAATCGGTAAAAATGACTACAGTTGAAAGAAAAGAGGCAATAGAGAAAAAGAAAGAAAAGTAAAAAAAAAATTAAGAAAAAGAAAGAATAATAAGGCGTGAATGAAAAGTGATAAAACAACGAAAAGGACAAATAACAACGATATTCTACACGTTTACACATACGTGCAGGTAGGCAGGCGCACGCGTACGATCGTACATATTTCACACATACACCAATGAAAAGACTATACACAAAAGAAAAATCGAGAAATATTTGCAGTCAATTGCCGAAATCTTCTGAGGAGTAGACGGAGTGATTCACTAAACTCTGAAGTCGTTATACTGAAGGTAACATCAACCAATTAAGTGACAAACCTTTAATTAATATATATATATATATATATATATATATATATATATATATATATATCCATTTGTAAACGAGTTATTACGCAACCTAGGTTTCTACCATGAGTGGTGTCTTCAGGCGATTTGCAATAACTGATATTCCCGTTTACTGTTTTTTTAAGAACGCTCACGTAACAGTGGCTTTTTTTAACGGTCACGTGGCAAGGAATTTTTGAACGCGAAATTTTTAAAATTACAAGAAATTATAACATTTTCATCAATGGTTGTATGAACCTAATACGTATCTTTAGTATGGTTACACTTAGTCATAATTTCTGTTCTTTTATTCAATAGTTCATTTTTGTTTGGGAATATATATATATATATATATATATATATATATATATATATATATGTTGGCATTTATTTTAGCAGTAATCCATCGTTTATGCAAGTTTCAATCAAAATGGCAGGTTAATGGCTGATGTGGTTAAGTCTTTTATATAAGTTTTCATATGATCTTATAATCTTTTCTTTTCATTTCATAAATTTATTGATAAATGTATAGCTGAAAGCGCTCTTCAAAACAAAACATTTTAACAGTTTTTATATAATTTATGTTCTGAAAATTATATGATCACATGAAAAATTATATAAAAAACTTAATCATAATGCCTTCTTTGTCCTTTTAATGAAACCAGCATAAAAGAGAAATAGCTGTCCAAATACACAATATATATATATATATATATATATATATCACCCCAAGCAAGGCGTTAACGCCACTGATGTTCAGGGGGCTACATAAGAGTGAGAAGATTAGAAAAGAGAAAAACCGGAAACAGCATCCTAAACAGGAAACAAGGGATGAGCCTCTTCACCTGTTCAATAGACGTGGGTGGAGTGTGAACCGGGCGATAGTTTAGTCTATCTACTCCAATTGAAAAAACGAAAAAGCAAAAAAAAAAAACAGAGTAAGATTAGAAAAGAGAAAAACCGGAAACAGCATCTTAAACAGGAAACAAGGGATGAGCCTCTTCACCTGTTCAATAGGTGTGGGTGGAGTGTGAACCGGGCGATAGTTTAGTCTATCTACTCAGTTGAAAAAAAAAAGTGATATATATATATAGTCATCAGCAGACAGATCTGTTTTGCTGTATCACAGCTCATCAGTATGGTTATACATACGATTGCTTTTTAACCCAGGATTGAAACCCGACCAAATTTGCGTCAGTCGGTGATTCTACCTCTGAGCTATGGGCGCTCGGTAGAAGGAGGCAGACTTTTAGCGTATGATGTATCACACGCCAGTAACCAGAGTGTTCTAATTCATTACTGAATGAGCGATGCGTAGATGCTAGAGTAGCTACTGTTTTTTGTAAGTCTACCATTCTTCCAGAGTGCTCAATCATGGTGTGAGAGCGTAAATAGTCATCCGCAGACAGATCTGCTTCACTGTATCACAGCTCATCAGTACGGTTAGACATCCGATTGTTTTTTAACCCAGGAATGAAACCCGACCAGTCGGCGATTCTACCTCTGAGCTATGGGCGCTCGGTAGAAGGAGGCAGACTTTTAGCGCATGGTGTATCATACGCCAGTAACCAGAGTGCTCTTATTCATTACTGATGGTGCTCTCAATGTTTGCATATTAGGTACATAAATTTTCTAGTAGTTTGTTAGTCCTAGGAATGCTTGTAACCTAGTCACGTTTGTTGGGGGAGGAATATTGTTAATTGTACTTGCCCTTGACGAATCTGGGTGAAGACCATTTTTGTCAATGATTGGTTCTGAGTATTTAATTTTAAGCAAAAAATTCCGTACCTTATCTCTCTGAGTTTGAATCCACACTCTCGTATTTTTTCAAAAACTGTTTTCATATGTCCGATAAGTTGCTCTTCAGATACATTTTAATTAATATATCATCCGGATAATATATCATCCGGATAAGCCTCTGCAATATATATATTTCCAAAATAAATTGCAAACTAGACTAATTAATCCAACTAAAAGTGATTTAGGCTTAATTTCTAGGAAAATTAAAAAAAAAAAATTAATTGGGAAGTTGCAATCTACTTTGCACCCAAACCTCTGGAAAAGTTTCAATGATATCATCAATTGGTTTAATAACTTCAAAAATAAATATAAATCAACCTTTCTTAAATTTGATATTGTAGATTTCTACTCTTCAATATCTAAAGACCTTCTAGAAAGTTGAATAAATTTTGCTAGAAATTACGTTAAAGTTTCGGATAGGGATTGTAAGATTATTTTAGCTGCTCGGAAATCTATCCTTACCTTTGAAAATTCTACATGAACGAAAGGGCCAAATGATAGTTTTGATGTTCCTACGGAAGCTTATGATTCAGTCCAGGTGGCGGATCTCGTAGGAATATATATTTTAGACATATTAAGTAGATTTTTGGACCACAAACAAATAGGTTTATATCGAGATGATGGGTTAATGTTTATCCCCAATTCCAATGGACCCTATTCGAATAGAATTCATAAAAAATCATTAGAGCCCTAAATTTTCTCGGTTTTAAGGTTTAAGTGACTTTCAATCTTAAAATTGTAAACTATCTAGAGATTACCCTTAACTTATATGATGGGTCCCACCAGCCTTTTCTCGAAGAAAATAGTTTACCCACTGACATTAATATCTCATCTAATCACCCAAAAACTATTTTAAAACAGAGACCCAATATCGTAAATAATAGGATTAATCGGTTATCATCGAACATCAAATCTTTCACTGAAAGTAAAGAAATTTACAACAAGGCCTTTCTAAAAAAAAGCGGATTTAAGAATAGATTAACGTATATAAAACCAACAATTGACCCTGAACCATCTAATACCAAAAATAAAAATTAAAAAAATTGTAGAAAAAAAAGATAATTTGGTTTAGCTCTCCATACTGCAAACTAACCAATATTAATATAGGTAAATATTTTCTCAGGTTAATAGACAAACATATTAATAACAACAATCCCCTACGGAAAATCTTTAATAGGAACACATTAAAAATTAGCTACTCCTGTACTCAAAATATGGACAACATTATAAATTCTCATAATAGGTAAATTCTAAAGGATTTATTTAATACCGACTCTAAGTCCGGAATTTCTAATAAATGCAACTGTAGCTCCGTGAGTATCTGCACGGTGGAAGGCAAATGTAAATCCACTCAAGTAATCTATGAAGCTCACAGTTTACCGTCCAACAACAGGAAAAATTACGGACTTATATTGGTATATCTGTGGGGGTCTTTAAGCAACGTTATTATAATCACAGATATTCCTTTTCTAACCCAAATCAGAAATACCAAACATCCCTTTCCCGAAGATTTTGGAAAATGAAGGAAGAAGGGCTGAACCCCATAGTTAGTTGGAAACTGATAGGTTCGGCTCGTATTCAGAGGAATTTTCATGATAGATGCAATCTGTGTTTACAGGAGAAAATACAAATATTAAGTATCCTAACCAGCACCTACTCTTGAATTTAAGGAAAGAATTTATTAGTAAATGCCGCCATAAGGCGAAATTTGTAAACGTTTAAAATTTAAGTTCTAAATTCAGTTTTAGATAAATAAATAAATTTTAATTGATTAATTAGTTAATTAATTCAATTTTAGATAGTAAATTTGAACGCCACGAATAATGTCTGATCCCAGCCTAATAGATGCCTTCTTCTTCCTTTTCTCCTATTAATATCTACCTTTTAAGGAGTAAGGATACTTAGACTAACTTAACCCCCAATTTTTCTTGCACTTTTAAAAAAACTTTTCCATGCACCTTTATATTTTTCCCTGCACCTTTATATTTTTCCCTGCACCTTAAAATATATATATATATATATATATATATATATATACAAACATACATGTATATGGTATGTTATTTTTATATATAATTGTATGTGTGCATATATATATATATATATATATATATATATATATATATATATATATACACACACACATATATATATATATATATACATATATATATATATATATATATTAGGTTGTCTTAAAAGTTCGTAAACACTTGCAATAAATTGAAATTTTACTCGCAAAAACAACAAAAATTATTGCTCAAAATAAAGACCATCATTTTCCAAGACTTTCTGCCATCGATCTGCAAACTTTCGGATCTGGTCAAAGTACCATTCAGTCGGCTTCGAATCAAAGAATTCTTCACACGCTTCCTCGACTTCATCAAACGAGTCGAATCGGCGACCCTTCAGAAAGTGCTGCATTGATTGTGCTGGACCAGATAGACCCATTTCTCGTCGGATGTCACAATGCGATTCTAAAAACGCTCGTCCAATAGATTGCTGAGCAATTGACGGCAAATTTCAACTCGTCTGTTGGCTTGTGCTTCGGTGAGTTGGGCTGTGAACAATATCAAGTTGCTTCAAATGTCGGTGAATTGTCGATTTGCCAATTACAAGCTCATCAGCCAATTCTCGATGAAGGCGCAATGTCCAACCCGGTTTGCAAGTCTATCATCCAACTTTAACGCCCGTCCCGAACGAGGCTAATCTTCAAGACTCATGTCGCCAGAATCGAAACGCTTGTACCACTTTGAGATCGCCGCATATGCAATGGTTCTTTCACCTTCGGTAGCATAGATATTTCTGTAGATTTCCTGCAGCTTTTCTGGTTGAAAGACCTCGCTTCCTCCAGTAACGAATCAAAACTCGCAGCTCAATTTTATCAATTGCCATCTGGAATACAAAGGTGAAGATTACTATAACAATATAAACGCAAAATTGCATAAAAATTAAATTTTTCGCAAGTATTTACGAAATTTTGGGACAACATAATATATATATATATATGTGTGTGTGTGTGTGTGTGTGTGTGTGTGTGTATGTATGTATCTGTATGCGTGTATGTGTGATGTGTATATGTATATATATATATTATATGTGTGTGTTTGTGTAGGCGTGTGTGGGCGTGTGTAAGTGTACACTTGTTGCATTTATTATTTTATTATATTCCTAAAGTAAAAACGTTTTCATCTTTATTTTTATGCTTATTACGTTTTATATTTTATTTTACTCTATGTTTTTATAGATTTTATTAATTTTCTATAAATTTTATAAATTTTATTTTTTTATTTTTTGAATTTAAATCTAGTTTTAAAATTAAATTTTTTTTCTAATAACTTCATCCCATTTATTTAAACCAAAAATCGCTATTATTTATTTGGCAACACGTCTGTTAAGGTTTCTATGGAGATTAATTTTTCTTTTTTCCTTTTTCTTTCCTTTCCTTTCTTTTTTTTCTTAACTTACTTCCCTGTCAACCACCCCTTCCCACTTCCCACTTCTTTCTATCTACTTACTTATCTTTCTACTTCGTTTTCTTAGAGCCAGACAAGACTAAATTTTAACTTACAACTCAGTTTAAAAGTAAGGTTTTCGAAAATCTAAAAATAGACATTGATTTCTGTCTACTTTCTTATTAAGACCACTCCTTTAATTTTTCTGTGAAGTATATTTTTTTAACTTCCACCGGTATTATATCTTGCTTTATTTTGAAATAAAAAGTTGCTGATGAGACGTGAAATTTCTCTTAGGGATTTCATGTAGAAATGGCCATACAACTGATTTGAACATCGAAATTTATTTTATTTTATATATATATATATATATATATATATATATATATATATATATATATATATATATCTGAGTTTAGGTAGTATTTACATTATTTACATTATTCGGACTATTGTCCTGATCTTGGTTGCTATTAGTACGACGTTTCGGTCGTTGCACGCTCCGGGCTTCTTCAGGTGCTAGGGCTTTTGAACCGATCACAGGGGTATATAATTCTCATTTCTTGAACACAAAAAATAAAACTTCGTACAAATTGCAACCAAGGTGAGGACAATAGTCCGAATAATGTAAATAATGTAATATATATATATATATATATATATATATATATATATATATATATATATATATATATATATAAGAGAGAAAGATGGAAAGAGAAATTGAGAAGATGCGGCAGAAATACCTCTCACATAATGTTAAGTCATTAGCGATTTATTTCAGCTACTCGCGAACTCAATAAAATGTAATACAGAAAACGCGCCTTCCGGCATGGTTCGAACTTACGTCCCTCTTGACAGGGGAAACCAGCATCTGATTTTATGTTCTTCTCTTGATTTTTATTTTATTTTTTCCAGGTTAACTGGTAATTTGCGTACTACATGGCATAAAATATTTTTAATTTTAATTTTATTTTTTAATGCTGCAATGACCATGCCCTTAAACGATTCCGTATTTTGGGGTATCAATCATTATAATCTATCCGCGTGTCCAAACTACGCTGTATGCGTAGGAATTCTTTTTTCGAACCATAAATTGACAATAGATATCTGTGGTTTATCTGCAACCGAAAACTTCTTACATGTAAATTTGTGTAATTTCTAACGTCTCTTTTTCTATCTAGTTGTAGTTTTTCTCTACTGGTAGTAGCGAACGGGAAGCATATACGATGGCTTTCATATTATTGCCACCGTATTTATGTAAAATCACTGCTTCTATACCGTAATTACTAGCATCTGCAGCGACTATGATTTTGTAACTCCCCAGTGGACGGTCCCAACAGTTTCTACAGCGGCCGTTCTCCACGCTGTAATATTGCCGGGTGTTTGTTGAAAAGGTCGGAGTCTCAATCTGGGGGTAAAAGATTAAACTATAAGGAATGAACTACCACAACTTGGATGAGTTGAAACGATGCTTTATTTCGTTTAGAGTTAGTCTTTTCGGTTGGGGCAGGCGATGTGACACACAGCTCTAACTCTAATTAATGGAGATCAATTGCCGAACTGACCGACTCAAGACGAACAGAGTTTCTACTTCAAGCACACGCCCGGCTGGACTAACTCAACTCTACTCACTCAACTGATCGGCTCGGAAAAATCACCTGTATTTATTTAAAACAATCTGGAAGTGACTAGACCACCGAGTGATAAGCATTGTCGACTGTAAGTCCAAAATTTCAAGGTACTTAAATTTTCCTTCTTTTGATGTGTAAACATCCCGGCAGACATCCCGTATTTTCCAGGATTTTTTTTATCTTGTTATCTTAATAAAGCGTCCTGTGAAGGCCGCCGAATGTTTTTATAGCCCTGACACTTTGTAACCAGGCGTTTTATATTGCCTGGAGAAATCGAAAATTCTATTATATTTTCTTTATTTTCTTAATGTGTGGTCAAGTTACAATAAAGACACTCAAAAATCTATTTCCTAAACTTTATCTTTATCACATCAAATCACTTAGTCAAATATTTACCGGAAGACTGGTAGGATTTAACAGTAATCTGATACCCTTTTCTCTTCCACAAATTTCCTTATAAAAGAAAAAGCATTTATTTATTTATTTTCTCTTCATTTTCACTTTTGTTAAACGAAACACATGTTTTTAAACTATTTTCTATTCTTAACCATTTTCTATTATAATAAAATACATATTTTACAAATCCACCTTAATATACGCTTAGTTATCGTGTCACAATTTCTTCTTTTGGCTTTTTTGAGCTAATTATGAGTCTGGTGTTGGTATTTTTGTTTTCTTTCATCAAACGCCTTCTGACACTTATCAGTCCAGTTCGACATTATGCCTTTCTTAAATAGATCGTTCAGTAGATCTCTCAAAATTTGCATATTAGGTACATAAATTTGCTAGTCCTAGCAATGCTTGTAACCTAGTCACATTTGTTGGGTGGTGGGATATTGTTAATTGTACTTGCTCTCGGCGAATCTGGTTGAAAACCATTTTTGTCAATGATTTGTTCTAGATACTTAATTTTAGGCAAAAAACATTCGCACTTTATCTCGCTGAATTTGAACCCACACTCTTGTATTTTTTCAAAAACTGTGTTCATATGTCTGATAAGTTGCTCTTTAGATACATTTTAATTAATATATCATCCAGATCAGCCACTGCAAAATCACAATCTGCAAGCATGATATTCATTGCTTGTTGAAATATAGCTGGAGCTACCTTTATACCAAAACGAAGTCGGTTGAACTTATACAATCCCTTGTGCATAGCTATAGTTGTTAACATTTTTCTTCAACTTCAGAAAGATCCACATTCGAAAACATTTTCCACATTTAACTTTACAGAGTCTTCCCTGAACTTGGTAATGGGTAGTTACGGTCTACTAACCACTTGTCTGACCCTGTCAAAAAATCAGCGCAAACACGATGTTTTTCTTTATATACACTGCTGGTGCGGGTTATTTTGAATGATTAGTCTTTTCGATTACACATATTTTTTCAAGTCTGTCTCATTTTTCCTATACTTAATTCAATGCTGCGAATGGTACACCCCGTTTCGGTTTAAATACTGGTGTCGAAACTTTTTCAATTGAAATTTTGCTTTAAATTTGAAACACTGACACAACTCATTCAACAGTTTTCAGTTCCTTCTTTAAATTTTCAGTCTGATTCGTTTTTTTAATTGGTTGTTTGTTCACTTACGTTTTTACAATAAACGTTTATAGATAAAACCCAAAGCTCAAATAAGTTCGTAGTATCTTTTAACTCAAAAGCGTTAGCTTTTACACACTTATTAAGGAATTAGTCATTACAAGTCATTTCGCTAATAAAAAAGAAATTCTCACCTGTGACACTACTAGCGACTTTGAAAGTCATTTTTATATAAAGTTTCCGATTTCTTTCCATGTGGTTTCAGCGATGATTGTGATATCACTACCAGTGTCAAGTAAAATTTTCACGTCCACATTTGTTCACATTCACAAATTTCTCTTTGTTTTCTCTGATTATATCTTCCATCGCAATGTTGTGTCAAATGTTTTTCCTGTCAGAATTTTTTCTTGGTTTACTTTTACAATGTGACTTTATATGACACTTGTAACATCTTGAATTCTTAAAGGAACAGTCTTTTCCGAGATGTAATTTTCCACATCTGAAACATTGGTTTATTTTTTCTACATTTTTCTTTTGCTTGTATGTATGCACATTCTTTTTCCTAAATTTCATTGGATTCTCTGAGATTCGTCCTATATTTCCTACGGTGTAAGTTTATTGTCTATATAATTTTGTTAGAATTTTCGCGCGTATTTCTACATCTTTTTCGCGGTTAACCTTTAAACAAAAATGAAACCTTTAAACATATCCAGAGTCAGTTCGTTTAGTCTGAAACTTTCATATTACTTGTTGACGATTCCAGCATATCTGACAAACTCTTTGTCTTCTTTTTTCTTTAGATTCATACATCTCCAATGTATATTTAACAAAGAGCTTTTGTAACTAAAGGTAATCGTCAGAGTATTTACTGTCTTCAAAAACAAATTCTCCTTGTTTTCTCGGTAGTACGAACTTACAGTATTTTTCGTGTTCTACCGGTGTTAATTTCCTCAACAATAGTCGTTTTTCTCTCGTCTTTTTAGTCGCTGCATTGTTCTCTGAAAATTTGTTCGTATTTTCGAAAATACGCAGATTAGGTCAGTTCATTATCAGAATTATATGTAAAATCCGATATGGCGTTTGCTACAGCGTCTGAAGTAAAAAAAATTAGAAATTTTCTGTTTTCTTCCGTATTATTTAAATCAAATTTTGTTGTTGTTTCTGCAATTCCAAAGACTACTAATATTATTGTTGTTGTTGTTGTTGTTGTTGTTGTTGTTATTATTGTTGTTGTTGTTGAATTTGAACCACAACAGCCAATATTATCCCCATATTTGCAAGAATATATTTTTCTTTTTTTTTACACGTAAAGAAAAAAAATAAACCAACGTGGTCCAAATTCTCGTCGTCAATGATATTATGTGCGCTGAAGGAACAAGTATTTTTCTACTTTAACAAGTAAATACTTGTGACTTTCAAGTATCACACAAATTTTCGGAGAGTTTCGGCAAGTATAGAACCATTAAATAATCCTGTTTATTTTTAAAGGTTAATAAGATTTTTGCATGAGAATTTGTCAAAATCATTGAAACAGTCTTCTCGACGTTTAACTGACGATATCTTACATAATATCGCAGCAAAAACTAGCGGATAGATGAACATATGCAAAATCTCGAGAAAAATAATATCTTTTACATCAGAAAAGAACATGTATTTAGCATGTGCAATTTAATAGGAACGTGTAAGTGATAGAATTTAGCCAATTTTCTTAACTCGCTTTCTTTGATTTCCTATAATGAAAACATTTTATGAAAATTTGTAATGGGCACTCATTGAAATTATATATTATTGTTTATGCTACAGAAATAGTCAGTCAAGATATACTGAAATATTTCTCGATCAAATGTAATGAACTTTTTTCTCATATATATTTACTAAAATTTTAACTCATTTCTGACATTTGTAATGTTTCCGTTGTAACTTAAAATGATTTTCAAACTTGCGAATTTCGTATATCACACATATTTTTGGATAGTTTCGGCAAGTATAGAACCATTATATAATCCTGTTTATTTTTAAAGGTTAATAAGATTTTTGCATAAGAATTCGTCAAAATCATTGAAGCAGTTTACTCAACGTTTAACTGACGATATCTTTCATAATATCGCAGCAAATTGCAGAAACCAACGAATAGTTATACTCAGTATGAATCTCAAATATCCTCGTAAGTCGAGTTATAACACGTATGAGTTTTGACCCTTCATTGCCGCAGCTATAACTCGGTTTCTACCAGTTATAGTCTTAAGTCTTGCTTAAACCTTCGCCGTGATGTCTGTTAGAAACACACTTGACTAACCTCAACGATATTTATTGCACAAATATGTACAAATGTAGCACAAGGATAGAAATTGGGAATGGGGACGGCTGGTCTTCATCTGTCTTCTGCTTATACTTAGCTAGCCACAAATACTGACAAAAATATACCACAATAATCCTTGCACTAAAACAACACATTCTTACTTACTATTTTTACTACAGCCACTATAATACCTCAGAGACTCTATGAAGTCCTAACTAACCCCCATATGTGCAATTTTCTTTGTGGGGAGGAATAAAATAACAACTCTGCTCACCTAACAGGATATGGGAGGAAAGGTGTAATTAAACCAAAGAAAGTGGGGACAAAAAAATAAGAGGCCAATGAGCATATATCCCCTAGCTAAATAAACTTTGATGAAAAAAAATAAAAACAGAACAAGCTTAAACTATCCTATTTTTTGTGGGGTTGCCAATGTTCACTCCAGAAATTTTTAATATTCTTAATGCCTAACCGGCATCAAAATGACACTAAGTCCGTTCCTTTTACTCGGCACAGACGCGAAAGACACACCTATCTATTGCCAAATTCTGATGGAGGGAGTCATTTCCTTTTCGTTCTCATATTGAATTTAAGCTGATGCCTAAAGAGCAAGATTAGTTGGGAAGAGGTAAACTTCTCGTCTCCAAAGAATTCCAAACCACGGCTCGCATAACGAATAAAAACGCATAGTTCTCAGCTGTAGTCAACGGCGGTACGATATTACTACAAACAGAACTAACCTCGAGAACAAAAAACTTTCGGCACAGCATACGAACCATGATGTCTTCAATAAACTTGCACAACGGGCCTATGACCCTGTAATGGAACAAGTCGTGATCGCAGGTCTCCACTGACTTACCGCAGCTAACTTCGCCGAACATACTTTCTTGTCGACGCAGAGGTCCCTTCTCAACACCAGCAAGATGAGTGATGCCTCATCGTTAGTAAGGCATTTTAACTCGGCCGTTATATCTACTTGGTTAAACCGAGCTTCCCTATCACATAATCCTGAACAGACTCCTCTAACTAGCAAGTGATATAACGTCATGAAACGACGCCTAGACGTCAGTGGGGACATCCGTAGCCCAAAAGTGGGACTTGAGAGCAATCCAACATTCACGATAAATGGAGAACTCGCCTCGAGGTAAACGGCGGGCCTCCTCCTCGCATGAGTGCACACTTCTCAGGGATAAAAAATTCTTACTGATGCCTTCCTTCCAAAATTCGCCATCCTCATCCAATTGCAAACACATCCGGTCTATGAAAGTGATGCGAAGCGTATGTTGACGAATCTTCGGACATACTTTGAAAGCCTTACCTCCCCACATGATCAAGAACAAGAGCCACATTAAATGTGTGGTAAACAAAAGGGAAAATAAGGAGAGTCAGTAAAGGAGAATCGAATAGATGTGCGAGGCTTCACTGTTGATGATACTAAATGAAGGTGGTACTGAATTGTCCTGTTCTGCTCAAGTCTACTCGGGGCCAATCGGATTAGAGAGGACAACCTGCAAACAGCGGGAAAATATATTGGCTAAAACATTCAACTCAGTGCTTAATAGCATCAAAGGTCAATAATTACCTCTCATGTTCCTACCATTTTTGTTCTTGCAACGCAACTTGATCACATTCCTAGTAAAGCGTTGAGGTATAGACCTCTGCTTCATTCAGTTTTTGCAAATCAGTGCCAGCAAAAGGACAAAGACAAGCGACTGCCTCAAGTACAGTTCGTAAGGAAGACCATCTAATCCCTAAGCCTTCCTTCCGCCCAACTAGCTTCAGCGCTTCCCAGATTTCAGACTCTGTGATGGGACCCACGCACCCAGCTGCTTTACTCGCACCAAGACGGAGAAAGTTGGTCAAATAAGCGTTGAACTGAATAGAAGTCAGAATGGGCTCCCTGCTAAAGAGATCATTAAAGTAGTCATGAAAATCTTCATATATAGGCCCTCTGATCGTCTAGAATTTGGAAAGTATTAACCGATAAGAAATATGAAAAACAGAATGAGAAGGAACTACTTGAAATATTGAATAAAATGTTCGGTTTAGAAAAATATTAATATTAACCGAGAACACCTGAAGAAGTAGCCAAATAGCAAAACGATTGAAGAGTTGTGCGTATAGCTACTAAATATACTAGTACAAATATGGAAAGATATAAAATCGTTGATTTCTCTTGTCAAACATTATGACAGAAAATTACAAGTATCAGTAATGCGCTTCTACAGAAAAAAAAATTACGATAATCTTCTGAAGCAGCGAAACTGTAAAATGTCTCCGTCTCTGTTTGTGTAGACACGAATGCATTTAATATATTTATGTGCCGAGACAAACAGACAGAATAAAGCATATTTACTTCCAGGCCGTGTGATAGGTCGACTTATCAACTGTCATGGACACTTATCTTGGATGCGTTGGCCTAATGAGTTAAGTGGGGGCCATCAAGCTTTGACGAGAGACTCGCCCAGTTTGGTCTACTCCTCTTGCGTTCACATATATCTACTTGCACACACACACACACACACACACACACACACACACACACACACACACACACATCTACTTGCACACACACACACACACACACACACACACACACATCTACTTGCACACACACACACACACACACACACATCTACTTGCACACACACACGCACACACATACATACATATATATATATATATATATATATATATATATTAATGGCTGGCTACTCGTATTCGAGGATACTCGTCTACCAAGGTGGCTAGATGATCCTCATTGCAGACACACTTGCTCAGGCACACTTGTGTTTGTTCAATACTAACAGAGCCCACCTGTGGTTTATGCTGCAAATTAGAGTTTCTGGGAGAGCAACAGTTTTTAGAGTGAACAACAGTTCGAACAAGGCCAGGATGCTCAAACCCTCGGTGACGATGCTAGCAAAATCATCAACGACTCCTCAAATGGAGCATTTTACCCAATTTCACTCATAAGGCACTTTCCAAAGAAACCACACGCTGGAATCACCTTCTCCAGATCGATAACATCAAGATGTCACTTTCCTGATAAATCGTCCAAGGTGAGATTCGGGGTTCATGATCAGAAAGCGAACGTTCTAACCACTTGGTCACGCCCTCGTACATATATATATATATATATATATATATATATATATATAACATAGCGATGATCCACGTATAGTGTCTTTTTTTTTAAATCACTTGTTTCTGATGAAGGACCGAGGGCGGTCTGAAATATAAAATACAATAATAAAAATAAACAAATACTGTCCAAAAATACATTTTTAAATTCAAAATTTTTAATATTCTTTCCTATATATATATATATATATATATATATATATATATATATATATATATATATATATACACTATAACTATTCTGAGCAGACTTTAGTTACAGTTTCTAGGAGTGGGTGCATAATCTGTCGCATAATCAACATTTTGAACAAATCCATTACGTTTACACCCGCTGTCACGATGACTTATTACTTCATGCTAGCTTAGCCATCGCCTGTAGTTACGTCTACACAAATTTTAAATTTGAAAATACTTCAAAATATTCTTAAAGTTTGCTCTGTAAGGAAAGGTAAATTATTGAGGACATTAAGTGATCTGATAATAAATCCGATGAAGAAAACCTCGCAGCTGCTCATGAAAAGGACTTCTAATCAGTGATTAACTGGGGCAAGAAATGACTTGTAAATTCCAATGGCGCTAAAAAGGAAAAAGAAAACATAGAAAAACTTTTCTGTCTACCGTGACTCCTGGAGAGCAACCCACTTCGCCTTCTTGGACTCACGTTTTCTACTGACTTGAGGTGGGGTGACTACGTCTACCGCAATGAATGTTTGGTCACTGTGTAATACTAGAATATTTTTCTCGTCAGAATCCATCTTGCACATTTACAAATCTATCAATCGTCCGTGCGTCGAATACTGTTGCCAAATTTGGTAAGGTAATCCTATGGGATGTGCGTTGTGGTGCAGTAGACATCGACTCGGAACGACAAATCGGGGTGCCGAGTTCGAAATTCAGTTGAATTCCTTGAATTTACTTACGCACTAATACCCTTGGAAAAGTTATTAATCCGTCTCTTCCCTCCATTTATGGGTTAAATAATAGGACAGATAGGATTTTATAGCCTTGGCTAGCAACCAGTCTACTGCAGAAAGCAATAGCATCCTACTGCGGGATAATCTTCTGCCCAGTTAGTTATGACTCTTTCATGATCGCCGAAAGCGTGTATCACGTATGGCACTTAACTGACTGAATCCTATTTTACATCACGAAATTCTTGACAAAATCCAAAAAAGGATCTGTAATGTAATCGATCCTGACCAGGCATCTCGCTCGACTTCAGTTATTTTCTCGCCGATGTAACGTGGCTTCCTTCTGTCTTTTCTACAAATATTTTCATAACAGCTGGTCTGACGAGCTTTTCCCCCTCTGGTGCCCAACTACATGAATTTAAACGTGCCACAAGTTTGACATTTAGGTCCTACCATTTTAATGTTTAAACAGCTAAATGTTACCGACACTTCTACTCCATCAGTTTCTTTTCTCGGAAATCCCACTAGTGGAACTTCCATTTACTCACTTCATTGATAACTACAATCTTCCAAACATTTAAATGCAACGTCAATCCCCATTTTTTGTCTACTTGAATCCCGTTCATCTTTCATCCTTTCCTCAATGCATTCTATACTCAGTCTTTTCTCTCACGCTCACTGAGTGAAACCCGCTACATACCAGCGGCATTCCTGCGTGTGGAAGTCCCGTTTACTTACTTCTCTGATGAATAGAACCTTTCAAAAACTTAAATGCAGCGTCAGTATATATATATATATATATATATATATATATATATACAGGGTGCGATGAGTAAATTTTCGTCATTTGATATTATAAATTTTGCGCATGCACTTTTTTTGTTTTTTATTTTTTTACTGCATTGTATAGTAGCGTCTGTTGGGCACTGTTTATGAAAAAAAGAACACCATGACGCAATTCACTCCGCCAGAAATTTGGAAACGGCATGCTGTTCTACTTGGCATTCACGCCGGAAACTCCAATACGAACATTTCAAAGTGTTTGGGCATCAATCTGACGACAGTGCATAGGATTCCGAAAGAGTTGGATGATACATCCAGTCAGCATCATGATACTTGAAGTGATCACTAGTAATGGTGTTGTTAGGCCTGCATTAATCTTCTAACAGGGTTAAAGGCTCAACATGGAGGTCTACATCAAGTCTCTTGATTAGGTAGTACTGCTCTGGGTCAAGATGGTGAATGCTGGGAAGACCCTATGTCTGGCAACAGAACTCTACAGCATGCCACACAATCAGGAGAACAGTCATGACAGTTTCTGTGACCACATCACCTCTTACATCTTGCCTCCTAACTCCCCAGATTGCAGCTCATTGATTATTATGTAGAGCGCAGTTGAGCGAGAGATAAAAAAAAACTCCTTGTAACACCAAAGATGAACTGAAGGCAAGGATTATGGCAGCATTCACCAACATAAGCAAGTAGACCGACCAGAAGAGTGGCAAGAGATTCCAAAATTTTCTGGAGGCCATGGTTGAAGCCAATAGCGATTTTATTGAATAAATTTACTCTTCGGTATTTCAATATATTTTTGTGAGATGTTGGTAAATATATCTCTTAAAATGATATGTCTGTGTTATTTTCATTTTTGCGTTATTTAGACGACAGTTTATCCATC
Organism: Ascarosepion bandense; assembly: GCA_037127315.1. NCBI lineage: Eukaryota > Metazoa > Mollusca > Cephalopoda > Sepiida > Sepiidae > Ascarosepion > Ascarosepion bandense. The sequence continues at coordinate 2,694,354 of JBBBDQ010000772.1, read as the reverse complement.
ACACCCGTATGTGTGTCTGTGCGTGTGCGCGTGTGTGTGTGTGTTATCGTCCATGTGTATTTTTGGAAATATATATGTGTGAGTGGGCCTGTTAATATATACACACAGGTGAGCAAGGTTCGAAATGTCAACATGAGAATTACAGGGTAGGTGTATATCGATACGAGTTAATCAATACCAAACAACACGGAGAGAACTGAAGTAAACCGAGAGAGTCTCTCGTCAAAGCTTGATGGCTTCCCACTTAACTCGTTAGGCCTAACGCATCAAAGATCAGTTACCGTGACAAGTGATCTGTCACACGGCCTGGAAGTAAATATGCTTTATTCTGTCTGTTTGACTCGGCGCATAAAAACATTAAATGCCTGTTCGTGTTTACACCTGAGAAAGTGAAGGTATACAGCTCCTTCGCTGTTGCAGAAGTTTGTAGTAAATCTTTCGGTAAAAGTGAATACACATTTTTAAAGAACTGAGGTTAACATGATTATGCACTTTATTTTATTTTTTATTTATTTATTTATTTTTTATTTTTATTTTTTAATCATATCACCCCAAGCAAGGCGATAACGCCACTGATGCGCAGTGGGCTAGGTAAGAGTAAAAAGATTGGAAAAGAGAAAGCCGGAAACCACATCCTAACCAGGAAACAAGGGATGAGCCTCTTCACCTGTTCAATAGACATGGGTGGAGTGTGAACCGGGCGATAGTTTAGTCTATCTACTCCAATTGAAAAAAAAATTAAATAAATAAATAAAAAAGAAAAGAGTGAAAAGATTGGAAAAGAGAAAACCGGAAACCGCATCCTAAACAGGAAACAAGGGATGAGCCTCTTGACCTGTTCAATAGACGTGGGTAGAGTGTGAACCGGGCGATAGTTTAGTCTATCTACTCCAATTTATTTTTTTGAACGGTAGCGTAATGAATCGTGATGAAGTCGAGTTCGAATCCCAGTTTGGTTAGTAACATTCACTTACTTGAAAATACCCTCGGGAAAGATATGAATCCATCTTTTTTTCAGTCCCCATCTGGTCAACTGCATTTTAAAACATTGCTACTACACTCGCAATAAATTTTGTAAAGTGTTAGTTGGTTGCTTTTAATATAAAATATCAAGAATTTAAGGTTTTTGCTTATTATTATTATCATGATGTAGTATATTGGCGTTGTAAACAAGTATTTTCTTGTATTGTGAAGATTCCCATCATTACTAACTACCTGATGAGACATTGTACTTTCAATGTCGAAACAAAATGTACAATTTTGTAGTAGATTGTAGTTTCTACATGCTCTGAAGTATAATTTATAATAAATATTCATTGCTTTATTTTGAGCACTGTTTTAAATTAATGTTTTGAACGTTGCAAATATTTTCTTCGTACCTTATTCGTTTGGATAGATAGATAGATAGATAGATAGATAGATAGATAGATAGATAGATAGATAGATAGAAAACCTCAAATATTGTACCAAACTGGCTAGCCACGTGCAGAAATTAAAACTGAAGTATGAAAAAGATCCTGATATAATTTGGAGCATAGTGAAAATAGCCAAACCACACAATGGTGGTAATATACGCAAATTGTGCCAAGGGGAGAAAGTAGCTCTTATTTTGAAGTCAAAAAGAAAACAATTACTAAATGAAAGATCAGAAATTATGTCTAATCAAACCCATAAATAGTTACATGGGTCATACAAACACGAATGAAAGTGTTCTAAGATCCTTAAATAACTTCTCTCGAATTTTGAAAAAATTTCCATTGTTTGAAAATTCCAGTCGCGCGTTCGAAAAAGATCCCCGTTCGAGCGTTTGAAAAGCGGTAAAATCAGTTATTGTAAATCGCATGAAGATACAGTTGAGGTTGAAACCTAGGTCGCGGAAATAACTCATTTCTAAATGAAAAATATTCAAAAGTTCTACAATATAATTGTATTGAACACTTTTTAATACAAATGTGTACTAGTCTAATTTAATTATAAACAAAAACTTACTACTTATATATATATATATATATATATATGTTTAGGCAGACACCTTTCACAAATAGTAGACGGATGCGCAGTGTATAAATATTTAATCAAGGGTCGATGCATGCACGAGGCATACTAGAAATTAGCTTCCTGATTTAAAATCGATGATCAACATCTATACGAGACAGATGCATAACTAATTTGTTATTTCTGAATAAAATGTCAACTTATACACAAAGGATAAAAATGACTAATTACTTTTCTATGGTGTTGATGGATAATCAAACCATCCCTGAATGTGATGGCTGTTTTTTTTTATATTCAAGCTTACGGCCATATCAGGTTAAAACTCCCAATCTCGGACGATCTCAGCTCAGAGGTTAAGCAACCTAGAACCTAGATAGAATCTAGTTGGGTAACCGCTTTGGAATATCATGTGATGTGAACCTGGTTTTGCGGGTTTGAATCAATTGCTAGATCTGCTGTTAAAAAAGTTAATTCATTCTTCTCGCCAGAAATTGAACTTGAACTTTTATATATCTACCATTCATACGTGCATTGAATATTGCTGCAGTATCTCATCGAGAGTTTTAATTCATATATATATATATATAGAGAGAGAGAGAGAGAGAGAGAGACAGACAGACAGACAGACAAAGAGAGAGACAGACAGAGACAGACAGACAGACAGACAGACAGAGAAATACAAACAGAGAGACAGAGACAAAAGATGCGATGAATAAATTTTCGTATAAATTAAGCAAAAATGAAACTAACACTGACATCTGATTAACCGATATATTTACCAATATCATATCATAAATACTAAAAAGCAAATTTATTCGATATAATCTCCATTGATAAAATGTTTATATATTTCAGGTGGAACACAGTGTTATATGACAGTTCATATGTAATTACTATAATTAAATTTAATCATAGGATGCCCAGAGAGGGTCACACTCATAATAGGTACACTCGTGTGCGAGACGAGCTCATTAACGATTGTTTCAGAAAGGTATAAGCTTAGAACAAAGATGCGCAGCTCGCAGTTGTGCTATGTGGTAAATGACATGTGTTGCATTCCATAATTCTTTAGACTATTTTAGAAGGAGCAGTTACAATCGTCTAACTTATTATAATTTTAATATTTTGGTATTATTTCAAACTATTGTTCTCATCTTGGTTGATATAGATGTTATATTTATTATTTATTATGTTATATAAACACAACGTTTATTATAATATTATAATTTTAATATATCGTAACTAAGCATGTAACACATCACTCAATAAGTCCTGAGCCTGACATATAGATAGCACAATAATAAGAAATCCATAGAATTTTTATGGCGTACTAACCTTCAAATGGCAAATGACAAAATTTGAGTCCAATCGGATTATTAGTTTACAAATTACAGTTATTTAACTGAAGCTACTTTTGCAAATTTTTGGAACAATGAAAAAATCTGAATTTCGTGTGTTGATAAAGTATTGCTTTCTGACAAGAAAAAATACTGTTCAAGCATAGCAATGACTTGATAAGTGTGACTCGGACTCTGCTTCGTCGGAAACAAAGCTTAAGAGATGGTATGTTGACTTTAAACGCGGTCGTACAGACACAGATGATGCTGAACGCTCAGGTCGCCCAACATCGGCAGTTGTCCCGAAAAGCACCAAAAAACCCACAAACTCGTTTTTGCCGATCGTAAATTGAAGCAAAGGAATTTATCATATCAGAAGGTATATTCACCATTTTGCATGAATTTTATTAATGAGAAAGCTGTGTTCAAAGTGAGTGCCGTGTTTACTCACAATCGATCACAAACAACAACGCATCGACGATTCGGGGTGTTGTTTGCAACTGTTTCGACACAACAAGAAGAACTTTTTGCGTAAATATATGACAATAGATGAAACATGGATCCACCACTTAATTCCGGAGTCAAATCGGCAGTCAGCTGAGTGGACAGCAGCAGGTAAAAGCCGTCCGCAGCTATCAAAGACGCAAACATCAATAGGCAAGGTTTTGGCCTTCGTATTTTGGTATTTTGTTCATCGATTCAAGGTATGTTGTTCGTCGATTACCTTGAGAAAGAAAGGACCATCAATAGCGAATATTATATAGCATTATTGGTGCTTTTAAAGAAAGAAATCGTCAAAAAACGGCCACTAATGAAGAAGAAAAAAGTGATCTTTTACCAAGACAACAGACCGTGTCACAAGTCGATCGCAATGATGGCAAAACTACATGAATTGCACTTTGAATTGCTTTCACATCCACCCTATTCTCCAGATCTGGCCCCCAGCGACTATTGGCTGTTTGCAGATCTCAGAAGAATGCTACAGAGGAAGAGTTTTGGCTCCAATGAAAAAGTGATATCGGAAACTGAAGCGTAATTTAAGGCCCAAAACAAATCGTTCTACAAAAAAAGTACCGAATTGTTAGAGAAGAGTTGGAATCAGTGTATCACCCTAGAAGGAAACTATGTTGATGAATAAAGTCGAATTTTGCCTGAAAGTTGTTGTTTTATTAGTTAGGCCCGGAATTTATTGAATGATGTGTTAGTATACTGCCCTGCCAAGTTTTGTTATATCAAATGTAACAGCTTTTTGAACACATCTGACCGCTTGTCACAGCTTGTCCGCTAGCTAGTTAGCAGAAAGCAGGAGGGATGTGAAGACAATTTGGAAGCTCACGATACCATAAAGTTTTCTGATGACAGAGATGGGCATCAAAATTTTCCTTCGTCTCCCCTACAATCCAGACCATGCTCCCTTTGAATTTTGTTAGTTCACCAAGTTGAAGCAGAATTTCAAGTCGTTTTGAAGGCGTTGAGAAGATGAAGGAGGCTGCGACAAGGGTCCTGGACACCTTCGCTTCGTATGACTTTCACGAGGCCTTCAAAATATAGCTGAACCGACACAACAAGAACATAAAATTCTTTGAAGAAGATTACTATTTTGTAATTCTTTCAAATTAATAAATGACTTTCTTGAAAAAGTCTTTAAATCTTCTGGAAAGCACCTTGTGTGTGACGATACTTTAGTTGGCAACTATTTCTGGGTAGTGAGTTCGAATCTCACTTTCCTCTTAGGTACCTTGACCGCATGAATTTAAGCATACTAATAGGTTTTAAATTAGGTCTCATCGTTTTACTGTTGAAATAGCGAGATGTAACCATAGTTATTTTTTTTTCTCGAACTTCTCACCTGTGGAACTCTCTTCCGGTTTTCTTACTTTCCTGTTACCTACAATGTTCAAAAATGTAAATACAATGGAACTCATCATCTTTTGTATTTCTAAAACTTGTTCTTTTTTGTCCTCTCTCCTTATTAAAGTCTTCTCATTCTCTTTAACTTACAGTTAATCTTTGTGTCTTAGTGGCATTATCGCCTTGCTCGGAGTGGAATGATTAAAAAATACACTAATAAAGAAGACATGTAATTTATGTTCTTGTTTGTGGTATAATCTTGCCAGACAGTAATTTTAAGTTCCTAATTACCAAGTCCTCTCTCGCGTCTTTGAGTAAAAATGGAACTTTTTATAGAGCCATCTTTGCACATTTCGGACGTTTCACTTAGATAGAGAGGGTTTTGCAGATATGTGCAATTACGCACAAAATAATCTTTTGTAGCTCTGAGAAACTGATGTGTCTAAGAAATTTTACTCATAATTTTCGGCACACTTTTTTTTATCCTACTCAGTGTCCCTATTACAACCGGGAAAATCGAACTTTTAAGTGTCCACATATTTTTGACTTCGATTTGCAGGTCCTTATAATTTGATAGTTTTTAATTCATTTTTACAAACATTAGAATCATGTGAACAAGTCATATCAATTAGTTGGCAATTTTTGTTTTTAAAATCTTGTTACACGCTTGGGCGATAATGTCTCTTTCGAGACATGACTGCTTGGGCAGATGATTATCCCGCAGTAGGTTGCCATTACTTTCCGCGGTAGACTGGTTGTCAGCCTAGGCTATAGAACCCAATCTGTCCTGTTATTTAACCCATAACTGGAGAGAAGAGACGGATTAATACCTTTCCCAAGAGTATTTGTGCGTAAGTGTATGCAATGAATTCAACTGGAATTCGAACTCGGCTCCCCGATTTCTCGTTCCGAGTCGATATCCACTGCACCACAACTCACTAGATTAACTTTACAAAATTCGGCATTAAATAACCTAACAGGGTTTGGCGTGTCATAAAATGAACACAGCAACCAGTTATCAATACAGTAGTACCTACGTGTGTCACGTTTTGCCAAACGCACTCGTATACACAAGAGATTAAACACTGAATGGCTGTTAACTCTAGACAGAGATAAGTACGCACACACAGACACAACAGAAGAAACAGGAACGCTGGGTGGCGTACACGAAGACAGACCGTCATGATAAATGAAAGCAATCGTTGAACAGGAAATATAAAACGAAAAGAGAATTACTATCATCTATTAGAGAGAGAGAGAGAAAGAGAGAGAGAGAGAGAGTGTGTGTGTGTGTGTGTGCGTGTGTGCGCGCGGTTTAAATAATAATTTTATGTCTTTTTGCTGTCTTCATGTTGATTCTCCTTCGGTCAGTTAGTTAAGTGCCATACGTAATACACGCTTGGGCGATCATGTCTCTTTCGAGACATGACTGACTGGGCAGATGATTATCCCGCAGTAAGTTGCCATTGCTTTCTGCGGTAGACTGGTTACCAGCCAAGGCTATTTAACCCATAACTGGAGGGAAGAGGCGGATAAATACCTTTCTCAAGGGTATTTGCGCGTAAGTGAATGCAAGGAATTCAACTGGAATTCGAACTCGGCTTCCCGGTTTCTCGTTCCGAGCCGATATCCACTGCGCCACAACGCACATCCACAACATTCTCCTTCAACTAAAAAAATACTTTTCATCCGTTTATTTTTATTTATTTTATCGAAACGGTCCTTCAATTCTCGCTGTGATTAACAAAGCCAGTCGTAGTCTTTACCAACCTACAGTAATATCTACCTACCTTATTATAATGCAGTTATACCTACCTACGTGCATCACGCTTTTGCTGTAATGAATGAAATTCAATGTATTTTGTAAATGCATTATATTTCCTGAGAAAATCATTGTAATGAAGAAAGAATAAAACAACAAAGAGAGGCATAAAAGAACGACAGAGAAAAAGACGAGAACAATTTACGAGCAGAAGAGAGACAAGCAATCCGTAAACATAATAGAGAACGAATGCAAACAAGGTGGAATGATATGAACGAAGAAAAGAGAGAACTTTATATATGATTGTTATTGTAAAATTTTGGAAAAGTCTGGTTCAAATACAGGGGAATTTCTACAGATATTTTATTGTCATAGAATTTGCCACGCGCTTTAACTGAAGAATTAAGATTCACAAGAATATTAAAATAAGAAAACCGTGAAATTTTTACAGGTTAAAAACAATAATAATAATAATAATAATAATAATAATAATAATAATAATAATAAACAAGAAACATCCTCAATTAGCCTAGACCCTGCTGTAACAATAAAAGAATTGAAACCAGAAGAAGCTTATAAATACCTAGGTGTAAATGAGAGCGAAAACATTCACCATAAAAAAATGAAAGAAATAGTGCGTAAAGAGTACTATAGAAGGCTACGAATGATATTAAAAACTGAATTAAATTCACAGAATAGAGTTATGGCCATTAATAGCCTTGCAATCTCAGTTGTCCAATATAGCTTCAACATCTTAAACTGGACTCTAAACGACATCAGGCGAATGGATGCTAAAACAAGAAAGCTTCTTTCTAAGCATAGGATGCATCACCCAAAGGCTGATGTAGACCGTCTATACATACCCCGTAAAGAAGGTGGAAGGGGTCTTATTCAGCTGGAATTGTCATACAAGACAACAACTATTGGCTTACTAACATACATAGAAACAACAAAGGATTGGATGATACAATTAGTAAGGCAACATGAAGAAAGAAAGAAAAAATATTCAATAATAAAAGAAGGCAGTAAATACAAACAAGAATTACAGTTAGTAGATTCTGTAGAAAAGCAAAACAGTAGCCAAGAACCAACTATTGCGGCAAAAAATATGAAAATGAAAGCCAAAGATAAAGCTCTTGAAAAGATGAAACAGCGCTGGCAAGACAAACCTCTGCATGGCCAATATCCAGTACGTGCCAATAAATCCAATGTTGACAAAGTTAATACTCATCGATGGTTACGTGCATCTGGATTAAAGTCTGAAACTGAAGGATTTATACTTGCAGCACAAGACCAAAGTCTTTTCACGAGAAACTTTCAGGCAAATATTATGCATAATAATATGGATCCAAAATGCAGGTTTTGTGATAAACACCAAGAAACAATAGACCACCTAATCTCAGGCTGTTCTGTGCTTGCCCCAAACGAATATAAAAATCGCCACGATAGAGTTGGGCAATATTTACATTGGGCAATGTGCAAACATTATGGAAAAGCTGTAAACAAACACTGGTATGAACATCATCCAGCACCGGTTACAGAAATAGAAGATGTAACCATTCTATGGGATTACACCATCTACACAGACAGAAAAATTGAAGCAAACAGGCCAGACATTATTGTTAAAAACCAGAAGGAGAAAACTTGTCTATTAATTGATATGGCTTGTCCAGCGGATTGTAACATAGCAATCAAGGAATTTGAAAAACTGTCAAAATATAAAGACCTGGAAATTGAAATAGAAAAAATGTGGAAATTGAAAACAAGAGTTGTGCCAGTGATAGTAGGTGCACTTGGAATGATAAAAAATGGAACAAAACAACACATTGAAAGAATCCCTGGAAACCCCAGCTTAAGAGATATACAAAAAATTGTATTATTAAGTACAGCCCACACACTAAGGAAAACGTTATCTATGTAATGCTGGGGATGATAGGGAGGATAGAAAAACATGAAATGGAGTCATAACAACACGCCACTACCTGCCTTAGGTCTCCCCGCAGACTTGGTTGGTAGTGAGACCAATGCAGAAATCTAAATATGATGAAAAATGACATAATAATAATAATAATAATAACATTATGGAAAATCTGTAAACAAACACTGGTATGAACATCACCCAGCACCGGTTACAGAAATAGATGTAACCATTCTATGGGATTACACCATCTACACAGACAGAAAAATTGAAGCAAACAGGCCAGACATTATTGTTAAAAACCAGAAAGAGAACTTGTCTATTAATTGATATGGCTTGTCCAGCGGATTGTAACATAGCAACCAAGGAATTTGAAAAACTGTCAAAATATAAAGACCTGGAAATTGAAATAGAAAAAATGTGGAAATTGAAAACAAGAGTTGTGCCAGTGATAGTAGGTGCCCTTGGAATGATAAAAAAATGGAACAAAACAACACATTGAAAGAATCCCTGGAAACCCCAGCTTAAGAGATATACAAAAAATTGTCTTGTTTAAGTACAGCCCACACACTAAGGAAAACTTCATCTATGTAACGCTAGGGATGATAGGGAAGATAGAAAAACATGAAATGGGGCCATAACAACAGGCCACGACCAGGTTTCCGGCTTTCTCTTTTCCAATCTTTTCACTCTTACGTAGCCCCCTGCATATCAGTGGCGTTACCGCCTTGCTCAGGGTGATATGATTAAAAAAAAAGGCTTACGGTTATATCATTTTGAAACAACGGCTCCCGTATGATACCCGAAATTAAACAAGCCTGGTAAGTGTTAAATGTAAATTTAGCCCACCGACCAACCACAACCAATCTGGGCACATAAAAGAGGATCAACATCACCCTTAGATGAATGCGGTAGCAAATGAGAAGATTTCCATACGCTTACTGCCAGCTATGGTCCAGTTAAGGAGGCTGGAACTCTAATGCACTACTGAGACAGCCAAAAGGTTTATCGCTGATAATATGTTTTGTGAATTCAAGTCGATATTTAACACCACATGCGCACGCCTGTATTATTCTTTTCTTACTTTCTCTTTCATTTGGGTTATGCTGTATTCCATCAGTTGTGGATATCGGCTCGGAACGAGAAACCGGGGAGCCGAGTTCGAATTCCAGTTGAATTCATTGCATTCACTTACGCGCAAATAGCCTTCATAAAGGTATTAATCCATCTCTTCCTTCCAGTTATGGGTTAAATAACAGAACAGATTGGGTTCTATAGCCTTGGCTGGCAATCAGTCTACCGCAGAAAGCAATGACAACCTACTGCGGGATAATCATCTGCCCAGTCAGTCATGTCTCGAAAGAGACATGATCGCCCAAGCGTGTTTTACGTATTTCACTTAACTGACTGTATTCCATCTTCTTCGCGGACTCCTAGATATTTAAAAGTTTCTTCTTGATTCACTTCTCTAATCTTTGTAACAAAATCTAGATCTATTGAGTGTGTTTCTGTAATTCACCCTTTCTTGAATATTACTTTCACACGTTTATCTAATCTGAAATCCATACCGATGTCATTACCGAAACATTTCATAGTATTGAGGAGAACCTTCAACTTATTGTAGTCTTTGGGAAAGAGTTTCATATCATCCATGTAATTAAACACTTGCTTTTTACTTTACATCCATAGTTGTTGTTGTTGTTATTATGTTGTCATTTTTCATCATATTATGATTTCTGCTATGGTCGCACTACCTACCAAGTCTGTGGGAAGACCTAAGGCAGGTCGTGGTGTGTTGTTATGGCTCCATTTAATGTTTTTTCTATCTCCCCTAACATCCCTTGCGTTACATAAACAAAGTTCTCCTTAGTGTGTGGTCTCTACTTAATAAGACAATTTTTTGTATATCTCTTAAGCTTGGGTTTCCAGGGATTCTTCGATGTGTTGTTTTGTTCCATTTTTTTTTTATCATTCCAAGTGCACCTACTATCACTGGCACGATTCATGTTTTCAATTTCCACATTTTTTCTATTTCAATTTCCAGGTTTTTATATTTTGACAGTTTTTCGAATTCCTTGGTTGCTATGTTACAATCCGCTGGACAAACCATGTCAATTAATAGGCAAGTTTTTTTCTTTCTGGTTTTTAACAATAATGTCCGGCCTATTTGCTTCAGTTTTTTTTTTTTTGTCTGTGTAGATGGTGTAATCCCATAGAATGGTGACATCTTCTATTTCTGTAACCGGTGCTGGGTGACGTCCATACCAGTGTTTGTTTACATATTTTCCATAGTGTTTGCACATTGTCCAATGTAAATATTGCCCTACTCTATCGTGACGATTTTTATATTCATTTGTACAGAACATCCTGAGATTAGATGGTCTATTGTTTCTAGGTATTTATCAGAGAAACTGCATTTTGGATCCACATTATTATTTATATTTGTTGTTGTTGTTGTTGGTATTATTATGTTATTTTTCATCATAATTTTATTTCTGCTATTGTCGCACTACCAACCAAGTCGGCAGAAGACCTAAGGCAGGTCGTGGCGTGTTGTTATGGCTCTATTTAATGTTTTTCTATCTTCCCCATCATCCCTAGCGTTACACAGACAAAGTTCTCCTTAGTGTGTGGTCTCTACTTAATAAGACAATTTTTTGTATATCTCTTAAGATTGGGTTTCCAGAGATTCTTTCAATGTGTTGTTTTGTTCCATTTTTTATCATTCCAAGTGCACCTACTATCACAGGCAGAATTCTTGTTTTCAATTTCCACATTTTTTTCTATTTCAATTTCCGGGTCTTTATATTTTGATAGTTTTTCGAATTCCTTGGTTGCTATGTTACAATCCGCTGGACAAGCCATATCAATCAACAGACAAGTTTTCTCTTTCTGGTTTTTAACAATAATATCTGGCCTATTTGCTTCAATTTTTCTGTCTGTGTAGATGGTGTAATCCCATAGAATGGTTACATCTTCTATTTCTGTAACCGGTGCTGGGTGATGTTCATACCAGTGCTTGCCTACAGCTTTTCCATAATGTTTGCATATTGCCCAATGTAAATATTGCCCAACTCTATCGTGGCGATTTTTATATTCATTTGGGGCAAGCACAGAACAGCCTGAGATTAGGTGGTCTATTGTATCTTGGTGTTTATCACAAAACCTGCATTTTGGATCCATATTATTATGCATAATATTTGCCTGAAAGTTTCTCGTGAAAAGACTTTGGTCTTGTGCTGCAAGAATAAAGCCTTCAGTTTCAGACTTTAATCCAGATGCACGTAACAATCGATGAGTATTAATTTTATCAACGTTGGATTTATTGGCACGTTCTGGATATTGGCCATGCAGAGGTTTGTTTTGCCAGTGTTGTTTCATCTGTTCAAGAGATTTATCCTTGGTTTTCTTTTTCATATTTTTTGCCGCAATAGTTGGTTCTTGGCTTCTGTTTGGCTTTTCTACAGAATCTACTAACTAAATCTTGTTTGTATTTACTGCCTTCTTTTATCATTGAATATTTTTCTTTCTTTCTTCATGTTGCCTTACTAATTGTATCATCCAGTTCTTTGTTGTTTCTATGTATGTTAGTAAGCCAATAGTTGTTGTCTTGTATGACAGTTCTAGCTGAATAAGACCTCTTTCACCTTCTTTACAGGGTATGTATAGAGGTCTACATCAGCCTTTGGATGATGCATCTTATGCTTAGAAAGAAGCTTTCTTGCTTTAGAATCCATTCGCCTGATGTCGTTTAGAGTCCAGTTTAAGATGTTGAAACTATATTGGACAACTGGGATTGCAAGACTATTAATGGCCATAATTCTGTTCTGAGAATTCAATTCAGTTTTTGATATCAATTTGTAGCCTTCTATAGTACTCTTTACGCACTATTTCTATCATTTTTTATGGTGAATTTTTTCACTCTCATTTACACCTAGGTATTTATAAGCTTCTTCTGGCTTCAATTCTTTTATTGTTACAGCAGGGTCTAAGCTAATTGAGGATGTTTCTTGTAGTGATCCACGTAAAACTGTAGCTTTAGCACATTTATTCAAATTGAATTTCATTCCAATGTCTTCGCTGAATCTTTTTACAGTTTGCAGAAGACCTTCCAGCTCATTATCATTCTTAGCATACAACTTTAAGTCATCCATGTAAAATAGATGGCTTATTTTCTTTTGGCCTATTTTATAACCACATTCTGTCTTATTAAGTTGACTGGTTAGTGCTATTAATGATATGCAGAATAGTAAGGGAGACAAATAATCACCTTAAAATATACTTCTTTTGATGTTTATTTAATCAGACTTATAGGTTCCATTTATATGATTGAGGTAAAGGGTTGTTTTCCATATAGACATGCACTGTTTGATGAAATTGATGATGACGGGTGATATCTTGTATATATTTAAAGTCTTTAAAATCCATGAATGTGGCACACTATCGAATGCCTTACGATAATCTATCCAGGCAGTACTAAGATTTTTCTTTGTACTGTAGCAGTTTTCCAGGATCATTTTGTTAATAAGCAATTGGTCTTTACATCCGTAACAGCCACGTTTGCACCCTTTTTGTTCAAACGGTAACATGTCATTTCTTTCTAAGAATAAATATGTCTGTTTTGTTAAAATAGATGTTAATAGTTTATATGTTGTCAGAAGGCATGTAATTGGTCTGTAGTTTTTCGGGTTGTTTGTGTCACTGTTCTTGGGTAGATGAAATGTAATTCCTTTGGTCATCCATGCAGGAATTTTAGTGGGATCGTCAACCATTTCTTGAAGTTCTTTGGCTAGTTTTGATGTGCTGTATTTAAATAATATAGCCAAAAGTTAGGAATTTTATCTATACCTGGAAATTTCTAATTGTGTGCTTTTTTTAGTGCAAATTTAACATCCTCTTCTGTAATTCTATCCCATGTCTATTCTGGTTTATTTTTGATTCGTTCTATTTCTTGTGCAATCCAATCTACTTCTTTGTTATGTTCTTTAGGGCAAGCCCATATTTTTCCCAGAACCGTGTAACTTCTTTCATTTGTGGGGGAGACTGCCACTTCAATTCTTTTTTTACCTATTTCCCTGTAAAATTTCTTTGCATCGGTTTGAAAAATCTTGTTTTGTCTGTAAAATCTTGATCTTTTCTTATGAGCCTTCAGTTGTATTGTTTGCTTTATTTTTTCCTTAGTTGATAGGACTTCATTTTCATTTCTAATGTTGTATTTTCTTTCGACTCTTCTGCTTTTCCTAGTTCTTACATTTATTCCTCTAGTCAGTTCATCCAGTACTGATAGTTCACTTCTCAGTTGTTCGATTTCTTTTTCTATTTTTCTTTTCCAAGGTGGATCTTCATGTCTGCGAGACTGACTTGTTTTTAATTTGATGTTCAATTTTTTTGTTGCTGCTATTGCTGATGCATATACTGCTTCATTGAGATTTATATGAGTGTCTTCTTCATCCAAAATTAATTTAAGTGCTGCATTGTAGAGCTTAACAGTTCGGAGGTTATGCTTTGTTGGTTGTAATTTTGGGAGCTATTCTCGTTCCTCCATTGCAATATTTTGTATTATTATTATTATTATTATTATTATTATTATTATTATTATTATTATTATTTCCATCGAGTGAGGTAATGATTAGTTTAAGTTTTGATTAGCGGCATATCAACATCTGTGGGTTATTTAATGCCAAAAATATTAGGGTTTTAATGGGTTTTTTACACTCGGTTATAGTGAGAAGATTGATTTAATTGGATTTTGATGAAAACTTTTTTTTAAAATTTAGAATTTATTTTATAAAACTGAAATTTAAAATTTATTTTATAAAACTGAAGGTGTCTTCTAGCTTTGTATTCAAAAATGTATTGCTGGTAATAAGTTTTTCCTTCAAAAATGTATTATGGCAATATTTTTCTTTAAAAAATGTACTATGGCAATAATATTTTTTTCTTTCCAAAAATGTACTATGACAATAATTTTTCCTTCAAAAATGTATCTTTTTCTATAAAAGCCTATTTTTTATGTATATATTTCTATATAAGTCTATTTTTATAGTGTTTTGACAAGAGTTTGGAGGTTAAATATTTGCTCATATCTGGGATTCTAAAAGGTGCTACCACACCTGGTCAGGATGGACCTGGGAACAACAGTAATTAAGTGGTTCCATGCTCCTCACAACCTCCCAACCAGAGGCCTTGCTACCGTATGCAGTTTACCGTTATAACCAGGACCGTAATAATTCGTGAGGCTAGATTGGTTGACAATAACTACTGATTCGTGATTTCAATCCTCACTGGGTGCTTTATACAAGATTCATCATTAAATAACTTAACAATGATTGACAGGTAGACTCAATCAAGCAACCAATAATAAGCAAGCTAGTCGAGCGAATTATTATCTCAGGATGTGAGTCGGTTTCTCATGGATGCCCCCTATTTATCGCCTTGTGTCAGATTGCGTTTAGCTTAATAAATATTTGTAGATGAGAACGTATATCACGTGTAAGATGGGTGTGCAGGCGAAAAGGACTGTGCAAATCGGATCGTCCTTGCTCTCGGTAGCAGTTGGAAGCAGAAGAAAATGGCGTGAAAAAAATCCACGTCCAGGAAACAATAATATTTTGTCTTTTGTTTCTTCCCCGCTCTAGCCGGGTTTTATTCGATTTATTCTCCCTATTAATCCCTCACTCCCCACCCTGTCCCCGGCCATCAACTGTCAACTCTTCCGCCTCCCTCCTCCCTTATTAACAAAAGGGCCGAGGGGAAAAAAAGGTATTGTTTGGGGAGAAATGACTCCTGCTCTTGGCCTTTTGCCCGATGACAACGCATTACCGGTAATAGGCTGATGATAGCCTCAATTCTATAGCCCCGTGTAGTTGATCCCTATTGTGACGTCATCCAATGAGGAGTGAGTTGGGCTGTGGGCCCTTTTACGCCAGCAGGTGTTCTCGTCGGTCACTGGGCTGTCCCGACCGTAGCGAAAAAATGGTTTACAGTTAGGGATTTTTTTCTTCAAGTTGACGTTGAGGTCGACACTCTGCATATTAATCTTAAATGTTTGCAATTATTTTGGGGTGTTTAACGATTATATTATCCAATTCAAAAGCTGTCCTTCCCTTTCTCTTTTTCCCCCTTTCTCTCTCATCCTATCTCTTTTCCAATTTTTTTCTTTCTATCTAATTTGTTTAAATTTTTTCTGACACTTTTTGGGAGGGGTTTTTTAAGAGTAACGTGAAAAATATATGATTCTTTTAGGATCATTCATCCCTCTGCTAACTGGACGGCCCTTTTTTACGCTCGACACCTGTTTTTTTTTCTTCTTATTTTTTTTTTTTTACTATTTTTATTTATTTTATTTGTTTTTGAGAAGGTGGACGCGTTGTTATTGGATTTGACGCCCAACTAATTGATTTGTGATAATTTCTTATGCTGAAGCATAGCGCTTGCAAACATAGATGCACACCTGTCGGTGTATGCGAAAAAGTTGTGTGTCAGCCTTTGCCAAAATCACCACCACAACAGCAGCCACCACTGCCAACGACACAACCCCATATCTAAATGCAAAGCATTTCTTACCACTGTCAGAAGTGAAAGGCTCAAATCCAGGTAAAACCAACGTTTCATGCACTGATTTTCTAAGCAAAATGAAGTACAGTCTCCATCACTTCATACTTAGTTTATTTTAGACTCCTAATTTATCTATTTTTTGTGGGGGTTTTGTTTTGACCTTGCTAAAATTGTTTACAATATTAAAAAGAGGTTTTAAAAACGTTGCTTTGTAAGGTTACAACAGAGGTTTGTTTTTTGTAAATTCCCAAAAACGTTCCAGAAATTTTACTATGTGACTTTGCAAAGACGTTACCTTGTAACGATACATTAACTTTTTTTGTGGACGCCTCACAACTCAGTAACGTCACACTGTAACTATACACTAACATTCCTTTTTAGAACAATTTCCATAACATTGCACACGTTGCAAAAATGTTATTTTACTGACAACTCACAAAATTAGTTTTACACTGTGGTTTACACTGTTCCAGGTCCGAAGCCCACTCGAAATAAAGGGTTACAGGGTAAGAGGCACGGTTGAGGTAGATAAGTGAACCAGAAAACGGTTAACACTAGACTTGATGATTGTAATAATCGGGGAGATATCCTTTTGTGAGTCGGTTCCTCAGAGCAGTGATTCGCTGGAAGAAGCTGCTAGAATGGAACTGGCTTCTCACCAATGGAGTACAATAATGGTAATTTGCTACAATGTGAGTGACATGGCAGGTTCAACACGTCAAGGAACCAAGAAATAAAAGTTCGCTCGAGTACTGTCCATGGAAGTAGCGATAGAGCAGTGAAAGGCATGCCCGATCCCATTTCATGGCTTCTGCTCCGACGAACTTAGGTCACTGGTGCCCCCACTACAAGAATTTACTCGTGCAACTAGTTTAGCAATAAGGTCCCACCCATTTACAGTTAGATCAACCAAATGCAGCCGACAATTCTACTCTCCCAGCTTCTTTTCTCGCACTTCCTGTCTGTGGAACTCCCTTCCGCATACTTGCTTTCCTGACGGCTACAACCTCCAGGAATTTAAATGCAATGTCGATTCCCATCTCTTATCCACTTAACTCCAGTCCTTTATACATCACCCCGTGTATCTTGTTCTTTTACTTTCTCTCGACCTTCCCGGCTGTCTTCACACCTGTGTTTTCATCCTTCTTTTGCCCTTTCTCTGACACTCTCTGTAATTGATTCGTCTTTCTCTTCACTCACCTCGTTCCTAAACTTTTACTCTCTTATATTGCTCCCCGTGTATCAGTTCCGCCTTGCTTGGGGTAAAACGATTAATAAAAAAAAATATGTGAAAGATGGGCTGGAGGGTGGAAAATAAATCGTCCACATCATTGCTCACATTACGAAAACGTTACCTTATTGACAACCCACAGCATATTTTTTACAATGATGTTCTTCCTGTACAAGGCTTACTCGAGATAGAGCGTTACAACATAAGAGACACAGCTTATGTGGATATCTGGGAAAGATAGCGGTCATTCCAGGACTTGAATAGATTAAAATTGTAATGATTGGGGAAAAAAAAACTTCTTGGGATGTAAAGGTTCGCGGGAAGAAGCTACTTGAGTGGAATTTACATCTCACAAATGGAATATGAAGAGAATGGCGGTGATTCGCTAAAACGTCTGTAGAATGGCGAGTATTTTATTTGGAACAAGCCGGTTTCGCAGATCATTATAACTGAATAGAGAGTTTGATCTTCATTGCATTCTCTATATTTATAGACTTGAGCCGAACTAAGCTAAGCCTCAAAATAGCTACGCATATTTACTTAACCTAGGCAAATTCCATGCAGAACAGAAAGATGCGGGAAATGAAAGACTGAAAGATTTGGTTGCTCTAGTCCACTAACTGAGGACGGACATTCTGTTCTAATAAATCATATTCAAAACACTAAGCTCTAATAGGATTTAAAATTCGGATACTGGTTTCATTTTACTCAACCAACATATATATATATATATATATATATATATATATATATATATATATATATATATATCGGGTCATAATAAAAATCAAAGGATTAATAATGAAAACAGAAAAAACCAACACTCAATAAAATCAACCATGAATATGAGCAAAACGTGCTGGCCGTGTTTGGGAAAAACATTCGCCTAACTATAGGTACACATATAGAAAAATATACATATCTAGTACATCCTTGATATTGGCTAATAAAATAGCCGAAAGCTCCTAATTATATAGAATATTTGGACAGTTTTTACACACTTTATGTCGGAAAGTGCGACACTAAGAGGCAGCAGCTAATTATTTAAACATATATTGTTAAATATAACAGTCAATGAATGTCTGTTATGTTTAATCATCAGCCGTTCTAAACAACGTATTTTAGTTTTAATTTAACAGAATATCATTTTTGATAGTGAGTATCTTTATATTAATATTCATACAACCACTGTGAAGATAGCTCATATGAGCCAAAAGTTCTGATCAAGAACTAGCGTAATAAAAACTATCCAAATGTTGGACATTTTTGTCTTTATTTTCACGAGAAATTAAAGCTAAAATCCTAGGTTTAGAATGGCTGATGATTAAATATAATAAACATTCGTTGTTCGTTATATTTAACAATATATATAACCTAATGGTTATTTAGAAAACGAAGGAGGAGTAGTTAAAGAATATGCTTGTAGGTGGATCAATATTGTTAAAACCAAAATGAGAATTAGTTAACTAAGAAGTTGAAGATTTGGGTCGTGAAAGGAAGCAGAATGGTCTGGTGTTAAAGCATGTCACTTTTTAATTTTGTCTCAGTAAGATACCTAGTGAGACCATATATTATTTAAATGGGTAGAGAATAATTTTTAACAGCAGGTTAGGATTTAATTTTGTTTATATATTTTTAAAAATTAGATTTTGTAATACTTCATGAGTAAAGGGCTGGAATGTTTAGGTTAGAATTATATATAAATATGATAATTATATATAAATATTATAATTATATAAATAAATATAATAGAATTATATATAAATATTATAATTATATAAATAATCATGGTATTGTTCTGAAACATGAAAATTTTTGTGAAGAGATATAAAGCTTTTACGAACCATTGTAACAACAAAATTACAATATTAAGCTCGCTCTACTTTGTATGGAGCACTCTTTATAAAAGTGAATGCATGAACAGTGGATTTTAATCTACATTTTCTTTCACTTTCTTATAATATATATATATATATATATATATATATATATATATATAAGTTTCGTTATAACGAGTGACTAAGTATTGCGGTTAAGTTATTTATTTAATATTTCTTGTGTTCATATAATTTTCTCTTTTCTGGACATAAATTATAGGGAAATTATATGAATTTTCTATATGTCCAAATGCTTTCAGCTATACTTTTAGCCATTGTCAAGGATGATTTTATTTTTACTTTTAACTGAATGTATACATTGTTTTATTTCTGTATCTAAAGTTATGTAGGAATGTTTTATTTTCCAAACACAGTCATCACATTGTGGCCATGTTCGTTGTTGAATATTGGATTTTTCTTTTTTTTATTAAAAACGCTTCTATTATTTTTACCCCTTTTTTTCATGTGGATGAAGCTATTATATTTATATTATCAATATAAACGGATGGAGTTTTGTTAGGTCTGCATGTATATTTAAATGAGACCTAATTTATATATATATATATATTCAAAATAATAACTAAATAGACTCTGCAAGTATTTAAGTTTTAAATTTATACTAAGATAAACCTTAAGAAAAAACATTAACAGACAGAACCTAATTCCGTTACAATCCGGTGCACTAAGGCGTTGGATAAGAGGGGAGAAAAAAAAGAAATCCGCGGAATAAGGACAAGACATACGATACTCCGCAGTAAAGAAAAAAAAACTCAAACGGAACCAACCACAAAAAAAAGAAAGAAAAAGTGCTCGATACAAAGTACAAACGAAATGCAAAAGTAGAGCAAAGACACACAAAGAATCTCAAGCTAGCCAAAACCTTTTTTTTCTTTATATATATATATATATATATTAAACACGTCGTATTAAAAGATAGAGACAACTTAGTCTTGCAGATTTTCTTTTGTATTTTTTCATATTTTCTAATGAGGCTTTTTATTCCGGATTATATTTATGCAAATATTGTCAATAGGTTAACTGAGTACTTTCGAACGTCATCGTTCATCATCAATAATTCGGAAATAAAAAGTCTCATTAGAAAATATGTAAAAATACAAAGGATAATCTGCAAAACTAAGTTGACTATCATTTAATACGACGTGTTTAAATGAAAAGATGCTGCCATAATATACGTACAGTATTTTTTTAAAATTGTATAAAAGAGGAACTGATGCTCAAATACACACTTATATATATATATAACACACAATGAATGTTTATTATATTTAATCATCAGCCGTTCTAAGCATAGAATTTCGAAAATAAAGGCAAAAACTGTCTAACATTTGGGTATTTTTATTACGCTGGTCCTTGATCTAAGCTGATGACATATTAAACATCTTCAGAGTGGTTGTATGGAAATTAACATATAATGTTCAGAACGGCTAATGATTGAACATAATAGACATTTATTGTCTGTTATATTTAACAGTATATGTTTAAACAATTATCTGCTGCCTCAATACATTATATATATATATATATATATATATATATATATATATATATATATATATTCATTACTCTTCAAAAATAATTTGAGTTCTTTCGGTGAATGGCGTGTGTATACACTGCTTATATACAATACGTCAAAATTTCCTTTTTCTGATTCCATGCACTTATGGCTTATGGGGGTAGCGACTCCGACTGACTCCAAATCGGTCGAGTTTCGAACCGGTCAGAAGCCAATGGATGTGTCTAGCCATACCGATGAGCTGTGGTACAGCGAAACAAGCTTGTACATGGATGACTAATATATATATATGTATATTATGACTAATATATATATCTATATATATATATATACACGCATAGCTCATTCAGTAAAAATGAATTGGAGTACTCTAGCTATTGGGCGCGTAATATGGTATGCGCTAAAAAGACTGCCTTCTTCCACCGAACGCCCCGTGGCCCAGAGGTAGAGTCACCGACTGACGCCAATATTGTGTCTTAATTTCCTTTAAAAATCGGTATGAACTTTCCGGACAACGCAATATATACATTTTTACATATCTCTACTTTGAGTTTTGCAGATTCTGAAATTTTTATATCAGGGGACAAATACGTAGAGTTATTCTTCACAATTTTTTTTTTATTATTAAAAGACGCTAATGCAAACTCTCAAACTTTTTAAAAAAATAAAAATGTTAACATATTTGGTTTTATGCTAAAAGGCGACTTTTACATTGCGAATTATTTCCGTTCTAGACAGGAATGACTAAGGTAATTTTTCTAAATAGATTGTACATCTCGTGAAGGAATTTTGCTATTTATAACTTACTAAAGGTTAACGGAAAGGAAACTACAAGACCTCCTACAGAAGGTAGCTGAAAAGAGTGACAAGAAAGGAGTACAAATAAACTGAAAGAAAACCGAATGCATGCTCATCAGCAAAAGGAGCAGCCCAAAATGCCAAATATACGTGGGGGATAATAAAATCAAACAGGTGCAAGAATTTAAATACCTGGGAAGTGTTCTAACAGAATACGGAAAGTGTGACAATAAGATCCTAAGGTGAATTGGCATGGCGAAGGATGCATTCCAGAAGCTGAGTAAAGTATTAAGAGACATGAAAATTTCTCTAGAAACTAAGAAGAGAGTATTGGATTGCTATGTGATGTCAGTTCTTCGATATGGCAGTAAATGGCAATATCGTCTAAGATGAAGGCAAACTTGAAGCAGTTGAAATATGGTTCTACAGAAGGATACTGCAGATAATATGGATCGAGCATGTGAGCAATGATTATTTTGGAAAGGATGGAAACGAAAATGTAGTTAATATTGAGCACCAGGAAAAGACAGCTAATGTTCTTGGAATATGCAATGAGGAAGTAGGGCTTGGAGAACCTGATGTTAACAGGCCAGACAGAGAGAAGGAGAGACAAGGGAAAACAGCGAGTAACGTACTTGACTGGTCTGAGCAGGTGGATGGCAGAACGAGAGTTGTGTGGTGTAACAGAAGAAAGCGTGCTAATGGATAGAAAGACGTGGAAGGCCATGATCGCATACGTCCTGAAATTACAAGACACATAGAAGAAGAAGAAGAAGAAGAAGAAGAAGAAGAAGAAGAAGAAGAAGAAGAAGAAGAAGAAAGGTTAGATATATTAGAATTATCTATATGCTACGTATCTTCGCTAGCGCTATATTATTGCTTAGTTAATTATAGTCGATGCATGACACTCATAATAGCGGATTATAATCAAACTATAATGTAATATTATAAAGAAATAATCTGCTACTCAGACTTTCATGCATTGGCAATCATCAGACGGAACAGTTCCACTTGATGATTGTCATTTCATGAAACTCTGAGTATCGGATTTGTTATTACTATTAATTTATATTTACGCTCCGTCGATTTTGGCATTGAACCCTCAGTTTATTTTAAATTTTAAGTTCTTAGCTTATTTTAAGCTTTAGCTTTCATTCTTACTGTTTATATATATATATATATATATATATGTGTGTGTGTGTGTGTGTGTGTGTGTGTGTGTGTGTGTGTGGTCATCCGCAGGCAGATCTGTTTCACTATATCACAGCTCATCAGTACGGTTAGACATCCGATTGCTTTTAACCCAGGATTGAAACCCTACCGAATTAGCGTCAGTCGGCGATTCTGCTTCTGAGTTATGGGCGCTCGGTAGAAGAAGGAAGACTTTTAGCGTATGATGCATCATACGCCAGTAGTTATATATATATATATATATATATATATATATATATATATATAATCCTTTGTAAATTCAACATCTCTCTCACCGACCTAAGAAGGATAAATTCCGTCCGGAATACTCCCTGAAAAAGACCCCTTATCCCAGTCTACATTCATTCAACATTTCCCTCACAAAAAAGATCATCAGCTTTGTGAAGAGATTGCAGTGGAAAGGGCATTTCTATCTATTCACCCCCCACCACCACCACGACACAGGAAACCAAAACGTGGATACCTACAATTTGAAATTTCAGAAAATTCTTATAAATTCCTGTATCCATTTGAGAAAGACCTTTTTTAACATTGTATCCCAGATGAAAAAAATATTTGAACTCCTTCGAAATGTTGTTAGAGAAAGACACGAAATCCATAAGAAACTCGAAGGATATTTTGTGTTAAGGCTGATAAGTCTAGAAATGTTTACAGATGTAACCCCTATCACTACCTTAAACTTCTGACTAATAAGATTATTAGCACATATAGACTAAACAAAGAGAAGAATATAATTATCGAAATCAATCATGATACCGCTAAATTTGCCGGCACGCTAAACGTTATTGATTGAGCAGGTAAAGTCAATACTCGAAACGCTTACCTTCTGTTTAAAGATCATAAACCCAATTTTGAGAATAGGTTACAATCTAGATAATTAAATCCAACTAAAAGTGAATTAGGATTAATCTCGGAAAAAAATATCAAAAATAAAACCGCTAAGCTCCAACACACCCTCCGTCCCACCTCTGAAAGGATTCTGTAGACACTATCCATTGGTTTAACAATATTGCGGATGAAACTAGAATTACATTTCTTAAATTTTATATTATGGACTTCTATCCCTCTATATCTAGAGATCTCCGAGTAAACTGTATTAATTTCGCTAGAAGCTATGTAGAAGAAGCTATGCAAAAGAAAAAGCTAATATTATTCTAACAGCAAGGAAATCCCTCCTTATCCTTAACAACTCTACCTGGACTAAAATTCCCAATAATAAATTTGACGTCCTCATGGGAGCATATGATTAGGCCCAATTACTGATTTAACAGTCATCGATATCCTAGACACCCTTAATAAAGTTGTGGATCCTAAGCAAATAAGCCTATAACGAGATGATGGACTTATGTTCATCCCGAATACTAATGGCCCCTTGACTATGAAAATCCAGAAGAAAATCATTAGAACCTTCAGTGTGCTAGGATTTAAAATAGAAATTGCTTCCAACTTAAAGGTTGTGAATTACCTAGACATTACCCTCAACCTCAATAATGAAGGTAAATGTAGATCTACAAATGTGATCTATCAAGCTACCATCTACCAAAAAAAAAACAAGGAAAAATATAATGTTTACATCGGAATTTCAGAAGGAATTTGGAAACAAAATTTTATACACACAGGCACTCCTTTACTAACCTTAGTTTAAGGTATCAGACAGCTTTCTTTCTCTCTCTCTCTCTTTCTCTCTCTCTCTCTTTCTCTCTCGAAAATACTGGGAATTGAAGGAGAATGGCCTAAATTCACAGACAAAATGGAAGCTGATAGGCATCGCACGTACTCCTAATAGCCTAGGTGAAGATGTAATATAAGTTTAACAGAAAAGAAATCATTAGTATGTGCCGTCACCGTAATAAATTTGAATTTCAATTATTATCTCCTTCTTTCATTTATTCATAATAGAATTTTTCTTTTACATAAATTAGATTCTAAAATTTGGTTAATCAGTAACCTTTTCCCTCCTACCTACCACAACAAACCCAGTGGTCAAGCCACATGACTCTCACTACCTACTAAAAGGCAAATTTACAACTACGATTCCCCTCGGCTTAACCTTATAGTAACCAACATTCCCACCTCTTCTTTTACTAGCCCCTGCTTCCGGCATAAGAATTTTTTTTCCATTCTTTGATTGAACGGGGTTGACAATGCATGTCTCGAACTGACATGTTGAAATAGCTAACCCCTCTAAATATGATCTGAATTTACAGATAAATAAATAAATATGTGTGTGCAAACAGAGAGGATGCAATGGATCAATTGACATCTAAATTTCGAAAAATGAGTAACACTGACATATGATTTTAACAGATATATTTACCGAAGTTACACAAAAATATCTTGAAATACTAAAGAGTAAATTCATTTAATAAAATTCCCGTTAGCTTCAACCACAGCTTCCTGACGACTTCTGAATCTCTTGCATACATTCTGGACAATCTCCTTGTTTAAGTTGGTGAACGCTGCCTTAAACCTTGCCTTCAGTTCATATTTAGTGTTACAAAGACTTTGTTGTAAACTGCGACCCACACATAATAATAAAGGGGGTTGCAGTCTTCGTGTTTAGGTAGCTAAATGTAAAGGGTAATGTTGCCGCAGAAATTATCTGAGAGCCATGACTGGGGTCTCTTGCTTGTGAAGCATGGTTTAGAGTTTTGTTGCCAGACAAGTTTTTCTAGCAGCCACGCAGAACTAGCCCTTCAAGACACTTAATATAGGCCTCTATATTGGGTCTGAGGACCTGTAGGGAGATGAATGGAGGCATAACGTCCTCATCAATAGTGACCACTCCAAACACCTTCGTAATCACCATTACACTTATCTAACTCTTTTCGAATTCTCTACACTGTCCTCAGATTGAGACCCAAACACTTTGAAATGTTCGCACTGGGGATTCTATCGCGAATGCCAAGCACTACTACATGACGTTTCCAAATGTCTGGTGGAGTAAATTGCATCATGGTGCTCTTTTTCTTGCAGAGAATGTCCAGCTGACCCTACTATACCATGCAGTAGACCAGATCAAAAACAATCAGCGTACATGCGCGAAATTTTAAAAAGTATATATGATGCCGACATTTTACCCATCGAACGTTGTATGGATCAGAATAGGACAAAGTGAATACTGATGATAATAAAACTATACTAATGTATACTAATATTAAATATTTTGTTCCTCACTGTTTAGTATTGTTGTAGAATGAAATGAAATGTAGACTTATAAGTAGCTTGCGGATGACTACGCTCTCACACCATGATTGAGCAATCTGAAAGAATGGTAGACTTTGAAAAACAGTAGCTACTCAGACATCTACACATCGTTCATTCAGCAATGAATTAGAACACACTCAGCTATTGGGCGTGTATAATGATAATATACACGCTAAAAAAAGTGTGTCTGCTTCTACCGAGCGCCCGTAGCTCTGAGGTAGAATCGCCGACTGACGCCAATTCGGTCGGGTTTCAATCATGGGTAAAACGCAATCGGCTATCAAACCGTACTGATGAGCTGTGATATAGCGAAACATATCTGTCTGTGGATGACTATATATATATTAAAATCTAAACATTTTCTTCTTTATGTATATGTGTGTATATATATATATGTGTGTATATATATATATATATATATATATATATATATATATACGAAAAATCGGAAAATCTACATATTCAGTTATCTTTGATAATGGCTAATCAAATCACTTGTTCGAATGCGCGAAAAATTTAGTGAAAAGCTTAGTCGACTTCAATTAAATTTTTATAAAAGCGAGGTTGTTGCTCAAATATACAAATATATATATGTATCTTAAGGTAGGGTAATGGATTTTTATTTATCAATGAAGAAACTTTTATTATTTTAAACGTTACTTTCAGTAGATACTCACATTTGAATAGATGCTTCTTTTTTTATTAAACAAACTCTCTGTGTGTGTGTGTGTGTGTGTGTGTGTGTGTGTGTGTGTGTGTGTGTGTGTGTGTGTGTGTGTGAGTTAAAATTGCAAATTGGTATATATGCCACAAATAGCAAAAAAGAGTTGTTCGTACGAGTTACTTTCGCGGGCAGGGATTCTGGCGTGATTGATTGGCGCATAATTCTAACCAATAGGCTTTCAGTTTTCACTGAACGGAGCAGATGCAGGCGATGAATGATGGAAAATGAAACAAGACAAAACAAAAAACTCAGATGAGGCGTGATGTCTATCAAAAACCTAATACGATAATCACAAATTCCTCATCAACTATTCTGAATTTGAAACTGTTATCTACGCAAGTATCGGTCCACAAAATCGGCGATATTTAGGCTTTGGTATAAAACTATGTCGTGGAAAAACGAAGGGACGTCTTGCCTTTCAGCACAATGGCGTTTGGATGAATGACTTCAGAGGAAACCGGCTTAGTGACCCCTAAAACAAAAGGTCAAATCGTGAGGAAACACAACAATATACTTGAGATCGCACCTGTGGTAATTACTAAGTTCATTGAAGTCTGGTAAAAGGCCATAGTAGTGAGGGGCCCGGTGAAGATTGATAAATCACTACTATTGGCTACTTCTCCTGCTACAAACTCCTTCGACTATGAGTTATATTTACACAACACGTAAATAAGACCGAAATGAAATATTGCTGCCATGTCTGCGACTGGATCACATGCTTACTTCATTGTCTGACAAAAGGCCACTGAAGTATCAGGTAACGTGAAAATCGAAATGGCCCGTACGCATAACTGAATTGAGGCAAAAATAATGATAATATATTTAATTAACAGAAAATAACAACATTCGATCTGAAAGTGGATTATAATAATAAAGATGGTAAAAGAATTGCAATGAAATGCATTGGTTAAAAATGTAAAAGAAATAAAAAAAAGAATATATGAACTTCTCTCAATTACTTTTGTTCTCACTGGTTGTTTATCTATCTATCTATCTATCTGTCTATCTATCTATTCCAAGTTTTTCATATCTATGTCTCTCTCTCACTCTCACTCTCTCTCTCTCTCTCTCTTTATATATATATATATATATATGATAGAAACCACAAACGTTTTTGGTTATGAAGTGGATTTTTATAAATATGAAAAATAAAGTACAATATATATTTAAAATATAAAAAATAAAGTACAGTTTATATATTTTTTTAAATACACTTTATAACCAAAACGTTAGCAGATCGTCTCTTTTATTTAAAATATAATATGCACTTTTCTCTCGATGGAACAACTGTAACGTCTCCATCATATATACATATATATATATATATATATATATATATTGTTCATACAGCGAAACAGATCTGTGTGCGGATGACTATAAATATATATATATATATGTACATATATATATATATATATATATATATATATATATATATTATTATATACTGTTGAAAATTATCTATCAGCCTATGTATATTGTATTGTTCATTATCTATCTATCTATCTATCTATCTATCTATCTATCTATCTATATATATATATATATATATATATATATATAAATTTTATATTGGTATAATTACGCAGACAGACAGACAGACAGACAGACAGACAGACAGACATATATATATATATATATATATATATGTCTGTCTGTCTGTCTGTCTGCGTAATTATACCATACTGTTTATATCTATAGGCGTACTCATATCACCATCCAATATTGTTCATAATTATTTGTCTATCCGTCTATCTTTCGATCTATCCATTACTATTCCTCTCTTTCTTTCTTTCTTTCTTCTATCTATCTATCTATCTATCTATCTATCTATCTATCTATCTGATACTGTTCATATTTATCTATCTTTATATATTTCTGTCTATCCAATACTGTTCGCATCTATCCCTCTCTCTCTCTCTCTATCTTACTCGCTCTTTTCTCTCTCTCTCTCTCTCTCTCTCTATATATATATATATATATATATATATATATGTGTGTGTGTGTGTGTGTGTGTGTTTGTGTGTGTATGTATGTATAAAATATTTAGAGAAAAACTCATATTTAGACGGTTATAAATGTTTTTACGTGGAGGGGAGAATTAGAAGTAAAAAATATTTTTACCAAGACTTTTTTAAAATAATGATTTCAAAATTAATTTCAGTTATTTGTGAATAAGTCTTGAAAGTTTCATTAAACTCCGACAATTAATTGATTTTTTCAAGAATTTTCAATTTCATGTGTTTGTCAGCGGAAAAAACTGAGTTATTTGATTAACTAGCTAAAATGAAAACGAGATTTTTACCTAAATTTCGAACGTGTTAAATAGGATTAAATATTTTCTAAAAATAATTAATAAATACTTTGATCTTTTTTATTACTAATAATGTAAACATTTTGATGGAAAAAGTTTGTTTTTATGAAGTCTGGCCTTTTTTATTCATACTATGTTGTTTTTTAAGCGATTTAGAGGAGGTACCTAAAAATATTTTAAAATTTTAAGGATAAAGAATAAATTAAATCAATGAAATAACTCAATTTAATAATAATAATAATAATAATAATAATAATAATAATAATAATAATAATAATAATCAATTCAAAAATATATAATAATAATAATAATTATAAAAAAATAAAAATAAAAATAATAAAAATAAAAATAATAAATAAATAAATAATATAATACATAATAAATAATAAAATTAAATAACCACAGCAAATAATACTAAATTAATAATAATTAATAACAACAAATAATAATTATCATTAATAATTAATAATAAAAAAATAATAATAATAACTATAATAGGTAAATAAACAAAAATATATAAAAAGTGATTATAAAAATTAGTAAAAGATATGTATATAATAAAAGGAGCAGAATCATAATGGAGAGTTCAACAGTAGTTAAATTAGCTATAAACTTATACTAATTCTACAAATCAGATAATTTGAATTGATTTCTGTGACAACATTTAAAAATCACTTCATTCTGTTGATTTAAAAGCTTGTATTTTCCACAAAATTGAATTATTTTAATGTTTTCATCTAAGCATAGTTTACATCCTTTTCTAAAGCTACTAGAATTTATCAACTATCTTCCATTCCATCTGTGGAGAAAGTCTTTTAATGTCTTCTAGTTCCTAAAAATATTTCGATAAAACTGTCTAAGATTATAGTAGGACCTAGAGAAAGAATATTTATGATTATAAAATCTATTTTCAAATGTCTGGAGAAATTTCAAAATATTCTTTTTTTTCTTTATCAAATTCCTTAGGGAAAATAGTAGCTTGGGATATGACTTTTGTGAACATGCATATAACACCAACTAGACAGTCAGTTAAGTGCCATACGTGATACACGCTTGGGCGATCGTGTCTCGAAAGAGACATGACTGACTGGGCAGAAGATTATCCCGTAGTAGGTTGCCATTGCTTTCTGCGGTAGATTGGTTGCCGACCAAGGCTATAGAACCCAATCTGTCCTGTTATTTAACCCATAACTGGAAGGAATAGACGGATTAATACCTTTCCCAAGGGTATTTGCGCGTAAGTAAATGCAATGAATTCAACTGGAATTTGAACTCGGCTCCCCGATTTCTCGTTCCGAGCCGATATCCACTGTACCACAACGCACATCCACTAGACAGTTATCCGTAATTCTACAATTACAATGGAATTTACATTTATTTGCTGATTATTATAAAAATTGTCAAGTATTTTATTATTATGAGAATTAATAATGCTGTACAAAAATAACTAATTTTTATAGTTTTTTGATTAAAGATCTTATTTAGTAGGTGGTTAATATTAAAATGTTTATCCATCAATTTCAGAAAATATTGACCAATATTTATGTTAGATAATTGGTAAAAAGGCGACATTGAACCATAAAATTTTTATTTTCCTATTTTTAAACTTCTTGATATTATCAGTTTCATTTTGGTGGGGGTTATAGAATAATTCTTTTTTGTGGGTATTATTTTAAATGATTTTATTACCATTAAATATTTCGCAATTGAAGGATAATTTATATATCCTAGTGTTAACTGTAGCGGGAATTTGTTTAATCACTTTGTGGGGATGGTTAGAACTAACATTAAGATAGATAGATAGATAGATAGATAGATAGATAGATAGATAGATAGATAGATAGATAGATATCTTCTATCGTCTTCATAACTATCTATCTGTTCACATCTATTTATCTCATACTGTTCATATCTATCTATCTATCTATCTATCTATCTATCTATCTATCTTAGTCCCTTTAATCTATCTATCTATCTATCTATCTATCTATCTATCTATCTATCTATCTATCTATCTATGTCCTTTTAATCTATCTATCTATCTATGTCCTTTTAATCTATCTATCTATCTATCTATCTATCTATCTATCTATCTATCTATCTATGTCCTTTTAATCTATCTATCTATCTGTCTATCTATCTATCTATCTATCTATCTATCTGTTTTAACGTTTTCAATTATATATTTTAGCCCTTTTAATTATCTATCTATCTATCTATCTATCTATCTATCTATCTATCTATCTATCTATCTATCTATCTATCAAAATGTTCTTGATGAGTTTCAGCGCCCGAACCCCCATCTGAATGGGCTCATTGTGCTTGCCAGAAACTATTCTTAGTACACATTTTGGCATTTGTATCCTCGAACCTATAATAGCTGATTGAGAAGGGACTCCCATATCTGTTTAAGCACTTAGAGCTCCAAAATATAGGCCGCCTCTGATTCTAATTGAGTTGGAAATAAATTTATTGCTGTGAAAATGCAGTGAAAGTAGACTAATTTCAGAAAATTTGCTCCAGAATCATGTAATTTC
>JBBBDQ010000772.1:2622500-2660000 GCA_037127315.1 Ascarosepion bandense | reverse complement strand
AAGCCATTTTCAAAGATGTCAATTACATTATAACAATACACGGGCAAACAATAATTTTAAGACAACATGCCTGGCCACATACACAATTCCAGAAAACCCTCTTTGAAAACACATCTGTACTTAAACATGAAAGCAATAAACAAAAACTAAAAATTCTTGAAGCTATATACATAAAACAGTTGAAACCTAACCTGAACAAAATAAACTATGAAATCTCCACAAATATCCTTAAATACCTATAATTAATAACAGAAACCATTGATTTATTCCAATGGCTTCCCATACTTAATATTTCTTGTTTTCACTCTCGCGTGGTCATGTGTGATGTCATGAGTTGTGGTACAATATTCGCTTCCAGTGTCTTGTATGCACGAGTTTGTCGTTGCTTGGAAATCTTCCATGTCAACCAAAACAGACTGTCATTGTTGTTTGTTTATATATATATATATATATATATATATATATATATATATATATATATTAGATAAAGCATGTTTGTAAAAGGCAATATAAAAAAAAGAAAAAAGGAAAACTTATCTTAGCCGACGCGTTTTGTCTTCTGAGAGACTTTATCAAAGCGAATGCGGTCTGCGGAAACGCGTCGACTAAGATATGTTTTTCTTTAGTCTTTTTTTTCATACACGCACACACTTGCGCGCAGATTAGCACATGGGTGCACAAGCGCGAACGCTCACATACACTATGGAGGGAAAAAAGCAAAAATATATTGCACCAGTCATTAAAAAACAATTGAAAAGTATAAGCAGTCAATTGCTGATTCCCACTGACGAGTGGACGGACGGATCCGTCTATGAAATTCTCATGTTGGGATGCTGAAGGTTACATAAATCAGATATATGACAAACCTTATATCTATCTATCTATCTATCTATCTATCTATCTATCTATCTATCTACATTTATATATATATATTGCATCTTTGGATCTCCAAAACTTATTCACTAATGTTTCGTCCATGAAACGACTGACATCATTATCCGTGATGTATACAATCATGCTACTCTCCCATCAATCAATATTAAACCCACTATATTAAAAAAAAAAACTGTTATTAGCATGCACCAAACAAGTACCCTTTCACGATCCCTTAGGTAATATTTATACACAAATAGATGGTATTGCGATGGGATCTCTTTTAGGTCCCCTCTTTTCTAATTATTATATGGCAAATTTAGAAAATAAAATAATTAATGACAAGAATAAGCCCTCTATATATGTAAGATACATAGATGACATCTTCATTTTAGCTAAGAATATAGATCAAATTACACAACTTAAAAACAAATTTGAAAGTCACTCCGTCCTCAAATTTACATTAGAACTTAATATTAATAACAAAATCCCATCCCTTGATGTATTTATTGATTCTAGCACACATAGATTTACTACTTCTCTATATAGGAAACCAACTAGCATAAACTCGTGTCTTCTTAATTATAATAGTGAATGTCCTCAACGATATAAGTTAGCTGTTATAAAAAACTTAATTCAACGCACACAAATGATATCTTCCAAATCAATATTTCATAAAGAATTACACAACATTAAACAAACACTAAGTCAATAATGGATTTCCTAACTCCGTTATTGATCAACAAATTAAAATGTATCTCAACAAACTTAACAATAGCTCTCTAACAATATTGATAATATTAATACTAATGGTGTACACCAAAATAAACATAACACTATTAACTTATACTATTGCAACCAAATACATAATAATTACAAACAAGATGAAAAATCTCTCAAAAACATAATACATAGAAATGTTAAACCAGTGGATAGTAATAATCAATTTAAACTCATCATATATTATAAAAAATTCAAAACATCTGACCTCATAGTCTCTAATAACCCTACAAGCACTAAACTAAATTCTCTACAAAAATCAATGTAGTGTATCAATTTACATGCCCGTTCAGAGATTGTATCTATGGTACTAATAATAAACCCACTACATATATTAGTTTTACTACAACCACGCTCTCCCGTAGATTTACCTGTCACCTTTCTGATCAGAGTACAATTAAACAACATTTCTCAGAAAGACATAACCATGTAGGTAATATCAGACAGATTTTAGTCAACAATACAATAATTTTCACTCATACATACAGTAAAAAGAACCTTCAGATATTGGAGGCCATCTACATTAAATCCAAACAACCCACACTTAATAAAATCACGTTTAAATCTGGTCATTACGTTGCATTTGAATACATGGTTCTGTTGTCATTTCGCGCTATCACGCGGTGTGTCGTCATAGAACCGCATTGCAAATTTGCGAACTGCGTTTGTTATTTTTGGTAACTATTGCCGTTGCTTAGCGGAGTTTTATGTCAACACAATATAAAATCGTCGTTGATGGTGGATGTTTTTGTGTTACCGTCCTTATAACTTCTCTGAACATGGCTCATATGAGCCGAAAGCTTAGAACCAACTAAATAAAAAATTATCCAAATATTGGAGAATTTTGTCTTTATTTTCAACTGAAATTAAAGCAAAAATATGACGTTTAGAACGGCTCATGATTAAACATAATAAACATTCATTGTCTCTTATGTTTAACAGTATATGCTTAAAAAATATTTGCTGCCTTGATACACTATATATATATATATATATATATATATATATATATATATATATGTGTGTGTGTGTGTGTGTGTGTGTGTGTGTGTGTGTGTGTATTTCATTTTTAAACGAGTATTTTTGAAAAATATTCAAAAGTTCCACAATATAATTGTATAGAACACTTTTTAATACAAATGTGTACTGGTCTAACCCTATTAGGATCAAAAACTAATTATTAAACAATATATATATATATATATATATATCCCTGTGCTCTGTGCTCTCTGTGTGTGTGTGTGTGTGTGTGTGTGTGTGTGTGTGTGTGTGTGTGTGTGTGTGAATTTACGTTTTTTTTTTGTTTTTTTTTGTTTGGATCTATGTAGAGATGTATTAAAGCTAAGAATAACAACCAAAACCAAACGGTCTTAAGACCGGAGAGTCGCGCTGGAAAACTTCCTATTGACCGGGTCAATAAACTCACCCGGGAAATGGAAAATGGGTGGATATTTCTCAAGTGCCTCTAAGTACCCAAGTCTTATACGTTTTTCACTGACATTAGATCTTCGTCTCGACTAATAATCATCATAATGTCAACGATGATGATGGTAATAATCATATAAAAAGAAGAGAAGTAAAAAGAAGAAACAATACAATAAAATAAATTTTGATGTTGCTGTTGTTGTTGTTGTTCAAGCAATCACGTTAAAGGTAAGTGAAAGAAGTTTCTGTCACGATACAGCACAATAGCTAGTGTATACAACACCAGACTAAAAGGTTTTATACGTTCAAATCAAGAACAAATACAATTAAAAACAAATTCAACAGTCAGTAACAAATTGACTAATTTAACCGGACATTAATCTATGCTGGGTTATTTAATGGCAAATATAAGTCTTCTTTTTTTTTTAATTTAACTCCAAAAAAATTGATAATGCTGCTAAGATGCAGTGAGTGAAAGATAACTATAGAGGAACTTAGAAACTCAACACTGAACAAGAAACAAGAGATAAATCTCTACTCCTGTTCATCAGACGAGGGGACCGGACAATAGTCGAAACTATCAACTCTTTTTGAAAAAATAAATAAATAGTAAATAAAATATCAGAGTTTAGGTGGAGATGTTAGAAGTAGAAATTTGAAGTAGAAATCCAGTCCTAAACAAGAAACAAGAGATAAACTTCTGCTCATGTTCGGGTAGTGTGCACCGGGCAATAGGCGAACCTATCTACTATTCCAACCTGTCTACTTCTACGTTTTGTTTTAGTTTTTAAACATAAATTCAAATCACAATTCAGTCAAAAAGTAGAAATAACTCTAGTTTTATTTGCTTTTATGAATAAAATATATTATGGCTACTACTGTCTTAAGAAAAATAAAATTTTGTTGAACAATGAATTGTTTACGTTTTTGTAAAATTTTAATTAGAATAATTTATAAACTTTAAATTTTTAAAACTATGTACTAACTTGTAGCCGTCAAGTAATACTATTATTAAATTAATCATTGGTCATTAATAGAAATCATACTACAATTCAAGACCGCTAATATTTTACTAAAAATTTGAATTTATTTTATGTGTATAATGTATCGATTTTTGTAAATACGGCCGTCCGTACTCAACATTATCAGAAAATAAGAGTTAGAACTATAATAAATTTAAAGCACTTTCACCGTGTTCGAATTCTAGTTGAATTCCTTGCATTCACTTATGCACAAATACCCTTGTGAAAGGTATTAATCCGTCTCTTTCCTCCAGTTATGGGTTAAATAATAAGACAGGTTGGGTTCTATAACATTGGCTGGCAACCAGTCTACCACAAACTACTGCCCAGTCAGTCATTTCTCGAAATAGACATGATCGCCCAAAGCATGTATCACGTATGGCACTTAACTGACTGACACCTCAATAAAATATAAGAATGCCTAAAACATTTAAACTTTTAACATTGCTATGAAATCAAAAAATTATTTTAAAGAAGCGTTGTATTCCCCAAAGAACTTATTCAGTTTTTCCCCCTTTACTTAAATTTTCCAAGCCTCAGACTGTCAATAAATCATTCAACATGTCAGAAAAGAAAACTATTTCTTGTTCGAAAAATACTTTTTCGTGATATTTTAGACTGAAAGTATCATTTGTTTCAATTTAGATTAATTAAACTTAAAATTAGTATAATGCTTCTCAAATAAAGTTTCAGAAAAGTATATTATATTTTTAAAAGGTAAAGAGAATTATTTTGTCTTGATAGATCTGTAAGTATTTATAGATTTTACTGATGAGTAGAAAAAAAAAAGATTCGAGTCAATTTAAATTCGTTTTGAAAAAAATATTTAGCTTACTGGGAATATTAAATTTAATCTATAGCTTGGAGTTAAAACGAAAATTAAAATTTCAAGAAAGATTTTTCATTTTTTTAAATGCATTTAAAAACTAGATACCGAATATTTTGGTATTATCTACGAAAACTTGCTTTATGTTGATCTTTATATTTTGATTTGTTTGTGATGATCGATATGTACACGAATTACACTGAGTTTCTGTCATGTAGAATTATAAATGCCGACGTGTATGTTTAAACACTAGTCGCCAGTGAAAGAATATTACAAGAAAAATGGATTATCCACAGGCGATCAGGTGACCATTAAATAACTATAACTGCACCAAACAGAAGTCTGGGGGGGGGATGTGTTGGACGTTGAGCTTATGGCAAATAACCAGTTGAACGTTGAGCAGATAGCAAGTAATCCGAGTACAGTAAATAACGAATCTATCGAGTGTCCCAACTGTGAATCTGTTGTGGATCAATCCTATTATAAGTAACTGACTGAATATACCAAGACCAATATATACAACCGTGTGATACCAACACCTCAGTACCTTGTAGGCTACAACACAATCAAACGAGGTTACAACAGTTTGTACAAGTGACATGTTGACCTACGAGAGAGTGTGGTGCTTGTGTGACCAATATAATTCATTATTTCATTTATTTATTTTTTGCCTATTATTATTGGAGACACAATTGCAAGAAAACCGAATACAGCCCAAAAGGACAAATATACGTGGGGGATAATAAAATCAAGCAGGTACAAAAATTTAAATATCTGGGAAGTGTTCTAACAGAAGACGGAAAGTGCGACACGGAGATCCGAAGGCGAATTGGCATGGCGAAGGACGCAATTCAGAAGCTGAGTAGAGTATTAAGAGACAGGAAAATTCACTAGAAACAAAGAAGAGAGTACTGGATTGCTATGTGATGTCAATTCTTCAATTTGGCAGTGAATGCTGGACAATCTCATCAAAGATGAAGGAAAAACTCAAAGCAGCTGAAATGTGGTTCTACAGAAGGATGCTGCGAATATCATGGATCGAGCATGTGAGCAATAATGAGATTTTGAAAAGGATGGAAATGAAAAGGAAATTAATAGTGAGCATTAGGAAGAGACAGCATTCCTGGGATATACAATGAGGAAGGAGAGCTTAGAGAATCTGATACTAACAGGCCAGATAGAGGGAAGAAGAGACAGGGGAAAAGAGCGTGTAACGTACTTGACGGGCCTGACCGGTGGATGGCAGAACGGGGGTTTCGTGGTGTAACAGGAGAAAGCCACTAGATAGGGAGACGTGGAAGGCCATGATTGCCTACGTCCTGAAAGAACAAGGTACATAGAAGAAAAAAGAATCTTTTTAAGGACATGGTAATTCATAAACAATATTATTTTTCCATATGTAAATCAATATATCTGCACCCTAATGATGAAAACGCATTCATTTTCTGAAACAAATAATTATTTTTGTGATTTTTTCTTTCTCAATGCCTTTAATTCGCTTACGAATCATTATAACAATCAATGAAAATTATATAGTGAATATCTCAGATCAAAAGGCTGATAATAACTTTGTATCAGATTGCAAACATATTGACTCTTCACTGCATATTCACATATAAGCATTATTTCCCACTGGCGTAGCTACACACGCATACGTTTACATGTATAAGCACATATTCGTGGATACTTACATATACATACACACATACGCGTTCGAGCTCCCCGCATTAAGCCTCGACCTTGTGACACATCCACGTCTTAGTTGGGGGACGAGGTAAATGTTCATACTTACCTGGCACGTGTGTGGGGATCATCATCTCTCAGTTGCGTCTCTGGCAGAGTGCGACTCCGTCGTATCTCTCTCCAAGGACAGACATGTAAGTGAGAAAAGTTATACTGAGAGGTTCCGTGTCCTGGGGAACAGTAACTCGAGGCGGCACCACGCCATTGCACTAAGCGGATCAGTGGTCGTCACCGAGGCCAGCGAGACCGACGGTTGCGGGGACTGGGTAATTTTTGGCTCCTGCCCATTCGCATACGTTCGGGCTTCCCACATTAAGCCTCGACCTTTGACACATCCACATCTTAGTGAGGAATGGGGGCGAGATAAATATCCATATACATACACTTGTGCACATACTTCTAGGTATGCGCACATATGTATATACACTTTGCACTCAGCGCACACACTTATTTATGCATGCAAATCTATTTCCAAATAAAAATATAATTAAAATATTTTTATAAGTTATCATTATTTTACGGATCACATTTGTGACATAGAAATCAGAAGGCACATTGGAACATAGAAAATTGATTTTGAGAAACTAAGCAAAGTATTAAGAAATAGGAAAACGTCGCACTGCTTACATTATTCTGACTATTGTCTTGATCATTGTTGCTATTTGTACGATGTTTCAGCCGTTGTACGCTCTGGCCTTCTTCAGGTGCTAGGAATTTCGAACCGAACCATTTATTGCAATCACTGGGGGTATATCATTCTCATTCACTGTGCGAAGCCTCTTTTAGTAGTCATGAATTATCTCCCTTTAACCCGACTCTCTAGGTTAATTGTTCACCACTGATGTAGCCTGGTACTGAACTCACAACTCTTTTGGTCAAGTCACTGGACACATAGATAAGGACGTTGGTTAGTTCCAGTGAATGGCAACAAAGATGAAAATAGTCCGAAGAATGTAAATAGTGTAAATACAACCTCATCTCAGAAATATAGATAGGAAATCTTCGTTAAAAACAAAGAAAAGAGTGCTGAACTGCTATGCAATATCTGTTCTCCTACAAGGCAGTGAACGCTGAACAATTTCCTCGTAGATGAAGAAGAAGCTTGAGGAAACATAAATGCAGTTATACAGAAGGATGCTGAGAATGACGTAAAATGTGAGTAACAAGGAAATCTTAATAAAAATGGGACCGAAAAAGGACACTTGTACTTAGGATCAGAAAGAGGCAGTTGCAGTTTCTGGAATACATTATGAGGAAAGACGGCTTGGAAAATCTAATACGGAGTATATTTAAAAGATGGGGATCAGATGGAAACAGCGAGTAACCTACCTAATGAAAGAATAGATTGTCAAATAAGAACAAAGACTATGGTGAAAGTAAAACGTTGCTTAGACTGGAAGTTGTCAAAAGCTATGACTGCCCACGTCCTGAAGGGACACATCACATAAAAGGTGAATAATCTTTTCATACATTTTTTTTGTTCAATATTGATATGATTTTTGTCGGTTTTTGTAACAAAAATACAAAAATTGGATCACTATCAAAATAGTGAATATGGAGGCAGACCCCATACAATAAATATTCTTTTCATTTCTTTTTCTCTTTCAATGTTGATATAATGTTCATTTCAGCTTTTATAACTTTTTATAGCATACAAACATACAAAAATCAGATCATTATTATAGATATTGGCCCAGTTTGGACCAGTCAGTTATTATCACCAAGCTGTAAACTGAAAAAGAAATTTTTTATACTTTCGGTTAGAGCATTTTAATAGTTTTACGCTAAAAGCAATCTCGCTGAAATGCGCCGCTTTTGCTGTATCGCCCAGAACGAAAAACTATAAGAAATAGAAATCAGATTATGAAAATACAATTTGCTTAAATGTAATCAAATTTATCATTTGTGTTTAAAAAAAAAATGTTTCAACAGAATGCACTGGACAACCGATTCGTCCTATATTTGGGACTGTCAGCAGTAGCGCGCATCCACTACCAGGAATTGAAACCCACACAGTTGCGTTATTAATCGAACGTCATACCAAGGGCTCAGATGACGGGTAGGTAACGAATTAAAGTCGAAAAATAAATATAAATAAACTCCATCCCTCTATTTAGCTTTAAAAGTTAGCTTTAATAACTTTACATACACGGATTTATATACTGCTAAAGTTTTAACAAAAAACGGTGCGAATTCGGAGGATTTTGAAGACTTTGAAGTCGGAACGAATGTTATTAAATTTGTTTGTAACTCTCGCATAAATGTATTCCTGTTCAGAATTATTTATTTATTTACAAACGCATTGTTTGCGAAGAAGCCATAAAGTGGCCATTGCAAAATCCATCCATTTTATGCTTTTATTGTCAGGGTAGAAGGATTAATTTTGAGCAAGGGAGGTAATTCAGCCACTAGGTTGGACCAGCAATAAAAGATTGAAGCTAAGAAAAGGTGGCGTGTCTGGTGATCTTCACAGCTCGATTAAACAGTATTTAAACTGGCACAAAAGTCATCTACCTATAGATATATATATATGTGTGTGTGTGTGTGTGTGTGTGTGTGTGTGTGTGTCCGTAAACGGTTAAGATAATCCAACAAACTATATATATATATATATATATGCATGTATGTATGAGAGTAATTATAACCGACAAGGGATACTTTTTAATCTTCATTGTGTTTTTCCTGGTTTCGAATTAAATGT
Source organism: Ascarosepion bandense (assembly GCA_037127315.1). NCBI lineage: Eukaryota > Metazoa > Mollusca > Cephalopoda > Sepiida > Sepiidae > Ascarosepion > Ascarosepion bandense. The sequence continues at coordinate 2,650,630 of JBBBDQ010000772.1, read as the reverse complement.
TTGATGTTGGATGGAACTTGGGAAAAAAACTCCGAATTGTGAATAATGATCCGAGTACTTTCGTACAAGGAATAATGGGAGCAGAAAGGACACTTATGCTTCACATCAGAAACGAGACCGTTGAAATTTCTTGGGCACATAATGAGGACTTCAAAAGTTTGACACGCACAGAACCTACGGAAGGCAAGAGTGACAATGGAAAGCAGCGCATAGCCTAACTAGCGAGCTTGTGTAAATGGCTGACCACAGGGATTAGGAGAGATAGCGAAAAGACAAAATATACAAAGAAGTACAATAAAACAGGAAATTGTAGCGAGCCAAGATCGCCTACGTCTTGTTGGGACATGGCACACAGAAGAAGCCTTTCGTCTATCATTTTCATGAAAAGAAGCTAGGTGTCGAAAGATTTCTGATAAACGGGCCAAGGAAGTTCGAAGTAAATGTCAGGTCACATGCTATGGCAGCGGAATAGATTTTAGTATCATGCGGCAAAACTGATCTTTCGAGATTAAAACAAATTTTATTGTTGCTGGATTGCCGTTGCTTGATTTGAATTGCTTCTAGAATGTTTGATCGTTTTCTCTCTGTCATCCCACCCTCTCTTTCTCTCTGTCTCTGTCTCTGTCTCTCTCTGTCTCTGTCTCTGTCTCTCTCTGTCTGAGCACGTCTTTTGCAGCTGATTGGCAGCGTAGTATTATATTGTCAACCATAATCTGACGGTAATTAAAAGGATCGTTATTGATTTATCACAAATCCACGTCTATTGTATTAAACGAAACACGAAGAATTCTGCCTCAAATACATTATGTTTAATATGCATATTTTTGTTAATATATACAGGGTGCGATAGAAAAATTGCCGAATTACGCAAAAGAGAAAATAACACAATATATATATAGGGTGCGATGAATAAATTTCGTCTAAGCAAAAGTGAAGATAACACTGACTACTCATTTTCACAGATCAGTCAGTTAATTGCCATACGTGATATACGCTTGGGCGATCATGTCTCGAAAGATACATGACTGACTGGGCAGAAGATTATCCCGCAGCAGGTTGCCATTATTTTCTGCGGTAGACTGGTTGCCAATCAAGGCTATAGAACCCAATCAGTTCTGTTATTTAACCCATAACTAGAGGGAAGAGACGGATTAATACCTTTCTCAAGGGTATTTGTGCGTGAATGCAACATATTCAACTGGAATTCGAACTCGGCTCACCGATTTCTCGTTACAAGCCGATATCCACTGCACCACAACGCACATCCATTCACAGATATATTTACGAAAATTACACAAAAAATATCTTAAAATATTCGATAAAATCGAGATTGGCTTCAGCCACAACCTCCAGATGACTTTGTAATCTTCTGCATCTCTTCTGGGCAGTTTTCTTGTTTAAGTTGATGAAAGTTGCCAATAATCCTCGCCTTCAGTTCATCTTTGACATCACAAAATGTTTTCTTGGTCTCTCCCTCAACTGCGCCCCATACATAATAATTGCAGCCTAAGGAGTTAAGTAACCAGACGTAAGGGGTGATGTGTTCGCAGAAATTCTCCGACAGCAATGGCTGTGTTTTCTTACTTGTGTGGTATGGTGCAGAATCCTGTTGCCAGAGTCCTTTTGCCAGACATAGGGTCTTCCAACAGCAACTCTCTTGACCCAGGACAGCACTACCTTTTCAAGATGATATAGACCTCTTTGTTGAGTCTAAGGTCCTGTTGGAATATAAATAGTGGCATAACATCGCCATGACCAGTGATCACTCCAAACACCACGACGTTGACTGGATATATCAAACAAACTCTTTCTGAATCTTCTGAATTGTCCTCAGATTGACACCAAAACACTCTGAAAAATTCGTATTTGAGCTTCCGGTGCAGTTCAAGCAGTTCCGCATTCCGTTTTCCAATTTCTGGTGGTGTGAATTACGTCATGGTGCTCTTTTTCTTACAGACGATGCCCAACTGACTATGTCATGCAGTCAATTTACCTATCGCACCTAATGCATATTAAACATATGTATATTTTTGTTGATATATACATATATAAATATCGATAAGTATTGAAATTTATTTCTGATATATATATATATATATATATATATATATATATATATATATATATATGTTTCATTGAAAATGACAGACAAGGTATTATCATTAAGTTTTTTATATAATTTTTCATGTGTTCGTATAATATTTTTCTTTTCGGAACTCAAATATATGTAAGAATTGTCCAAAGCTTTTGTACTTTCGAGCGGTTTCGGCTATACTTTTAGCCATTATCAATAATTAATTTTGTTTTACTTATAAACATGTGGAAAGTTTATGCATACAGAGTCTTGTGTATGTCAAGTTCCGAACACAGTAAGCGCATTGTTACCGTGTTTATAATTGATGTCATTAAGTGTAGGATTTCTCTTTTTTATTAGTAATGCCTCCATTATTTTTAATCTTCTTTTGCATTTGGATGATGCTATTGTGTATGTATTATCAACGAGGATAACACAGATAGGTCCTGGAAGATCTCGATGTGTGTTTAAATGAGATCGGATGGAACTGTTGTAGAAAATGTGTAAGGTCAATTTTATGGTGGTATAGCCAATGTAATTGTATACGGATTTGGATAGCTAAAGAACAGAGTTCTTCAAAGGATATGTAAATTCGTAAACGACACTGGTTCTCTGCAGTTATTATTGATAATGAGGTTACCAGTTTTTAATTATATATATATATATAAAAACTTATTTATGAATGGAACTTTGTATGTGTGTGTATGTGTGTGTGTATGTCCGTTACCTATAAACTCCGAAACGGTTGAACCGATTTTCTTGAAAATTTACACAGTTGTACTATAAACGTCTGCGAGTGTTCTTAGCTAGGTTTTGTGTTGAGGTACCCCCGATAAATATCGATAATCGAAAAAACCGGGTTATAGAAGGAGTGGTCTGATTGTAATCAAATTTGATATCCTCATAAACAAAGACATAAGAAACGATATTCAAAATTTTCAACTTTGCAGTTCTTACAGTAGTGCATAAAATCGATAATATATATATATATATATAAAAGGCAAGATGTTTGTGTGTCAGTCTACGGTTTCGCTTTAACTGGAAACAACTATTGCTTTCGTGCCAACATCCAAAGAGTCTGAGCTACAGGACCATGGATTAGTTTTAAAGCTTTCATTACACCCGAGCAATGCCAGGCTATACTGCTAGTATATATATATAGTGAAATTTATTTCTGATTTAATAACAAATATATATATATATATATATATATATATATATATATATATATACTATCAAATCAGAGATAAATACTTATCGATATATGTATATGTATACATCAAATAAAATATACATATGTTTAATATGCATATTTTTGCTAATATATGCATATGTGCATATATACATATTAAAGTGTATTTAAGCAAAAATTCGTAATTTTTTATTACACACACACACACACACACACACAGACACACACACAAGTACACGAATATAACCAATTTTTTTAAAAACTTAATCAGTTTGTCTGACGATCGCAAAAGCGTGAAACCCAGGGTTACAAACTCACACCTATCTTTATGAATATGTCTGATCTATCACTGATATTGAGCGCTTTTAAATAAGTACCACGCATATATAATATGTAAACAATATATATATATATATATTGATATTGGTATTTATAATTATATACATACACTTTTCATATATATATATATATATATATATATATATATATATATATATATATATATAGTTTTTATGTAAGCTTGTAGGCTTGCCCCCCACTACACACACAAACCTCGATTCCGGAGTGGCGATGGTACGCACTTATCCTGTTGATCATTAAAAAGATATTTCTGTTACTTCGTAAATATTTTTATAAAGCTTAGAAAGAATTTTGCAGTGTTTGTATCAAATATCAAATCATAGGAAATATTAATAATAATTTATTATTATTATTATTATTATTATTATTATTATTGACAAGGCATTTCTGCAGATTGTAATGTATTTTTGAATATCTTCAAAAAACTATCAAAATACAAGAATCTTGACATGGAAATTTCCAAAATGTGGAACATGAGGACATCAATAATTCCAGATGTAGTCGGAGCCCTCGAGTTGATTGGACAAGGTTTGGAAAAACTCATTGAAGAGATTCGTCGTAGCCTATGCCTTAAAGAAATAAAAAATTGTATTCACAAGTACAGATCACGCATTACGAAGGGCTTTATCTATGTAAACTGTGTGCGATCTTAGGGTTTTATTTTCTGTTTTTTTTTGGGGGGGGGTTGGTTTTTTTGGGGGGGGTTTTTTCAAAAATGATCAGTAGAAAATGTCATGAAACCGTTTCTGACGTTAGGTCTCTGACTGAAACCCGGAAGAAAAAGTGTATGCAATAGAAATCAGTGATGATGATGTAGCGATGACGATGATAAATAAAATGGTTTATCTTTCAATATTTTTGCAACACTTAGAGAAAAGTGAATTTTAAGAAAAAAAGAAAAGAAAAGACGGTTTTAACAGTATTTCGTCAGTATGTTTGTCTTCTTCAAGTTGTTTAAAAATTGCATGCAAATATTAAAAAATAATAAATAAATAAAATAAAGCGCATGAAAATAATTATAGAGGCAAATTAATAACGTCTAACTCCGAGTGAATGAACAAAATGATAGAATTTATACTTGTATGCTATTTTAAAATATAAGTTTTCTTCAAGTTGTGTTTTAAAACACAATTTGAAGAAAACTTACCGTAAAAATAATGTTAAGCATTGTTAAACAGTCTTTCTTTTCTTAAATCACGTTCTTCTCTAAGTTTTGTCAAATACTATATCCCAGTGTCATTTTGTTGGCCTGCTGTTCTCTCAGGTAATAATAATAACTAATGGTCCCCGTAAAAATTTAACGATTTTTCTGTTTTTAATTTTCTGATGTCATAATTTTAAGTAAATGATTGATTTTGATTTTCACAACTATAATACCCTTGGAAATTCCACTATTGTATGGTTAACTTTAACAAAATATGGGATTTTTTAAAATTATTTTATATCCTAAATATAACACATATTTTTACCGTAACAAACAATTTCTTTCTTTCTTTCTTTCTTTCTTTCTTTCTTTCTATTTCCCTCCTTATTTTCCTTCAGTTCCATTTTACTGAAGTAAACGCTAAACAATTGATATTTTTATCACTTTCTTTCTTTCTTTCTTTCTTTCTTTCTTTCTTTCTTTCTTTCTATTTTCTTACTTATTTACCTTTATTTTAATTTCACTGAAACAGTCGTTAAGCAATTGATATTGTTATCGCTTCTACTTTTTTCCTTCTATCCATTGTTTATGTTTTCTAAGCATTGTTTAGATGTAGCACAAGACCGAAAGTATAGGGCACTCAGTGAAGATCGTACTCACTATTCAGTTGTAATTGATCTTTAGTGTAACAAGCTCGCTAACCATTACACTACATCAGGGTGAACTATTCACCTTATATTACATTTTCTGTCTTTCGTTCATAATTCCCAGTAGATCGATGTACACCTGAGGAAGACAAGAAAGCTCAATGGCCAAAACATCATGATAACAGCTGCAAAGCTGAAGACCTTTTTAACTAAGGTTCACTCAATACAAGACCCAAGAACCACTCAAGGTAGAGATTTACTGTGTGTAGTTGTATAACCGTGTCAAAGAGCAAGAAGTTAAGTTCTTGGAATTAGGCAGAAAATATAACGACTAACCCTAAACTTGTACAGGTCAAGATTTAATTAGTGAATAACTGTTCAGAGTTTAGTTTTTTTTTAAATCATTTCACCCCAAACAAGGTGATAATTCCACTAAGACGCAAGGTACTACCGGGAATGAAAGAGAATGAGAAGACTTTAGAAACCGGAAACTCAATCCTGAATAAGAAACAAAGGATAAACCTCTACTCCTGTTCAGAAGACAGCTGGAGAACAAGAGGCGAAACTATCAACTATCGATAAAAGATAAATAAATAGTAAATAAAATTTTAGAGTTTAAGTGGAGACACTAGAAATATAAAGCAGACTTTAGAAGGTACGGAAAATCCAATCCTAAACAGGAAGCAAAGGATCTTCTCTATCACTGTTTAAAAAGTGGGGATGAGTATGAACCTAACGATATGCGTACCTATCTATTCCTATTGAAAAATGAAGAAAAATAATCCGTTTAAAAACATTTCAGAGTTCAGGCAGATACGCTAGAAGTATACAGTAGCGAGCATAAAGATCAGAACGATGTTAAGAAAAAATCTAAATATGAAATAAGTTTTTATTTTTAAGCTTCGAAGAACATTTTCTGAAGACAAAAAAGGATATAAAAGTAAATTATATAATTCCAAAATATAAAGTTCAATAAACTTATTTTGATAATGTTATAAGAAAAATTATATAACATTCGAAAAAATAGATGATCAAAAACACCAGAACGATTAAATAAATCCATAAAATTTAATAATTATTTTGCATTATTGAAAAAAAATTTAGGGTAAGAATATAAAATCGAGTATTTTACTAAATAACACTGGCTTTTTACTGGCTCTTGCTAAAAAATCTGTGACGTCATTGGAACTTAGAAAACTGATAGTCAAATTACATAATGAAAGTAAACTCTCGATTGTCGATATTTCAAAGAATGTGAAGAAATCTAAAAGTGTTATTCAGAGTATTTTAAGAAAACTTGAGGAAACTGGGTCCATTGAAGCCAAGAAACCATCTGGCAGGCCTAAAAAAAACTACTGCAAGGGAAGACAGATGAATTGGTAAAGAATAAAAAAGAGCTAATGCTAACCTTGGCATTAAAATATCAAGGCACATTATTTCCCGAAGACTTAATGAAATAAATCTAAACAGTTGAGTAGCCTCTACGAAGCCTTATATCTAAAAAGAATCAAATGAGCCGATTGTAATTTGCCACTGAACACCTCATATGGACAGAAGAACAGTGAGATTATGCTTATTTCAGCAATGAGTCAAAGTTTAGCCTGTTTGGTTTTGAAGAGAGAAGGTTTGTTCGACACATCCTAAGAAACGATATTTGCCTCAGTGCACTAAAAGTAGCGTAAAATTTGGAGGAGGAAGTGTGATGATTTTTTGGCATGATTTCATGTACTGGTACGGGACCTCTTTTTAGGCTACACGGTAAAAATAACGCAACTGTATACAAAGATATATTGAAGAAACATGTACTTAATTTAAGAATTGCAATTAATCAACCAGCTGTATTTATGCATGATAACAAGCCATGCCACACAGCGAAGTCTAAGACATTTCTTTCTGAGGAGGATGTTACTGTTATGGAGAGGCCTGCTCAAAGCTCAGTTATGAATCCTATTGAGAATGTTTGTAAGTTACTAAATGAAAGAGCTAAAGAAAAGAATCCAACAAACATCGAAAAACTATGGACTAATATGGAAGGAAAATGGGAGAAAATATCTGTTAATGAATGCAAGACATTAATTCGCTCATGTAGCAAAAGATGTCATGGTGTTATTGAAAGTAAAGGTTTTTCATATCAAGTACTAATGAATTATGAACGCTATTTTCATTTGGATATGATGTATTCATTATAATAGTAAGATTTTGTTAATCGATCTAGTGTTTTTGATTAGTTATTTTTTCGAATGTTATATAATTATTCTCATAACTTTATCTAAATAAGTTTATTGAGCTTTATATTTTGGAATTATATAATTTACCTTTATATCCTTATTTTTCTTGTTAAAATATTCTTTGAAGCTTAAAAATAAAAAGTTAATTGATAATTAGACTTTTTCTTTACATCGTTCTAATCTTTATGCTCGCTACTGTAGATTTGAAACAGGAAGGAGTGCAAACCGGACGATAGGCAAAACTACCCGCTCCCATTGGGAAAGGAAATGATAATAATAATTAGTGGATAAAAGTTCAGAGTTCAGGCGGAGACACCAGGTGTAGAGAGCCAGGCCGACTTTTTGAAGGATTCAGAAAACCAATCGTCAGCAGGAAACAGTAAATAAATAGTAATAAAATCACGGCGAAAGGTGGAGTTAGTTATGGAACTGAGAGTATGAGAATATCTTAAGTCTTAACTTGGTTTAACCCTCTAGGGCCATTCGTATTATATTTGATACAGTATGAAAACAAGCCTTGAAAGAAATATTTTCCTGAAAAATTTTTTAAGAGAAATATTTTATAAATTTCAAATGAAAGCAGTACTGACTGCTCAGTCAATGAATACCAAATGTTTCCTTATCGGGAAATACCAAATTTTTCCTCATAGGGAAATACTGTATCAAATATGATACGAATGGCCCTAGAGAGTTAAGTTCAAATGTCCTCTATCAAAATAAAATCAAGCAGGGAATTAATATTAGTTTTTGTGTAAAAATAGACAATGCATAAGAAATATGGTGAGATGTGCAATGAATATCAGCTCAGAATGAGAAATCGGATAGCTGAGTTCGAATTCAAGTTAAATTCGTTGCATTCACTCAAGCAATGAATTAATAACTTGGGAAAAGTATTAATTCATCTCTTCTTCCTCCAACAATGGGTTAAACAGTAAAACAGATTGAGTTCTACAGTTATCAAAGCTCTGTCCCTGGATGGCAACCAGTCGACCACAGAAAGAAATAGCAATCTACTGCGGGAAAATTTTTTGCCTAGTCAGTCATGGATCGAAAGGAACATGATTTCCCAAGCGTGTATCATGTATGGCACTTAACTGACTGAGAGGTACAAATAAATCCAAATGTTGACCAGACTGTTTAAGGCAAGGAAATTATGATTCTGGATCAGGGTGTTATGGATTTTGGGTTTTTTTTTTTATTCTCATTTGAGGAACTCCCTCCTTGGATTATTTTCACTGCTTTCGTGTCCATCATTTCAGGGGATGTGCCGTACTCGCCATGCTTGACGAGGACTATTTAAACCATAGCTGGTTTGCTTGTGTAGGTGACCGTTGGAGCTCTTCTGTCCTTTGACTGGTCTTGTTTTTTTGATCCTGCAGGTTTCCTACACCACCCTCCACACCAACCATCGACAAAATCCAATTCATTCGAACCATGGCTTCAGAAAGCGAACGTTCTAACCACTCGGCCACGCCCCCAATATGAGTATAGACCAAAATATATATGAAGTTAGCCTATTCAAAAATGAATACACAAATGAATACCCTTAATTCTTAAATAGATTTTTTAAAATACTAATCAGGATATAAATAACCTAAATAATGATACATTCTCATCCCAGAAATTAGGAGAGAGTGATTAAATAATAATAATATTCGTTTTATTATTGTTTAATTCTTTACATATTACATCATTTTTGTTTCAAAATAAATCGCCAATAATCTTAATGTAATAGTTATCAAAATAAATATTCTAAGCGAAGATTCGATGCATCACAAGACCAAAATTATGAGGCACCGAGTGAGGATCGAACTCATTATTCAGTCGTAAATTATCTAGCGAGACAAACTTGCTAACTATTACATCAAGTCGAAGTACTCTTACTAATGAGACTCGATCACCGAAGTTAAGCAACGTTGAGCCTGGTCAGTACTTAGATGGGTGACCGCTTGGGAATACCAGGTGCTGTAAGCGTATAGTGACGGATGTGCGTTGTGGTGCAGTGGATATCGGCTCGGAAATAGAAATCGGTGAGCCGAGTTCGAATTCCAGTTGAATACCCTGCATTCACTTAAGCACTGGTACCCTTGGGAAAGGTATTAATCCGTCCATTCCCTCCAGTTATGGGTTAAATAACAAGGGTAGGACTTAGGGGCTCTGCTCTTAAAAAATCAAATCCCAATGAATCGTGAAAAGAAAAACGTTGTAAAAATAAAATAACCTTACCCAAAATCACTGGTTATGACCTTAAAATGATCCCATAAGGATTGATAGGTCGTTAAGCCTCAAAAACAAACAAACAAACTTACTAATAAGAACAGAAGACAAAATGGAATTATTAAAAGGTCCGTAAATATTTAAAAAGTAGCAATGGTAAGTTACAACACCAATAGTATTCAACTAGTGGGACACAGAGATAAACTCAGATCCTGTGCCGAGGTCTGTGGAAAATTCGGCAAAAGCTTGACTGTTTCCCTAATGTGGCTATGAAGCTAAGAAATTAGTCTCACATTATTTTGTTATGCGCGATAAACAAACAAATGCAGTAGATCGTATACGAAGAAGAATTAGGCTGAAGTAGGGGCTTAAATAAACTTTTTTTTATTTTAAGAATGACCGCGGATTGCATTTATTCGTGACCCGAAGAGGTGTAAAATCGTAGCGTGAGTGATTTTTGGCGAGTTAAAATTGGTGCAATAGAAATTCATTGTAAAACGCAATCCGAAATGAGACAAAAACAAACCAAACTTTTTAGTTTGTTATTTATTTATGTTTTATTTGTTTGTTTGTTTGTTTGTTTGTTTGTTTGTTTGTTTAGGGATGTTTTAATAAAAAAAAGGAAAAACAACAAAAATACAATCTTATCAAATAAGAAACCTTAGACCATGATAATCAGAAGAAATTCTTCTGGTTTATTAATAACTTTAAAAAATTATTAATAGTACCTGCAAAAATTTCACAGCTTTCCTGATTAAATATTGTTTTCTTTCTTTCTTTCTTTCTTTCTTTCTTTCTTTCTTTCTTTCTTAAATCAAACAGTGTCTCTTTGTCCTTTCCACTTCCTAAACGTCTATTATTTATGAGGTATTGACAAGGCGTTTCTTTCTTTTTCTTACTGAAACCAAGTAGTCTCTCTTATATGTCTTTTCCATCTTTCCACCAGATCTAAACGGAATAGTCCATTATTTATGAGGCGACAAGGTGTTTCTTTCTTTCTTTTTTCCACTGTAACCAAGTAGCGTCTCACCATGCAATCAAAGTGGAATAGTCTATTCGTGATTATGAATTAGTAGGGTGTAACGTACGCCCGTGCGAACTAAGGAAATAAGCTACAGACAACAGTAATAATAATAATAATAATAATTGTGGAAATTGAAAACAAGAGTAGTACCAGTGATAGTAGGTGCACTTGGAATTACAAAAAATAGAACAATATTGGAATAGAACATTGAAATAGAACACATTGGAAGAATTCCTAGAAACCCCAGTTTTAGAGATATACAAAAATTGTCTTGTTAAGTACAGCCCCAACACTAAGTAGAACTTTATCTATGTAACGCTAGATGTTATGAGAGATAGAAAAACATGAAATAGAGCCATAACAACACACCACGACCTGCCTTAGGTCTTTCCGCAGACTTGGTAGATAGTGTGACCATAGCAGAAATCGAATTATGATGAAAACTGACCTTATAATAATAATTATTATTATCGTGTTCTTTCTGTTTGTCACTAATTAACTTTGTCTTACTGCGGTGAATAAATAATAAACCATCTTTATCAGTTGATTTTTTAGCAATTGAAAATGTTTATTGGAATAACAATCGAAGAGAGAAAGTGAGGGCAGAAAATAAGTCTATGATAGTTATAGTGGTGCGAGGCAAACAAGGGGAAAATTTTCCATTAGACACTTACGTATGGTTGCGTTCAACTAAACACAAACGCAAATAAGTACACATTCCCCTAGACTGACGTTGACTATTTTTCACAATAAAGCTTTTAAACCTTATGACACTTAAGGGTCATCTCTTCGTGTTTTTCAATAATGTCTGTGTCTTTGCCTCAAACAAGATGGCGACTGAATTGTTCAGTTCTCATGAAAAAAAAAGCTATACGAAAAAAGGAAAAAGAAAAAACAAAACGCTTATCGGGCAAACAATTGTATTTTAATTCCACTCTCAGGCGGAAATGGGGTAATGCACCAATGTCGCCACTCAATGATCGACAAAAGATTGCAAAACTCGTTCGATTCGTTGGAAAGAAGAGAAAGGGTGAGAGGTTTGTGAGTCAGTGGATGGAACGGCTCTTCGGCTGAGTTTAAAAAGTTCATCAAAAAACGATTTATCAAGTCAAAATGGCGGCCTGAAAACAGATAAAAACTGTTATTTCTTCCTTGTGGTAATTGCTTCCGCGCTGGAATAAAGTGCATATCTATCCATCCATCTATCTATCTATCTATCTATCTATCTATCTTGGTCATTTCCTATTTCTCTTTCTTTCTTTCTCTCCATCTATCTATCTATATAGCTAGCTAGGGCACCTCGGCGTGATGTAATGGTTAGCAAGCTTGTCTCGCTATAACCAGTTACAACTGAGTAGTGAGTTCGATCCTCACTGGGTACCCCATACTTTCGGCCTTGTGCCACATCTAAGCGGTGCTTGGAAAATCACCTATATAGCTAGCTAGCTATCTCAGTGTACCCATAATTAGCAATCTATCTATTTCTGTCTCTTCATATATGTATATTTTGGTCTTTCCAAATATATCTATTCTAGATGGCTTGTTAGCTATCCCAGTGTACCCATAATTATCTATCTATCTCATCTTGCTTATATTTATCTATCTCCCATCTCTCTCTCTCTCTCTCTCTCTCTCTCTCTCTGTGTGTGTGTGTGTACATCTGTCTAAATTTACCCATGTCTATCATTCAAGTTATCAATATGTTTTTCTCTCTCTCAAACTATTCAGATAAATCAGTAAAGCAAGTTTTGCCTATATCTGCACAGAAAGTGTTTACTCTGTAGCGTCGAGACGAATATTTAAGTAAGTAAAAATAAAAAGGAAGCCGTCTATTTTCAGTTGCGATTATCCACTCTAATAACATTTGAAATAATAAAAACTTTCGGATTAAACATAAACTCATTAATTCTTTAGAAATTGCTTTGTTTACGTTTCGTATACGAAACTGAGCAGATATGGGCTTTCAAGAAAAATATGTTAGCGAAGAGTTGTGTTTTCCCTAAAAGGAAAAATAGAGCCTTGCTTGACTGTGACCCTCTTCGTGGCCGCGTGGTAAAGTGCTCCGGAGTAAAAGGTGATTTCTTTTACAAAGCGGTATGCAAGTTTGATCCTATCAAGAGGGCACATTTATTTTTTAAGTTTCCTGGAACACGCAGCCCGATATACGTAATACCCACTTTTAAACATAAAAATTGAATTTATATATATATATATATATATATATATATATATTTTTGGAGTTATCGTTTAAGTTTTTCTTTATTGTTAATGTTGTGGAGTTTTCAAAAGTATAGGGATTTATTTCTATAATTATACCACATCTTTTCTTGTTACATTTTGTAACTCTTTGTATTGTGACTAAATTTGGATGAGGTTAATATGCTTTATGTTTTTGGATTGGCATTGGCTTTTAATTATTTTCGTTGTTTTTTTTTTAGTATATATTTTATTTTATCATTCTTGTTAAGTAGGTCTAGGCTTATTCCTGTTTCTGTAAATAGTTCTGGATTGTTCATGATGTATGCCAGAATTTGTTTATTGTTGCATTTCTTTGGGTTCCGTGGTTGGTCCAAAGGTGTTTTTCTGCTTGATTGAAGTCCTTGTTTATTTGTGATGTGAGATACTCTCTAATTTTTGAGTTTTTTTTTTTTTGTAATCCTACCTGCTAGAGAATAGGGGATATATTTTAGACAGCTTTTTGGGTGATGGATCTTTAAATGATTGTTGGGTTTCTGTAGGTTTGTAGTATATATCTGTGTATATATATGGATGTTCCTAAGAATAGAAGTTTGTTAAAGTTATGTCCCCGGGTGAATTTAACCTTTGGATGTAAGTTTTGAAGTAAATTGAATAATTCGTTGATACTGCCCCATGAGGATTTCCAAAAGATACAATAATTATCTAAGTATCTCTTCCAAGATTTAATTAAGTGTGTTTTTATATTTCCCCCATATTTTTGCTTTATCTTTTCATAAAGGTTTTCTTTTAGGTAAGCCAAGACATAATGGCATTTGTTGGTGATATTTTTGTTACCATCGCGGTACCTTGTGTTTGGATATAGTTTTGTTATCGAATTCGAAAAATTTTTTGCTCAGTATTAGGTCTAAACTATCAATAATGAATTCTTGGCGAATCTGGGATGTAGTATTTTTGGGTGCTTTTCAGTCCAGAATGAGATTGTTTTACTGATTCATGGTGTATGTTTTTATATAGGCTGTTAAAGTCAAATGTTATCATGAGTATTCCTGTGAATTTTATGTTTAGATGGCTGCTTTTATTTCACTCGATTTGTGTGTTTTCAGTAGTCAGTAAAAATTGCTCGGGTTTTTAGAGATTATCAGAGTTCTCCTTTCTTGGTAAGCCTTTTAGCCAGATTTTTTTTTCAGAATATCCTCCGTAGCTTGCATAGACTTTTCGATATTCTTAAATTTAAAAACCAGGATTCTCCCTCTCCTCTTTGCATTTTGACAGTTTTGGATGTAGCTGCAGTTTCTATGTTTTTCTTAAAATTGAAAAATGTTAGTTTTCTTTGGTTTAATAGACTGCCACACATCCGGAGATTCTGTTTCTTCGTTTTGCACGCTTCTTTGTTGTGCAACTTTCTAATACATTCTAGACATCACATCGAGTTTTGAAATATTCAACCAGTTCTTCTATGTTGTAGTTAAGTTCCCTTGATGGTTGATATGTGTGTTGTAAACGTACAGTGACCATTTTTTTGTTTAACTTCTTTATTTCCTACACCAGAAGTTCTTGTTTCCTGTTAGGATTTTTGTGTAGTTCTATGAGTTCTTCCATGATTTTCTTTCTGTTCGGGACATTCTTTTGTTGTAGTTCTATATAAAGGAGGGTTTATTGTTGTTCAAACCACAGAAAAGTGTATATTTGAAAAAGCAAAAAAAAAAAAAAGTAAACGCACACGATTTCTTATAATTTATTTTCTATATTACGCTACACGTGTTTCGGGACTTGTGACCTTCTTCAGGTAAAAAATGGCTGGTCATACATAATATAATTTTCTTTTTACTTATGCTAATTCTTTTCTTTTTGTTTTAAACAATTGTCTTTTGTGTGTAAATATATATAATACAGATCGTTAACGCTTGTCGAAATATGTAATCCAGTAAATTTCTGGGATTTAACGCGTTTAAAGGCGAGCGGATATTATAAAAAAAGTTCTCAGTATTTAAAAAGTAGACACATAATAGGTAGTAAATAAGGAAATTTCAGAACATTTATCTTTATATATATATATATATATATATATATATATATATATATAGAGAGAGAGAGAGAGAGAGAGAGAGAGAGAGTAAATAACTTAAAGAGCCAACAAACCTACCAAGGTTTCACCTAACCGGATCTTCAGGGAAGGTTGGCTTGGTAGGTTTGTTGGCTCTTTAGGTTATTTACTTATTCTGCTCTGCTTACGTATTGAGCGCTTTTTTGTTATAGCTTACTCGTCTCGGTTTTTTTTCTTTGGGCTACGTACTTTGACTGATGTTCACGTGCTTGGCTCTCTCTTTTTTACAACCAGTTTTTCCTTCCGCATATATTCTCGGGGGGTTTTTCGAAACGAGTATAGTGATAAGTCTACATTTATATATATATATATTTCTTCCCGGTTGCACAACTTCTAGTTTCATGACAACGTTATCTTCAGGTTTTATTCAGCACCTGACGATTGCATTGGACATGAAACTGTGCTACCGGTGAGAAAAATGTATATTCATTAGTAATATATAATTTATAGGTTTGTTACTCTACTTCGAGCACTATTTTATTGACGCCAGCAATCAATGTACAATTGGGCGTGTATAATGATAATATACACGCTAAAAAGTCTACCTCCTTCTACCGAGCGCCCATAGCTCAGAGGTAGAATCGCCGACTAACGCCAATTCGGTCGGGTTTCAATCCTGGGTTAAAAAGCAATCGGAGTCTAACTGTGCTGATGAGCTGTAATACAGCGAAGCAGATCTGTCTGTGGATTACTATATATATATATATAATGGCTGGCCACTCGTATTCATGGATACTAGTCTACCGGGCGGCCAGTTAATCTCCATTTTAGACTATTCTTAGCGGACCTTAGTTTCAATTTCTGGGAAAGAGAGAGAGAGAGAGAGCATTATCTCGCATGAACAACAGTCTGAACAAAGCTAGGTCGCTCAAACCTTCGGTCACGGTGACTTGGGACTTCAAGCTAACCCAACCATCGACGGCTTCTGAAAGAGAGCGGTTTACTCAATTTCACTCACAAGGTTTGTATCAAACCGTCGTATGGTTTTCAAATGTGCCGTACGCTAGAATCGCCTTCTTCAGACTGATAATATCAAGAAGTCACCTTCCTGACAAATCGCCGATGGTGAGATTCGAACTCAGGCTTCATGGTTAAAATGCTAAAGTTCTAACCACTCGGCCACGAGTCCACACACACACGCAGGAATTGTGTGGTTGGATTGAGTAGTGAGAACTTTACAGTTTTATCAAGGCCCCACTCACTCTTTCATCTAAAGGTGCTAGAGTCCATATACATCAGATCCCGAAGGCCTTTTCTCTGCAAGCAGAGAGAATGCCTTCGGGATCTGAGTGTGATTGGGCTCTGGTTTTCCTTGAATTTTTCCCCTCAATTCTCATTTCATCATTTAATTGCGATTTAGAAATTTCCCAGAAATTATAAACTTGATAAGCTCTGGGCGAAACCGTTTTTTTTTTTGGGGGGGGGGGGGTGTCTTAGTTTTTAGTATGCCATCGAAAATTCAATTATTATTTCTTGCTATTATAAAATTTTACACTGTGAAGAATCTTTTTAAATATATATATATATATATATATATATATATATATATATATATATATATATATATCGTCCTACATAGCTTGCCTAAACTTTTCGGTTAACCTGATGATTATTTATGAGCGTTCGTAAATTTAAAAATGTTGAAAAACAGATATTAGTTTTACTGTTATAAAGTCCCCTCAGAAGACGAAATGGGTCTATCTATCTATCTATCTATCTATCTATCTATCTATCTATATATATATATATATATATATATATATATATACAATTGAATAAGAATGAAGAAAATAATTGCAACGTTCAAATCATTAATTCAAAACAGTGCTCAACATAAAAATAGAGCAATGAATATTTATTATTAATTAAGTTAGAACAAGTGCAAACTAAAAACTACTACAAAATTGTACATTTTGTTTCGACAATGTCTCATCTCTGCAAAACAGTAGTCAGATAAGTTGAACACGTTATCTTATTTGCTACTAAATATATATATATATGTGTGTGTGTGTGCGTGTGTGTGTGTGTGTGTGTGTTATTACTTTAAAACATGTGCAAACCACAAACTACGACAAAATTGTAGATTTTGTTTCGACATTGAAATAACAATGTCTCATCAGGTAGTTAATAATGATAGAAATAAGCGGTTTATTTTTTTAAAATTAAATCATCACTTCTCTTTATTTTAGGATTTTTTTCTGTGCGACGTAAAAAGGTATTTAAAAATAGGGAAAGAAAGAGGGAAGAAAAGATTTTAAAAAAAGATGAGAAATCAAGAAAATAAAAAGAAAGAGGAATGGGAAAGATGTAGAAGAAATAAAAAGTGAAGAGAAAAATAAGTGAGAAAATACAAAGAAGAAAGAGCCAATGGAAAGGGCTAAGAGAGAGAGATTTTAAATTTTGACCGGAAGTGAATTGCAAATAGTTACACGGTTACACGGTGCCTGGGCTCAAATTTTTTGGCATTTATTTAAAAAAAAAGGTATTGTGCTTCTATAAAGAAAAGGAAAAGGAAGAGGAAAAGAAGGAGTAGAAAGTGAAGGGGAAAATAAAGAGAAAAAATGGAGAAAATGTAGAGAGGGAAGAGACAATGGAAACGACCAAGAGAGAGAAATTTTAAATTTTGGACAAAAGTGAATTGCAGACAGATATAGACATCGGTAACATTGTTTCAAGCTAACTCTTTTGGCATTTTTAAAAAAAATGATAAAATCACAAACAACAACAAAAAATTATTCATAAAACGTAAAATAAAGGATATTTAAAAAACATATGAGAAAGATATAAATTCATTAAGCCTAATATAATAAATTGGAAAGATAAAATAAATCAAAATCAAAATTTAAAATTTTAAAAAATTAAAAATTAAAATAAACTAAAATTAAAATTAAATTTAAATAATATAATATAATATAATATAATATAATATAATATAATATAAAAATAAAATTAAATAAATAAAAATATATTATAAAACTGATAATTATAAATATAGAATATATGTCAGAATATTCATTGCTTCATTTTTATAATGATCATTCTTTTAAATTAATGTTTTAAACGTGGCAATTATTTTCTTCGTTCTTAATCATTTGGCTATATATATATATATATATATATATATATATATATATATATATATATATATATATATATATATATATCGATTACTCGTCACCAGTCACATCAAAGTATAATAGTAAATATATCTATCAGTCTTACTGTAGTGGTGCATTGAAATCAGAAAGAAATGAATTGTTACTTGTCAGGAATTAATGTAAGCCCCCATGATCCTCCGAATGTGCGACTAAATGACTTCCTACATGCCTGAACAATAAGAACCAATCGATATTAACACGGACGAGTCGTACGCTCGATTAGTCATGCATTCCTGTTTGAAAGCTTCTTTCGGTTCTGATCGTATAAAAACATCTCCATAAACGCTACGTCCGGTAAGATTATTTATTTATTTGTCGCTGATTACTGTTTTCGCGCCTGCCGATTTTAGCATGAGATAAAATTTACTCCCTTCTCTATTGTAATCATAGAATCTCGCTACAAGATCGTGAAAGTGTACTACTGCTTGTTCCCGAGAACTCATTAAAGCAAAAAGAAAAGTCGAGAACTCATAAAACTGTTTATTTTTTTGGACATTTATTTTTCTTTATTTTGGTAAAGACCGAGCCATGGAATCAGGAAAGAAGAGTTTTTTTTTTTTCAAATAGGAATTTAAGAAAATAGAAAGCAAACTGAGAAATCTGTTAGCATCATTTGCAGAAGCTTTTACTCTTCAGATGCAATAATCACAGGAGTCCTAAAATGCATCGTATCGAGAGAAAATGCATGTTTCTAGTCGCAAAACTATGCCAACATAAATAATTGCTTCGTGCTGAATTCAAGCGTACAAGCATACATAAAAGTTATATATTTATGATAGATAGATAGATAGATAGATAGATAGATAGATAGATAGATAGGAAAGAAGAAAGGAGGATAGATAGATAGATAGATAGATAGATAGATAGATAGATAGATAGATAGATAGATAGATAGATAGATAGATAGATAGATAATTTAGGTACCTTCACTCATTTTTTATACCTAAGTTTTAAAGTGAATTTTAAAATAAAAAAGCTTTCTTGAAACTTTCATTTTAACTTTAATTGAAAGCTATATGATTAAATTTACTATTTCCAGTGAGCAAAATAATCTGGTAGATTTCAAGTATAAAATATATTCATTGGAAATTTTTAAAGTTTCAAAAGTTATCCGTTTTTCGTCTAATTTGATAGATTAACAAAACTTGATTTCCAGTTTTAAAAATCTTGCACAAATAAAATATACATCTGCCACAAATTATTTACAGAAAATTAGCAAATCTAAAGTTAAATTATTGTGATTTGAAACAATTATTACTTGTTTAGAGCAGAAAATTTAGAATATAAACATTTCTTAATTACGAAGGTCATATCTTTCTAACGCATTGATAAGTTAAGTATGATTGACCAGAATTAACATAATTATGCAATTGTTTTCCTTGATGGGGAAGAAATCGTAAAACACTTGGCCTTTTCATGTCATACACGTAATACCATACTTAAAAGGATAATCTTCCTACACACGAAAAAATTGAAAATTATTTTAAATATTTTTTGGCTTTGTATTGAGATATGTATTAAGATTTGTATTAAGCTTTTCAATTTTCGATTAGTAAATATAGTCTCCACATAATAACTTGATAACCTAACAACAACAACAAGGCTTTGAAGAATTTTTAAAATATTTTTGGAACTTTATAAATTATTATAATTAAAAAAAGAAAAATGAAAACAATTCTTCTAAAACTTCATTATCTATCTAAAAACAAATTTTCTTCAAAGTATAATTTCCTTAAAATATATTTTTAAAGCAATTAAAAGTTATCTAATTAAATAATGTCATATTTTTATTGTATTTTTACTTTAATATTGGAAGCAGATTTTCAGAAAAAAGTTTAATTGTTTGAAAAAAAATAGATGATTGACAATACCCAAGGAGTCCTGCGTTTAATTAGTAAAACAAATTTTCAGAACAGAATTTAATTTCTTGAAATTTCATGAAATTACGTGGAGGTGATGGGGATAATAGAAGTGAAAAATATCTTCACCAAGATTTTTTGAAAATGATAATTTCAAAAATAATTTCGATCATTTGTGAATAAGTTCCAAAAGTTTCATTAATATCTGACAATTGTTTGATTTTTGCAAGATTTTTCTAAAAATATATTTACCAAAATTTCAAACGTCTTAGAAATGATTAAAAATATTTTGACCTTTCCTCTTAATAATGACATAAACATTTTGATAAAAATCTTTACTTTTATTAAGTTTGGGGTCTTTTTTCTTCATGAAATATTGTTTTTTCAGCAAATTAGCGGAGGTACCTATATATATATATATATATATATATATATATATATATATATATATATATAGGACAACCGTATATATTTTTATATATCAAGAAAAATATCGGAAAAAATGTATGACAAATAGCTATTTTCCTTCAAAGTCTGCAGACTAAATAAGTAAATAATAATAAAGAACAAACAATTTAATCCAAACAAATAATAAACAAATTGACAAACCACTGCCGCCATAACAACCATTAGAACAGATAAAATAAAATAAAAATAAATAAATATCAAATCCAAATAAATAAATAAATCATCGAAAACCAAAAAGAATGAATAAATAAATATAAATATAAAACAAGTAAAATAAATTTAGCCAAATAAATAAATAAATAAACAAACTGCTCCCGTCAAAATAACCGTTAGAAGGATTACCCGCAATGCACCTCTGAGCCGTATATATATATATATATATATATATATATATATATATATATATATATAAGGAAGTGAAAGAACAGACAGATTAGAAACCACTGTTTATGTATTTATTTTATAAAGAGTGGTCAAAACAAAGTAGAGCTTAATATTGTAATTTTGTTATTACAATGGTTTATAAAAGTATTATATCACTACACAGAAATTTTCATGTTTTAGAACAATATTGTTCTTCTTCAGGTGATATTTTAAAAATAAATGGTGAAAAAGATTTATTTTAGAAAATATAAGATGAATTCATAGTTATTCAGAAAATTAAGGAGGGGTGGTTAAAGTAAGTCCAAGAATATGATTACAGGTGTGTTAATATTAATCAAAAATGAGAATTAGGTGGAACTATGGAGTACAATCTAGCTCAATGTCAAAACATTACAATTTTTTATTTTGTCTGGTAAGATACATACGAGAAACATGCATTATTCAAATGTGTAGACAATAATTTTTAGCAGCTGGCTGCATTTTAGGTTTTTTTAAATTTGATTTTGTATTACCACATCCGTTAAAGAGGATGAATTGTTTAGGTTAAAATTAGAATCAAGTAAACATTGTATACTAAGGTATAATGGAGTTATGAAAACGAAATAAGTATTGTGTGGGTTATTAATTTTAATAAAATAATTTTAAGTAATATTAGAGGCTAAGTTATAAATGAACATTATAAGTCATTAAATGTTAAAAAATATTTGCGGTGTTTACATAATACTGTCAGTTCATTTCTATTGTTTAGTAGTAATTTACTTTTAGGAAACCTTATAATCTGCAGCTTTTCATTCAGTTACAAAGGGCTGATGTCATAGAATTTTTACAGATTCTTACTTTTTTCAGAATTTTCCATTTTCCTTCTTTTTTTTTTTTTGTATCTTTTAACTGCCAAAAATACGTAGAAAAGAATATTTGGTTTCGGTTTACGTGCTGATTTAAGATTTTATCATCATGATTTTTAATCATTTTTTCTAGATTATTTGTACAACTATAACCTAATTTAAGGGTATTTTTCTTTAAAAAAAATTACTTATAGGGTTATTATTAGGGAAACTTTTTCTAATTAAATTAATGAATTTCAGCCCTAACTTTGTGTTAACCATTTGGTTAAATGGGGGTGCATACCAAATGATTTTTCTGTTTCTATTTTTCGTTTTAATCACATTTTTTATGTATTTGATATCATGGTTTTTATAGCCACTATTATAAAAATAGCATGATTATAAAAATCGCTTTATTTATAAAATACGTCTTCAGTAGAAGAGTTTTTTTTTTATTACTAATTCTATATTCAATGGAGGAGGGTGAATGTTTGACTATACTTAGGGGTGCTTATACTTCGGGTGAATGTATAATAGATGTTCACTAGGTTTTATGCATGGTTGGTAAGTATTTTTTACTAGGTCTAGCCTTACATAAAAAAAAGTTTACTAATTTAAAATTAATGCTGATTATTACTTTTAGGTTTAGACATTTGAATTCTCTATGGATTATTTATCTAATTTTATCAGTTTTAAAATGTGCGGGATTTTGTACTACCATCAGGTCATCATCTCTATATGACCCTGTGTCATAGTGCACGGTGAGGTTATACAAATCAAATAAACCAATGAGGTCGGAAGACTCCTCTGAGTCTAACGCACCCATTGTATTGTCAAATTGGTCAGCAGAACTATTTTTTATCCATTGTTCTTTGTTGTGGATAAGAATGGATCTCTTAATGGTCATTATAATATCATATTCATCCTTAGTTAAGTCCAATTTATGTGTGGCGAATTCCAATGTGAAATCGGGTTATATAGAATGAAAGCTAACGTTCTAACTACTCTGACACGACCTTACTATATATATAAAATAGTTCTATAGTCTGTTGAAAATATTTTCCAACAGTTTCAAAAAAGTGAGTTGCAACACATAAATGAACAAATTTATGTTTCTTGATTTTTTGTAATAATAATAATAATGCTTTATCTCATGATATCTAGCACTATAATTACAAAGATTATCCTGGTCGACAGATTTTGGATAAAATACATTTTTGTATTCCTGCAGGTGTGGGTGGTGGCACGTCCTCTTTATTAAGTTTTTCTGGTGCACAGGCCGGTAGACGAAATAAACACAGCTAAAAAAAGGCTGAATTTTGTCGAGTTTAATATAGACATAATGTTTGAAATAATATATAAATCAGCTATATTTGTCTTAATCTTAATCCCCATATCTATATATATAATTTTACACACACACACACACACACACATATATATATATATATATATAAAAAGTTGTTTCCTTTTTGCTGGAGATAAAGAATGAAAATGTTCCATAATTACTTTTCCAAGTGCTTTCAGCCACTTCATTGGGTGTTATGTTTCCACTGTTATATGTTATATATATCGATGTATAAATATATTTTTTAATCCGACATTATTACCTATTACTATAAACATAAATTCTAGTGGGTAAACATGTATTGTCATTCTTCATTTTTTCACTTTTTTATTTTCTTAAACAGTATAATAGATATCAACCGGCCTAGATCGAAGAATCCTACCAAAGGAAAATGTGACTGTCGAAAAGAATCAAACGGTATCATGTTTTCCTCGATAGAAAAAGCGAATACAGGTTTGATTCTTGTCATTGGTAACTTATTTTTTCTTTTTCTTTTTTGTAGTTTTTTTGCTTTGTTATTTTGTTTTTTGATTTTTTTGCTTCTGTTTTTTATCAGAAAAGGTAATCATGTACATAAATTTAACATGGCAGGCTCAGAAACTAGTACACTTTCCATAAATTCTCACCATAACAAATTAAACTCTATAAATATATTTTTGCCTATCATCCGGTTTAACTCTTTCTCAGTTTACTGAACAAGAGTAGATACTTATCCTTGGTTTTCTGTTTAGGGTTGAGTTTGATAAGCCATAGAGAACGGATCAATCAACCTTCCCTTACATGTATATGATCACATTAATAAAAAACACTCATCTGAAGAAGTCATTTCGAAGGACGAAACGCGTTTCTGTTTTGTCATTTAGTCAGATTTACAGAGTTTATTTTTTATCTTCTTCCATTTGTCGATGTGTAAGTGTGCACATATCCATTAAGGTTTTCTAAGACGCAAAATGGTTACGGATGCTTAGAGACTCACTGCACATAACTACGTTTGTTAAAAAGGATAAAAAATATGAAGAGAAAATGGCGGAAACAAAAAAGCGGGTGTCAAAAATAATAATAAAAAGAAAGAGGTCAAATGTTAAAAGGAAAGTCGTATGAAACGGTGAGATTCCGAATCTGAGTATATTTGCATCGGATTGATTGAAAAACATTTGCTGTTTGCATGCAGACGTGGCTTCTTGGCCACTCTTCGCGGCTATCAGATTACCTTTTGTGTCAGGGCCGCTAATCCGAATTAATGTCAATATGGTGACCGGTGGCAACCACTGATCAACGTGGACAGTCAGCTTCGAAACAAATGGGAGTTGTGTGTGGCGGAGTATGGGATAACGACGACGAAAGGAACTTCCAACACTATGGTCTCTTTGTCGAATCATAGCAGATAACGTCACTGCTGATTGAGCACACAACTCAGTCGATAAGCAAGCGTGAGTATGTGTTTGCATACATGATTGTATATATATATATATAAACACTACCGGCCATAATTATTAGGCCACCCCAGTTTTTTTATATATTGATGTATTTCATACTATTTTTAGTATTTATTTACAAGTGGATAATTCTAAACGAAAAAAAAAAAAAAGAATGGTTCTTTTGTTAATATTGCACAATAACATGTGCATCAAATGAACTGTTCTGGTGTCCAGTTTTTGTGCTCTCTTCTCCATGCTAGTCTCTTTTTCTTATTGAGTGGCAAAAGCAAAGGCTTCCTAGCTACCTTGTAATATCTTGCGAAGTAACAATAACAAAAGTACCATTACATTTTCATTTAAAATTCTCCACTTGGCAATAAATACTAAAAATAGTATGAAATGCTTCATGTTTTTAAAAAAATAACCAATAATTAATACTTGTGGCCGGTAGTGCATAAATATATATATCAACATATTCATGTATGCAATATATATATATATATATATATATATATATATATATATATATGCGTGTGTGTTCTTTCATTTAAAATTTTAAAACTTAACGATATTTATTTTTCTCAACATTACATCTATGTATAAATGCAGTATACTAAATAAAACTTCTTCAATATAGAACTTCCACAAAGGAATATATGGTAAAAACTACTATGTAGTATAGCACACTGAGAACAGATATAACTTATACAATACCCTTGAAAATGGCTAAAGCACTGTCTGAAAGCCATTGGAACAATAAAATATATGAACAATTTTTATATTCTCTAATTCCTGAAAAACGGGAAAATGTTAGAATACTGGAAAAACCCAATAAAAGATTGATTAAATCATCCTTGTCGGCGTATTTAATGAAAGATGCTTAAAAGAAAAGTTGTTACCCAAATATATATATATATATATATATATATATATATATATATATATATATATATGCATAATTATCTAATTACTTTGGTTTTTGGTCATAATAAAATTAGACTAGTGCACAGTTGTATTAAAATGTTTTCAATACAATTATATTGTAGAACTTTTGAATATTTTTCATTTGTAAACGAGTTATTACTCAACCCAGGCGATTTTCAATAAGTCTGGTGTCTTCAGGCGATTTTTAATAAGTGTGGTGTATAGTGAAAATATAGAGAATAATGTGGAGTATAGTGAAAACAGCCAAGCCTTACAACGGACTGTGCCAGGAAGAAAAGTTAGCTATTATGTTATTCCCAAACAAAAAATGAACTACTGAATGAAAGAACAGAAATTATGACTAAGTGTAACCATACCAAAAATACCTATTACGATCATACAACCATGAAAACATTATAACTTCTAATTTTGAAAATTGCGCGTTCATAAAAAATCTCCGTTACGCGAGCGTTCTTAAAAAACGGTAAAATCAGTTATTGTAAATCGCGTAAAGACACCAGATGGTAGAAACCTGGGTTGCGTAATAACTTATTTACAAATGATATATATATATATATATATATATATATATATATATATATATATATATATCAAAGCGTGTGTGTGTGTGTTTGAATATATACAAATTTTGTCTCTTCAAGCCTATAAATTTCAACTTCCTCTTCCTGAAGTTAAGTATACGTTTCCGTTTTATTTCCATTACCTCTAAAACTTGGTCACATGTTTGGTCCATGGTATCCTCAGCATCCTTCTGTAGTACTACATTTCTGTTGTGTCAAGCCAGTTTTTCACCTTTCAGATGATTGTCTAGCATTGGCTCCCGTATAGCTTCAGGGCAAAAACTGAAAAGTATGTACGATCTTTTTCAATGTCGAAGACACTATGTTCGATGAATCTCGAAAATGTGTACTCTTTCTTATAGGCAGAAAATTACAGAAATTAAAGTACGTCCTTGAGGCTGAATTGCCGATTTTTGCCAATATTTCTGATTTTCATTACACGCCAACGAATTCCGGAAAAGCATGAGTTCACTTCTCCCTACGCTTAGTTCCATATCGTCTCCTTTGTGGAAATATGATGCTTAACGGAGATAAAAAAAAAACAAAAAAACAGCGTGACCTAGCACAACGCTAAACGTATCCCACTTAATTAAATTACTTTACCCAGATAGTCTCACCCTATATCCTTTCAGAAGTTAAACGATCATCATTCTCCACAGTTTCCTGCATTTTGTGACCCTCACCGGTACTTCTTCCTTTATAAACTCTATTTCACTGAATCGGTATTTACCCGAGCCTCCTTACAAAGGCGGGATCGGATACATGACCGATTTAATCGTGGGGCTTTCCGAGCGCGTACGCTTGGGCAAAAATTCCCCGTACATGGCGTCTATTTACCCCAGCTTCGTTTAGGTTCCCCTCCGCCCGAAGGTAGAGAGTACGATAAGGATAGAGTTTTATTGATCTCTCTTTCACTGACTTTGTGTTTTAAGTTGCTCTTCGTCTTTTCGATGTGTCTTGGGTGTGTTGAATTTTTCGAACTCTTTATGTCTTCTAAAATTGACAACTGGAATTCCAGCAATCTAAAGACGCCAGTATTTAGTCAAATAGATCTTTCTTACCATACTATTAACACTGAGCTCTTGATGATGATTATGATAGTCGAAAGTACTTGAATATCCTATTCTTTTTATCTACAGTCTACGTACTGAACAAAGTCGTTTTTAAAATCTGCAATAAGCTTTGCAAGTTACTTGCTGGTTTCAAAAGCTATTGTGGTTCTTACAAGAACTTCAAAAGGGTCTCAAGTCTGTGAGAGAATGGGATAGGAAATGGCTCGTAAATTTTAATTCCTCCAAAACGAAGCTGCTCTTCTTTAACCATAATAGAGAAACCTTCCTGCCTTCCATCAGAATGGATGACGCTAGTTCCCTAGAGAGCAACACAGTGAGCCTCCTTGGCCTCACTCTCTCAACCGACCTAATGTGGAACGGCTAGATCGAATCTATAGCTGCATCTAATGCTAGGAAGTTTGGGTCACTGTCTCGGCTCAGAAAGTTTTGTTCTCGTCAGAATCCATCTTGCACATTTATAAATCTACCATCCGTCCATACATTGAATATTGTTGCCATATCTGGTCGGATGCTCCTGTTATTCACCTTGAGGTTCTCAACAAAATCCAAAGAAGGATTTGTAATATAATCGATCCTGACTTGGCAGCCCGCCTACAGTCACTTTTTCACCAAGATGATGTGGATTTCCCCTGTTTTTCCTACAAGTATTTTCATGGCGACTGCTCTGACGAGCCTTTTCCTCGTTCTCCCACCACATTTATTTACGCGTGCAACTAGATTGACATCAAGGTCCCATCCTTTTACCGTCGAAATAGTTAAACGCAGCCGACTGTTCTACTATAACAGTTTCTTTTCTCGTACTTCTTTTTTGTGGAACTCCCTTCCGTTTGCTTACTTCCTTGATAGCTACAATGTACAAAAGTTTAAATACGACGTCAACTGCTATCTTCTATCTCCTTGATTC
>JBBBDQ010000772.1:2587500-2620000 GCA_037127315.1 Ascarosepion bandense | reverse complement strand
GTGCCACTAGTGTCAGTTGAAATTTTAAAAATAATTCTCTTAAAATAATTTTTCAAGGAAATAGATTTCTCATGTCCTGTGGCTGTTATCGCTCTTTCCAGTATTGACGGGGTATTCCTTCCTCACCTTTTGTTCAAAGTAGACGGAAACGTCAAATTTTGTTTAATTGTAATCTTCATATGTCAAATCTGCAATGGTAATACTAGCCGTTTCTTTACAAGGAAGCATTTTGAATTAATTGACTGAGCAGCCAATGCCACTGTCGGTTGAAATTTATAAAATCTTTTTCTTAAAATAACATTTCAGGAAATAGGTTTCTCAAGTCCGGTAGCTGTTATCGCTCTTTCCTATATTGATAGGGTTTTGCCTTTTGTTTGAAGTCTTGGGGAACGTTACCATCTTGATTATGTCATTATGTTCTTCGAACGGCATGTGCTATCCATTTAATTATTGCTGGTGTTGAAATTCATCAAGTGATGTTGTTTGGTACAGTTCTTTTGGATTCTGTAACGCCAATCTGCGAGTTTTGAAGTTGAATTTGGTCCTCGCCGAGAACTTCAAGTTTCGTTTAATTAAAGCCATGTTAACTATTGATCTGAGAAAGCGGTTGTTTATAGTTCAGTTTGGCACCA
Source organism: Ascarosepion bandense (assembly GCA_037127315.1). Taxonomy (NCBI): domain Eukaryota; kingdom Metazoa; phylum Mollusca; class Cephalopoda; order Sepiida; family Sepiidae; genus Ascarosepion; species Ascarosepion bandense. The sequence goes on along the minus strand of JBBBDQ010000772.1, from coordinate 2,619,368 downwards.
TGACATCCATGTGAAAGCCTTGATCTGATACGGTTATTTGTTGGATGGTTGGTTGTTTTGTTTTTATAGCAAATCAACCTCGGCGGGTCATTTATTGCCAACTAAATTTTATTTATTTATTGCTGGTATTACCTTTTTCTTTCAACAATTTATTGTTGTTTTTTTTTTAATATAAGTTTTGTGCCTAGTAATACATTTTTCTTTTCTAGAAAGATCAAGATTCATTGGGATTTGTTTTTAAGGGCAGGATTCCCGATTCCGACCCTTGTTATTTAACCCATATCTGGAGGGAAGGGACGGATTGATACCTTTCCCAAGGGTACCAGTGCTTAAGTGAATGCAGGGTATTCAACTGGAATTCGAACTCGACTCACCGATTTCTCTTTCCGAGCCGATATCCACTGCACGCACATCTGTCACTAAACGCTTACAGCACCTGGTATTCCCAAGCGGTCACCCATCTAAATACTGACCAGGCTCAACGTTGCTTAACTTCGGTGATCGAGCGAGAACCGGTGTATTCAACGTGATAGGTCGTAAGCCGATAAGGTTATTTAAGAACATGACTCAAGTTTTCAGTACTGAATTGCTATGTGATGTATATTCTTTAATATGGCAATGAATGCTGAAAATCTCATCAGAGATTAAGGAGAGTCTTGAAGCAACCGAAATGTGGTTCTACAGAAGGATGCTGCGGATACCATGGACAGAGCATGTGAGCAATAAGAGGTTTTGGATAGGATGAAACAAAAAGAAAACTAATACTTAACACCAGGAAAAGACAGCTAAAGTTCCTGGAACATGTAATGAGGAAGGAGGGATTGGAGAATCTGATACTCACAGATCAGATAGAGGGAAAGTGATACAGGGGGAAGCAGCTTGTAACACACTTGACGGGCTTGAGCAACTGGGTAGCGGAGCGGGGTTTGAGTAGGGTGACAGGAGAAGGCGTGCTAAGAGGTAAGGAGATGTGGAAGGCCATAATCGCCTACGTTCTGAAAGGACACGGCACATAGAAAAAGAAGAAGAAATCTAACGTTAATTCCTGGTCACTGACAACGCCTTTCTCCTTCATTTTCTAATGCATTTATATAGTAAAACATTGCTAAAAATAATAAAAAAATATATATAAAATAAAAATATCCATTATACTAATAATAGCACTATTTTGGCACTTCAACATCATGTAATAGCTAGCAAGCTTGTTTCGCTAGATCAATTATGACCCATTCAATTAGAGTAGATAGACTAAACTACCGCCCGGTTCACACTCCACCCACATCTATTGAACAGGTGAAGAGGCTCATCCCTTGTTTCCTGTTTAGGATGCGGTTTCCGGTTTTCTCTTTTCTAATCTTCTCACTCTTATGTAGCCCCCTGCACATCAGTGGCGTTACCGCCTTGCTTGAGGTGATATGATTAAAAAAAAATAGTGAGTTCCGTTCTCACTGAACGCTTCATACTTTCAGCCTTGTGCCACACTTAAGCAACTCATTGTAAATCAAAACCTCCAAATGTTTAAATGCAATGTCAATTGCCATCTTTTATTTCTTTGAATTTCATCCATCTCTTATCCTTTCTTCGATACCTACCCTGTACCCTTTTTTTTTCTCTCACTGCAGCACTATGCGCCCTAGTGGCGGTCCAGCCTTGCTTGGGGTGAAATGATTAAAAATTAAAATGGCTGTAATAGGCATGTTCTCTTAGAATGACTGAATTTTACTTTAAAAATGCATTTAAATTCAAGAACACATAATTATCAGTGCCCAGGTATTAACGCAATTTTTACAAATAAATAAGGCTATTCTGTGTATAATGTAAATGTATTGCTCATAATTTGATTACAAATCTGTACTGAACATGATGAAGTGGCCATTATATTTAATGCCTCGAAAACCAATATAGCTATATTCCATCATTGTCGATCGGAACCAAACGACCACCAATCACGATGATTAGATGTTTCCTCGAGGAGACCCCGTTCTTGAAGCGACTATTGTTCCCTAAAATCATTCCAGACCTCAAGTGGGACTTTTACATACGATCAATCGTATGAAAAAATGCAAGAAAAAAAATGGTAGGCTACTTGTACCACTCCAGTAAGTAGCTAATTATCGTTTACCTTTACAAGAGCCATATCAGGTTTAAAATGAAGTACTGCTGTCATATTTGGACAAGAGCTGCCCAGTTTTTCTTTTTTTTTTTTTTAGTCTAGATAGAGTCCAAAAGAGTCTCTTTGTTCGTTTGGGCGACAAACTATTTTTTTACCTTGCAATCCCTTTTTAGGATATAGCAAGGCTTTAACTGCTCTATCGCTACTTCCATGGAAAATACTCGGGTGAACGCCATTCTTTGGTTACGAAGTGAGAAGTTCGACTTAATCAGCTTTATCTAACGAGGTTATTTTCTCTAATCACTACAATCTTAACCTGTTCAGGTCTAGTGTTAACGGTTATCTTGTCTACCAATCCGCATAAACCATGCCTCTTAATCTGTAACCTTTTAACTCGAGTGGGCCTCGGACTTCGTACACTGTGAACCATAGTATGGGTAGTCAATAAAGCAATAATTTTATAACGCTTGCAATGTAGAGGAATGTTAGTGTAAAGTTACAGGGTAACATTTCTGGATACGTTTTAGGGCATCTTCAAAAAATTCATGTAACGTTACAAGATGTAGCTATAGGGAGATGGTTAATGCTTATTAATTTGGCCTTGTTTCATACATAACCAAACACTCTACAGCTTATCTACAGCTTATGGTTTTATTCGTTGTCATCATCATAATTATCAGAAGGTTATTTTCGTTATCATCAGAGGATGGTTTCAATGTAGAATAGTTTGGATTAGTGGAAGAATAGAAATATACATTTTTCATGTTAAAATAGAAATTTATTAAAAGAGAAGAATAACAAGAATTAGTAGAAATTAATGTTCAATTAGAAAGTTAAGGGCATCAAGAGGTGTTCGTAGTAGTAATTTGTTGGAAAGAGTTTATGCGTACGTATGTAAGTATGCATGTGCTTTTGTTTGGTATGAATGTCTTTGAATGGAGAAGTAAAAGAAATCAGCACACGAGAAAGAAGAAGAAAGAGGACAATGTGCGACGCGAACTTACGTTCGGGTCGTGGTTAAAGTTTCTCCCGTTTCATTTAAGCTTGTCGTCTCGCTGCTCCCATCTGACTGACTGACGATGATCGAAGTAATTTATAGTCATCTAGATTTTTCACACTAGATCACTAAGTCATTTTTTTGTCTTGCAAATCGCTCCCATTGGTCAGAAAACCAATTTAACATCTACTCGCGAAATCCGGTTTCGACTTTTTCTGTAAGCAGGAGATCAAGGCTTTTTCTATGCGGCAAAACCAGGATTTCACACGTCATTGGGAATTTTTGTAAAAGTGAAGAAAATTGATTTTAATTTTTAATTTCCTATCTACTACAAGGTAGTGTATTTGCAACGTCACATAGTAACATAGTTTTTTGGCAATCTGTACAAACAAATCACTAATCTTACAAGGTATCCTTTTCGCAGCTTCTTTTTAGTATTGCAGAAACGTTGCAGCAACGTCATTTTGTTAGCTGGAAAGATCTCGGATGATCGACTTCCATAAAAGTAGCACACACGTGTGTTCATTCAACTTTTTAATTCGCCGGCTGAAAAACAATTTAATTTTGATGTTTTAAATTTTAGCCGATTTTTTTTTTTCTGAATTGGTATTTAATATCTGTCTTTCTATACTGCAGTGAACGATGGATAATTTCCTTCCAGGTGAGCTTACGGCCATATCACGTTAAATACACCGGTTCTCGCTCGATCACCGAAGTTAAGCAACGTTGAGCCTGGTCAGTACTTAGATGGGTGACCACTTGGGAATACCAGGTGCTGTAAGCGTTTAGTGACGGATGTGCGTTGTGGTGCAGTGGATATCGGCTCGGAAAGAGAAAGCAGTGAGCCGAGTTCGAATTCCAGTTGAATACCCTGCATTCACTTAATCACTGGTACCCTTGGGAAAGGTAATAATCCGTCCCTTCCTTCCATTTATGGGTTAAATAACAAGGGTCGGACTTGGGGACCCTGCCCTTAAAAACAAATCCCAATGAATCTTGATACTCGAAAAGAAAAATGTATTACTAGACACAAAACCTATATAAAAACAACAATAAATTGTTGAAAGAAAACGGTATTACCAGCAATAAATAAATAAAATTTAGTTGGCAATAAATGACCCGCCGAGGTTGATATGCCATAAAAACAAAACAACCAACCAACCAACCTTCCAAGTGAAAAAGAGTCTTGCGGCAACAGAAATGTAGTTCTAATGAAGACTGCTGATAATACCGTGGACAGAGGATGTGAATAATAATGAAATTTTGATTAAAATTTTTTTTTAATCATATCACCCCGAGCAAGGCGGTAACACCACTAATGTGCAGGGGGCTACATAGGAGTGAAAAGATTGGAAAAGAGAAAACCGGGAACCGCATCCTAAACAGGAAACAAGGGATGAGCCTCTTTACCTGTTTAATATACGTGGGTGGAGTGTGAACCGGGCGATAGTTTAGTCTATCTACTCCAATTGTTTAGTCTATCTATGAAAACGAAAAGTACACTTACATTTGGAATCAGAAGGAGACGGTTGAAATGACATTTCATCACATCCGACTCAACACAGTCGACTCGTCGCCGGCCAACCATTCTGCCTTTCATAATGCGCACATTTCTTAGATTGGCTTTGAATCGAAGAGATTTTGAAAGTTTGATTGTCTTAGATATTTATTTGTTACAACATCCTATTTGGCTGACTGGTGTTTAATTTCTAACTTTTCAACCCACCTAAAAGGGAAGTAATTAATTAATAAAGAAAAGAAGAAAATTATGAAAAAAACTTTGGACAAGAAAGATCAGACAAATAATCATGCTGAAGCAGCAAATATAAGACTGCACACAGTTGATGATGGAGCAGCCCACAATATGGGGATCCATTAGGGGGCTGCAAAATATTCAAAGAAACCTAGATGTATTTTTCGAGCTATTAATTGGGGTCATCCCTCAAATTAAAAAGTATATAAAGGTAGATGAAAGAATTTTGCAGATTGATTCTTCTTTTTCACAACGATCTCCAACGGAATATTTGAGGAGAATTGCATACAATTTTCAATAATTTTTTAAAATTAAAAATAAAGTTAGGTATTAAAAATGATCCTTAATAAATTAATTTTATTTGTTGCCAAAAATGTATGTTTTAAAAATGATTCTTAATAAATTACTTTTATTTGGTTTTAAAAAGTTGACGAAAAAAAATTCATTTCGTTGAGTCGGTCGCGTTGAATCACGGCGTTGAGTTGACGGTGATGAGTCTTCCTGCACCCAAATTTCCGCTACACATAATGAAAAAAGGACATGGACAGGATATAAGATGCTGAGGCAAAAATCGAATTACCTACCCAACGAGCTTGCGTAAATGGAAGTCAGAACAGGGACTGGGAAAGATAATACGGAGGAAAAATATTAGACTTACGACGGAGATGAAGCTGGCGAGAGATGATCCCCCGACGGTGCATAAAAGAGGTTTTGAACTGGAAATGATTTACATTATTTACATTGTTCGGACTGTTGTCCTCATGTTTATTGCCATGTTTACGACGTTTCAGGTGTTGTACACTCCGGTATTCTTCAGGTGCTAGGAATTTCATACTAAACCCTTCATTTCGGTCACTGGGGTATAACATCCTCATTCCATGGGCGAAGTTACTTCCGGATGTAGTTATTTCCTTTTAACTCAACTCCCTAAGTCATTTGTTATATTTTAACGTTGGTTAGTTCCAGTGACTTGACCCAAATAGTTGTGAGTTCAATACCAGGCGACAGCAGTGGTGAACAAATAACTTATAAATTAGTCTTAAAGGGAGATAACTACATGGTATTCGGAAGTAGCATTGCACATGGAATGAGAATGATATACTTCAGTGATCAAAATAAGGGGTTTGGTTCGAAATTCCTAGCACCTGAAGAAGGCCGGAGAGTACAACGGCCGAAACGTTGTAACTATGACAATAAAGATAAGGACAACAGTCCGAACAATGTAAATTATGTAAATACTACCTTATCTCAGAAGTATAGACAAATATGGAAATGAATTCTTTGACCGGCCTTTGTTGATGTTTAATTTCCGGCGTTTTACTGTTACCAATTGAGACTTTCTTGGGGCCCCCTATTCGGTGTATTTAGCACTTTTATATCCAAAGATGACTTCCAAAAGCTAAACAGGGTATTGCGAAACAGACGGATTTCGTCAGAAACAAAGAAAAAAGGTACTGTTGCCTGATATCAGTTCTCCTATATGTCAGTGAATGCTGAACAATTTCCTCGAAGAGGAAAGAGATTTGAAGCAACAGAAATATGGTTCTACAGAAGGATGCTGAGGATAACATGGACCGATTATATCAGCAACGACGATAGAAAAAATGAAAATAAAAATGAAACTTACAATTAATATCAGGAAGAGACAGTTGAAATTTATGGGGCATATAATGAGAAAAGAGGGCTTGGAAAGTCTGATACTCACAAGACAAATTGAAAGCTAACGGGATAGAGGAGAATGGCGCAAAATATATTTAGTGAGCATAAGTAAATGGATGGCGCAACAGGGTTTAGAAGAAATCTTTTCCAATCTTTTCACTCTTTTCTTTTTTTCAATTGGAGTAGTTAGACTAAACTATCGCCCGGTTTGACACTCCACCCACGTCTATTGAACAGGTGTAGAGGCTCATCCATTGTTTCCTTGTTTAGGATGTGGTTTCCAGCTTTCTCATTTCCAATCTTTTCACTCTTATGTTAGCCCCCTGCACATCAGTGGTGTTACCGCCTTGCTCGGGGTGATATGATTAAAAAACAAAACAAAACAAAACATTTGTTAAGAGCTAATAAGGACAGAAAATTGTGGGATTCATGATCGTCTACGTCCTGAATGGACACGACACACAAAGAAGAAACTAACATCTATTTTTTTCCTTGTTAATACCTATTATTTTCAAAGATTACTTTTTTATTTAAGTGTTGGCCAGACTTATCTTCTACAATGAGAACTGTTTATGCCTTCTTCTTCATCTTCTATGAGCCTTGTTCTTTCAGGACGTAGGCGATCGCAGTCTTCCACGTCTCCCTATCCCTGTTGGCTTTTAGCACGCTTTCTCCCGTTCTGCCATCCACACTTCTATCTGTTACACGTTGTTTTCCCCTGTCTCTTCTTCTCTCTAGCTGGCCGGTTAGTATCAGATTCTCCAAGCCCTCCTTCCTCATTGCATGTTCCAATAACTTTAGCTGTCTCTTCCTGATGCTCAATATTAATTTCCTTTTCGTTTCCATCCTTTCCAAAACCTCATCATTGCTCACAGGATCGATCCATGATATCCACAGCAGACATATCAAAATAGGCATACGGACACATAGCGTTGAAACATCGATTCAAATGCGATGACCGCAGTTTAGCAAAGGTGAGCATGGTAAATGGAAGTCAGAACCGAAGTTGGAAAAGATAGTAAGGAGGAAAAATGTTAGAGTTACGACGGAGAGGAAATTGGCGAGACATGATTCCCCAACTGTACATAAAAGTGAGTAACTTATAAAGTTGTGTTAAAGGGAGGTAACTACATGGCATCCTGACATGTCATGGCACATGGAATGAGAATGATTTACCCCAATGATCAAAACAAAGGGTTCGTAGCACCTAAAGAAGGGTGACATACTAGGTGCGGTAAGCTTAACTGTGCGTGTGGTGTAATCAATAACAGCTTGGAATTGATAATCAGAAAGCTGAGTTCGAATTCTAGTTGGGTTCGTTATATTCACTTATGCGCAAATGCCCTTGGGAATGATATGAATCCACCTCTTCTCTTCTCCTAGCTATGGGTTAATTAGTAAGACTTGTATCACTAAATCATTATTATCTCCCACAAAAAAATTCTTACTCTCTAAAAATATTTTCTAGCTTTAAATAACCTGCAAAGGGTTGGTAAGCCGTAAAAACGAACCAATTAATCAATCAAAAACAAAGTTGTCAACTTGATCAAAAAATCCAGATTTACCCGGTTCACACTCCTTCCCGTCTTACAATTCAAATTATTTTCTGTCTTTAAATAACCTGCAAATGTTGATAAGCCGTAAAAAACGAATCAATCAAAAACATAGTTGTCAAATTGCTCAAAAAATCCTGATTTGCCCGGCTCACACTTCTTTCTCGTCTTTTGAACAGGAGCAGAGAGTTATCTCATGTTTTTGGTTCCGGTACTTTCTAAATTCTAATATTCTTTCACTCACAGTAATCCCTTACGTCTTATCGCCTTTCTTGAGGTGAAATGCTCAAAAGCAAATCTATCAAAAAATGTCAAAATAGTTGGAATATTTAGTGCCAAAAATCCGATAAGCAATATTATGTATTAGAAATTCGAGGAACTCTTAAAACTGTTCGGACTAGAAGGTCTGCGAGAATAAGGAAAAAAATTTTGGAAATTTGAGAATGATTGACTTCATTCAATCTCCAGTGAAAGCCTCCATAGATCCGACGTAAACATGCAAGCGCATTAAATATATTATTAATAATAATATCAACCATAGAGATCGATAAATAGCAGTCTCACACTCCCACATCGATCGTTGATTATTTTGTTGACAGATCATCTGGACGGCTAAAATATCAAGCATTCGGCTCTGGGTCCGCTGACAGAACATTCGGAATTGGTTGACTTCCGGCGGAAGTGGTTGCAACAAAAGCGTCTGTTTGACGACTGCATTAGCCACGCGCGTTTAGTTCCTGCACTGAGAGTCTAGCATGCGAACAATATGTCGACACACACAACCGACATGTTAGCTGGGCGTTGATGGCTGTCGGTTACGACGAAACATAATAGTGGGATCGATGATATGACAGAGTTACAGGAAACGACAAGTGTAAGTTCAAAATGGCGGCCAGTGGTGTTGGATGAGATGGGATGTGGATGATATTAGCGTCGCAATGGTTGGAAAGTGCGAGCGTCTAATAGCAAAAAGACAAAGCTTTGTCGATACAATTTTAAGGATGGTGTATCAAATGCTGTAATGTCTTTTTTTACTTTTCTTTAGGATCGAGTTTTTTTGTTTTTTTTTCATTTATCAATTACTAATTCGAGTATATTTTAGACGCTTTCTTTTTAACGTATTTGATCTTTTATTTATTTATTTTTTCAATAATGTTAAAATCTTTGGCTGTGTTTTTGAAGTGGAAATGTGAGAAAAAAAGGGACTTTGAAGAAGATAATGGCGCGATGACATCTGAGGCGAAGTCATCGAAAATAAAAGCAGAAATGGTACTAAGTGCTAAAATTGTTCGACGTTATTTATTCCCACAGTCTGTCTGTCCGTCTATCTCAGTCTATTCATATATATCTGTTTCTTTCTATCTACATATCTATCTCAATTTGCTCATATCTATCTATCTATCTATCTATCTATCTATCTATCTATCTATCTATCTATCTATCTCAGCCTGTTCATATCTATCTATCTATCTATCTATCTATCTATCTATCTATCTATCTATCTATCTATCTATCTATGTTTATAATGTTCTACTCTATCTCATACTGTTCATATCTAGATATCGATCTAACTCAACAGTACTGTTCATAACTATATTATTCTGTTCATATCTATCTGTAACGATTACCAATTCTCTCCTACCATTGCTTCTTTCTCTAACTTATCTATCTATCTATCTATCTATCTATCTATCTATCTATCTATCTATCTATCTATCTATCTATCTATCTAAGTCTATTCTTATCTGTTTGTTCCTATATCTATCTATCTATCTATCTCAGTTTGTCCATATCTATCTATCTATCTATCTATCTATCTATCTATCCATCTATCTATCTATCTATCTATCTATCTTTGTCAATTTCATATCCTATTTCAATCTGTCCATATCAATCTCAGTTCTTGCATATTCTCTTACATTTTAATGTAACTCTCCCTTGCATTCTTCATTAAAAATTTCTTTTTACTACTTGTCAGCATCTCTTGTTTGATTTTCCTTCGACCAGTTCAATCTTTTGTTCGGATGTTTTTTGGTTAGTAATATTTTCTTTCTGCTGTAAACCCATTCAAGTTGTTTTATCATAATAGACTTCAACTGAGACCTCATTGTTAAGCCTGTATTCACTCCTCACTTGTCTGAACACTTCACTCTTAACATTTTGAAGTCAAAGATCAATACCTTTTACATAAATATCAAATGCCTCATTCAGTAAAAGTATATTGTCAATAGTTCCTAAGCCTTCTATTTGGTGAACAGTTGTAATATATATATATATATATATATATATATTCTTTTTGACATGTTATATTAAATAAATTGCAAACATTGTCCCTGCTTATTTTTAATAAAATCCGTTCACGGATAATCGCGTATTATAATTGAAAGATGTCAGAAATGAGCTGTAACCTTGACAATTTCATATGTTATTAATCATTCATTTCTCAATGTTCCCAAGTACTTTCAACCTCCTTCCGGGATCATCTTCAGGGGTATAAGTTATGGTAAGAAAAAGTAACCGCAAAACTGTTTTGCTAAAATTACTGTAAATTTGTTTCTACTTCAAATATAACGGTTGACAAATTGCTTAGCGTTCATTAGAACGTGAAAATTATCCAAAATGGAACTTTTTTATATGTTGTAATGTCATGGTCATGCACGTGTTAAAGCTTGAAAAAACTGTTATTTTTACAAACATTTTAGAACATTATTATACAGTATTCGAAGCTGATTCTATTAATAGACGGCTTAAGTTTTTTTTAATGAATATTACCTCGAGAATCTGTAGTTTGCTTTTGTTGTTTTCTTGGTGTAGGATAGTTGTGTTATTGATCATTATTTTTTATATTGTGAATGTACACAGGAATGTTGATGTAGATATCTAGAAATAGACGATTGGTCAGACAAGTGTAATATAAGACGTCTCGGTAATGTAGTTGTTGTAAATCCAACATATATATTTGTTTTTTTATTTTTTTTATTTTTTTCGGAGATACATTCTCCCAAGAGACATTTGAATTGATATATAATATTGGTTTTACGTAACATATCAGTTAGTGGAGAAGAGCTATTACGGATAATTAGATTAGTATAATTGTATTTTTTATAAAATATTATTAATTTTAATTTTTTATTAGAATCAACGGGAGATATATTAGTACGAATGAGATTTTTTATGATATTTTTACCCTGTTAATAGTTATCTGGTTGCAATAGAAGAGTTTGGTATGTTTAAGGTCTTTTGTGGAATTACCATATTTTGTTTGATGTGTGTTGAGGATTTTGTGTGTTGAAGTTTTTTTTTGTTTTTTTCTTAATCGTATCACCCCGAGCAAGGCGGTAACGCCACTGATGTGCAGGGAGCAACGTAATAGTGAAAAGATCGGAAAAGAGAAAGCCGGAAACCATATCCTAAACAGGGAACAAGGGATGAGCCTCTTAACCTGTTCAATAGACACGGGTGGAGTGTGAACCGGGCGATAGATAGATCTATCTACTCCAATTGAAAAAAAAAACAAGAAAACAAAGTGAGAAGATTGGGAAAGAGAAAGCCGGAAACCACATCCTAAACAGGTAACAAGGGCTGAGCCTCTTAACCTGTTCAATAGACATGGGTGGAGTGTGAACCGGGCGATAGATAGATCTATCTACTCCAATTGAAAAAAAAACAAGAAAACAAAGTGAGAAGATTGGGAAAGAGAAAGCCGGAAACCACATCCTAAACAGGGAACAAGGGATGAGCCTCTTAACCTGTTCAATAGACATGGGTGGAGTGTGAACCGGGCGATAGATAGATCTATCTACTCTAATTGAAAAAAAAAACAAGCAAACAAAGTGAGAAGATTGCGAAAGAGAAAACCGGAAACCACATCCTAAACAGGGAACAAGGAATGAGCCTCTTAACCTGTTCAATAGACATGGGTGCAGTGTGAACCGGGCGATAGATAGATCTATCTACTCCAATTGAAAAAAACAAAAACAAAAAAAAAACATGGCGGTGGATTACTAAGTTTTAACTTAGTAAAAGTCCAGTCAAGAGATATCTGCTAAAATCAAGAATCAAATTAAAGAAAACCAATTAAACATGAAAAGTTTAAAATTTAAAATTAGGCAGAAAAAAAAAGAGCCTTACTTTAAGAATATTTCAAACAAAACAGAACTCCAACACAACACGAGTGTCTAAATTTTGGTCACACCAAGATGGCCAATGGGAGTCAAATTACGGATGGCAGAGGGGAAGAAAGTACACAGACTAATATATGGCTGATGAGAAAGAAAGAAAGAAAGAAAGAAAGAAAGAAAGGAACAGTCAAGCGATATCTGCTAAAATCAAGAATTGTTTTTGAAATATCGTATTATTTCTTCATCTACAATGTGGTTTGGGAAGTCATTATTAATGAGAGTATGTTTAATATTTTTTAGTTCAGAGTAAAATATCTTTTTGTGGAGGAGTTTATTAAAAATACGCAGCCACAATGTTTACAATTTCTTTATATGGCATGTCTAAAAGAAAATTTGCTGCCTAAATACACAAGTATATATATATATATATATATATATATATATATATATATATATATAAGACAATCTGTGAGTTTGTGTGAGACTGTTCCCTATACACGCCTACATTTTTTTAAGCTACGCCATTCAAATTTTCTAGGGACACATATCTACAAGGAAGCCAGGTCGGCACATACTTTTTGAGTTTAAGTTCAGCAATTTTCCCTTTCGCACTTTCTGACCAATGGAGCCGATTGCTTAGATTTGCTCCATGAAACATCTAAAAACTAAGATGGTTGCTAAATTACGTCACAGAAATCAAACCACACATGTCAAACGCGACTAAAATATTTTCTTATTTTACAAAAATGAGTCTTTATATTTAATTTTTATTCCAACGTTTTAAAAAATTAATTTGGTCAACAAAAAAATGTGAATATTTTTCCCCGTAATTTTGAAACAAAAGAAATATTTATAAAAAAGTGCCTTTTCAAACAAAACCAAAATATATTTTTAAAAAAAGTGCCAATGGTCAATTTAATTATTTAAGTCTTTTTTTTTCAGATGTAATTTTTCATATTTCAGAAAGAAAAAAAAAAAATAAAGCTTATTTTTCGCTAAATATTTAATGCAGGAAATCAACTGTCTGTAATCCGTGAGGCATTAATGTTACTTTTTCCTTTAAAATTAAGTGTCTACATTTTTAAAAATTCTTCGAAAATTTCTGAACTGAATTTATGCTTCTAATTTCAGTAAAACAAAATAAATAATATGACCGCTAAAGCTGCGGCAGTCAGGGCAACAAGGTCTTCTCCTACTACTAAAATATTCTGAATTGCACGGGCAACGCCGGGCTATGATGCTAGTATATATATATATATATATATATATATATATATATATATATATATATATATATTACTTTGGACTGTTTAAAATACAACTTACTCAACAGTTGCAATAACACAAGCCAAATCCTTGAAAATGCCTAAAAATGCCTAATGGATTATCGGAAATCATTTGGATATTTTCTGCGTTCATTGAATACCAGAAAGAATACTATTGTTTGTATGCAAAAAAATACAACTAATTAAACAATAGAAGTATATTGTCAACTTGATCGGTCATTTTTAACGAAACAGAGCTATGTGAGACTATTTGGTTGTTGGAAATTAGTCATTTTTAATTTGGATATAAAGTGAAATATACTAATAAACTTCTCATGCAAAGGATTAAATGACCGGAAAAGGAATTTGATTGATTAAGTGATTTGTCTTCTTACGGCTCATCGAGACTTTATGGGTTTAAATAACCGAAACATATTTTGGGAGGAAGGATAAAAGAAGTAAAAAAAAACAAAGAATTTTTTTTTTTTTTTTTTTTTGTTGTATGAAGAAAAAAAATAGTTACTCTTTTATAAGAACCCAGTTGTAAGGAACGGTCCGGAGAAAGGCGTAAAATTAAGTTCTATTGAAAATAAAATTACTTAATGAAAGCGAATATATAATCCGGGTTTTTCTGGGAAAATATTTGTACCAAATGAAACGAATAAAGTGTGGTCTGAAGAAATTAACTAATTAGTTCATAGAAATGAATTATAATTTATAACCACATTATATGATGTGTTGAGTTTTCCTTTACAGTCATCCGCAGACAGATCTGTTTCGCTGTATTACAGTTCATCAGTACAGTAGACTCCGATTACTTTTTAAACCAGGATTGAAACCCGACCGAATTGGCGTCATTTGGCGATTCTACCTCTGAGCTACGAGCGCTCGGTAGAAGGAGCCAGACTTTTTTTTTGTATATTATCATTATACATGCCCAATAGCTGAGAGTGTTCTAATTCATTGCTGAATGAACAATGCATATATGTTAAAGTAGCTACTGTTTTTCACAGTCTACCATTCTTCCAGGGTGCTCAATCAGGGTGTGAGAGCGTAAATAGAGTAATTGTATGACAAAATGGAAAAGGTTTACTTGTGACGCGTTTCGTTCTTTAAGACTTCAGCGGACTAAATTTGTTATCTTGGTACGACTGCACATGCGTGCGAATCGAGGGGTGCTGGGAAATTTTGGATTTTTTTATTTATCTAACCGAATTCATTTAGAGTTTTTTTCTTGTTCTTTCCATCCCTTTTGTTAGTAAGTATTCTCATAACCCGTGATGGAAAAACACCAAACTCTCATGGGAGTGGGGGTGCCGAAGGAAATAAATGTGGAAAACAGAAAAGGTGTGAAAAAAATTTGTTTTGTCTTTTCTCTTCTAGCGAAAACGAAGGAAGTGACATTAACATTTCTATTCGTCGGCATCAACTTTTATTGAGCCATAAATGACTTACCTTTTCCCCCATACCACATGTCCTGACTGAAAATAATCAGACTTTTCCCCAATAAACTTTCTTGTCAGCGTCTTTCTTTTATCAATATGTTTTCTATGCATACGTTTTTCTTTTTTTTTTTAATTCTTAGAAAAAGTTCGCATGTGTCTACTAAATTTGGTATACGGATACGGATGTGCGTTGTGGAATAATGGATATCATCCCGGAATGAAAAGTTGGAAGTCGAATTCCAGTCGAATTCGTTACAGTCGCTTACGCACAAATACCCTTGAGAACGTAGTATTAATTCATCTCTTCTCCCTCCAGCTATAGGTTGAATAGCAGGGCAGGTTGTGTTCGATAACCTTGGTTGGCAACCAGTTTACCGCAGAAAGAAATGGCAACCTAATGCAGGAAAATCGTCTGTCTGGTCAAGCATAGATCGAAACACACATAATCACCCACACGTGTATCGCGTATGGCACTTAATTGACTGATATATATATATATATATATATATATATATATATATATATAAATTTTGGCATGTGTCTTTGACAAATTTCTCCATTGAACCCAACGTGACGTCATAAAATGTTTTCCTCTTTTCATTTCTTTTATTGATTATATATATATGTGTGTGTGTGTGTGTGTGTGTGTGTGTGTGTGTGTGTGTGTGTGTGTGTGTGTGTTTGTGTGTACGCACAGATACACATCAATATATGAATATTTATCAGTTGCTAATAGGACAATGCCCACTGTAATATAACAGAGCAAAAAGTATATATCTATAAATATACATATTATCCTACGTTTTAAGCACAACTCGGATTTGCATGCATTATGCAATCATCAGGTGCATATACTGAACTAGTTCATATGCACCTGATAATTGCATATTTTTTTTCTTTTCTCTTTTTTTACGTCGGCTATTCTTTCCTCCTTTTTTCTTTTTTTCTCGGTCTTATTTTCTTAGACATTCTCTAGTTTTTTCTTTTATACCTATCTTTCTCTTTTTCAGGCTTAAATCTTATTTATTTATTCTCTTTCTCCCTCCCTCCTTCCCTCTCTCTCTCTCTCTCTCTCTCTCTCTCTCTTTATCTGTGTATCTATCTCTCTTTCATTCTTTCTTTCTTTATTTCTCTCTTTGCTCTTCTTTTTATATCGGTTGTTTTTCCTTCCTTTTTTTCTGTTTTTTTTTTATCTGGACTTTTCTTTCTTAGTTATATTTTCTTATTATTTTTTTTTTGTTTATGTTTTTTTTGTTTATGTTTTTTTTTTTGTTTAAGCCTTTCATTCATTCATTCGTTCTTTCTTTCTTTCTTTTTTCTTTCTTTGCTTTCGGGTTTTAGTCGTATCTATTTATTCTCTCTCTCGCTCTCTCTCTCTCTCTCTCTCTCTCTCTCTCTCTCTGTTTTCCTGTATTTGTCTCTTTGCTCTTCTTTTTCTATGTCGGCTATTTTTACCTCCTTTTTTTTCGTATTGTCTCGGTCTTATTTTCTTATGCTTTTTCTCTAGTTCTTTATATTTTTATCTAAGCCTTTCTTTTTTCCTGTCAAGTTTAAATCTTTTTTATTTATTTAATTATTCTCTCCCACTTTCTCTTTCTTTCTTTCTTTCTTTCTTTCTTTCTTTCTTTCTTTCTTCTATTTTATGTCGGCTGTTCTTTCCTTGTCTTTTCTTTTTTTTCATCTAGATTTTTCTTTTTTTCTCGGTCATATTTTCTTAGGATTTTTCTCTAGTCATTTTGTTTTTTATCTAAGCCTTTCTTTCTTTTCTTCCAGGCTTAAATTTTATTTATTTATTCTCTCTCTCTCTCTGTCTCTCTCTCTCTCTCTCTCTGTCTGTCTGTCTGTCTGTCTGTCTCTCTCTCTCTCTCTCTCTCTCTCTCTCTCTCTGTTTTCCTGTATTTGTCTCTTTGCTCTTCTTTTTCTATGTCGGCTATTTTTACCTCCTTTTTTTTCGTATTGTCTCGGTCTTATTTTCTTATGCTTTTTCTCTAGTTCTTTATATTTTTATCTAAGCCTTTCTTTTTTCCTGTCAAGTTTAAATCTTATTTATTTATTTAATTATTCTCTCCCACTTTCTCTTTCTTTCTTTCTTTCTTTCTTCTATTTTATGTCGGCTGTTCTTTCCTTGTCTTTTCTTTTTTTTCATCTAGATTTTTCTTTTTTTCTCGGTCATATTTTCTTAGGATTTTTCTCTAGTCATTTTGTTTTTTTATCTAAGCCTTTCTTTCTTTTCTTCCAGGCTTAAATTTTATTTATTTATTCTCTCTCTCTCTCTCTCTCTCTCTCTCTCTCTGTCTTTTCTATTTTCCTTTATTTCTCTCTAAGCTCTTCTTTTTTATGTCAACTATTTTTTCCTCCTGTGTTTTTAACATCTAAGTTTTCCCTTTATTTCTCAATGTTATTTTCTAATTTTTTCTTCTTTCTCAATTATTCTTTCTTTCATTCTTTCTTTCTTTCTTTCTTTCTTTCTTTCTTTCTTTCTTTTCTATCTAGTCCTTTCTTTTATCTATAAAACTTCTTCGCGTTTTTCATTTATAAAAAATATAATCTTTTTCGTTCTTCTAGTTTCCTTTTTCTGTTCCTCCTTTTTATTTATTTATTTATTTATTTATTTTTACCACTTACGGTTTTTCTGTCTCGTATGTTTTCTGAGTTTTTCTTTACTTTCAACCTTTTTTTTTAAGAGAACCTGATCTGTTATTTAAACAATTCAAAGCCGAATCGGATTTGCTCCCATCATTCAATCCTACTTATTACCGTAAAAAAAATTGTTTTCATTCATGAAACCCGGCGGCATCACAACTCATTCATAGGGTATAAATATATCCTGACAATCTTTATACATAAGAATCTTCATCTGTATAACCAACAACAACGTGCACCTTTCAAGTACTTGGACGTTTTTTTAAGTATTTCTTCATTCTCTGATCTACTTCAGTCGACACAGCCGTTTTTTTTTCTTTATATTACTCCTTCAAAATAAATAGCTACTCATGTTTGCTTGGATTTAGTGAGAGTTTCTTGTGGCTAAAAGGAAAAGAACAGAGTGGTTTAAGCGGTTTGATTGAATAAGAGGCATTATGTCTGCGTTATGGACTTGAAGAGATTCTTTCAAAAGATAGTTATTGAAACTGGTTGGTCTTTCAACGGTCAGTCAGTCAGTTAAGTGCCATACGTAACACACGCCTGAGTGATCATGCCTCGAAAGAGACATGAATGACTGTAGATTACCATTACTTTCTGCGGTAGACTGGTTGCCAACCAAGGTTATAGAACTCAATCTGCTCTGTTATTTGACCCATAGCTGGAGGGAAGAAACGGATTAATACCTTTCCCAAGGCTATTCGCACGTAACTGAATGCAACGAATTCAACTTGAAATTAGAACTCGGCTCTCCGATTTCTCGTTCCAAGTCGGTATTCACTGCACCACAATTCATCAAGAAGGTAGTGAACAGATATATCACTGCTAACCAGTTTAAACTTACTCAGAACCACATTTCTGTTCCTTTCAGCGTTCTCCTTCTCAAATGAAGAGAAAACTGGATGCTACAAAAACATGGTTCTACAGAAGGATGTTGAGAATTTCAATAGATGGAGCGCTTAAGCAACTAAGTATTTGGGAAAATGAAAACAAAAATGTGCACTTACACTCAAAAGCTGAACAAGAGCTTAAATTACTTGGACACATAACGAAGAAAATGGCTTAGAGAATTTGACACTCACAGTTCTCATTGAAAGCAAAAAAAAATCATGGGAAAGCAGCAAGCCACCTACCCGACATTTGTATGAATGGATAGCGGAACCGGGGTAGGATTCATAGCAAATGAGAAGCACCCTCTCAGGAATTCTGCAAAGCAACTGTTTTTATAAGAACCTGTCAGAATAGAACTTCCTTCTTACCAATGGAATACAAAGGGAATGAGTGTGATTCGACTATATATATGGCGACTCTTTCCTGTAAATGTTTGAACTGAGGAAACTAGGAAATTCTTGTGGATTCCGGGTGAGGAACCGCACAAATCATGAACAACAAAGCAGATATGAAGATAGAAAAGTAGGTTATATTGAACGTAATATACAAACTTGAACGCAGGTTAGTAAATCCAGGAATACTATTAATAAGAAATAAATATATACATGTCTTGAAGTGAAGTCGTTAGAAATAGTGTATCCGTGCATATTATTCTAGCTGAGTGGAGCTCAGAGCTAGTTTGACTTTTGATGCAGTAGTCTCTGGGTAACTTCGGTATCTCTCGGTAACTTACGTATCAGTTCCGGTACTCTCCGATAATTCTCACGGATCTCTACGATTACTCTTTACTCCCAACAACTATATTTAGTTGTCCCTCCCAGTAAGGGCAACATGTGACACATGGTCAATTTTGACTGGGATTTCCGGGCGATATGGCCCGGCCAAAAAATGTCTGTCTATTTTTGCCCAGTCGTGATTCTACCATTCGGCGGAACCACGACTGGGTTATTGCTCTCTGCTCGGAAGCAGAGAGCGCCTTCTACCCGAAGGCAGAGAGCTGACAGTGTTATAGTTGAAGAGTCTCAGCAACTCTAACAACAACTATATTTAGTTGTCCCTCCCAGTAAGGGCAACATGTGACACATGGTCAGTTTTGACTGGGATTTCCGGGCTATATGGCCCGGCCAAAAAATGTCTGTCTATTTTTGCCCAGTCGTGATTCTACCCTTCGGCGGAACCACGACTGGGTTATTGCTCTCTGCTCGGAAGCAGAGAGCGCCTTCTACCCGAAGGTAGAGTGCTGACAGTGTTATAGTTGAAGAGTCTCAGCAACTCTAACAACAACTATATTTAGTTGTCCCTCCCAGTAAGGGCAACATGTGACACATGGTCAGTTTTGACTGGGATTTCCGGGCTATATGGCCCGGCCAAAAAATGTCTGTCTATTTTTGCCCATGAAAACTAACATAAATGTTTGGACTATTGACATCATTGACAGTACTCCTGAGGGATTATCTGAAAGAACTCTCATACTAGAATCACCACGGCAAAAAATGCCTGTGAGCCCATTGCAGAAATATGTGTTTGCGCCCATTGCTATCTGGAGGTGAATAGGTGTCACTCAAAGAGTATTAGGGGTTCACCGCAAAATAGACTCCTTGACCATATGCTGTAGCATTTTTCCCACACTTAAGCTTAAGCCACACCGATGTCAATAGAAAAGTTGTTTAAGATTTGTGAGCAGTTATTTTTTTTTAATTATTTTTCTTATTAGATTGATGATTGTAACTGTTTTCAGACTATGTTGCATACAAAATAATGTGTAATCAATATGAGTTTTTAATATATTTTTTCTAAGCTGAGTTGTTTTTTCAGAATTCTAGAAAGATTATATTGCATAGTGGGGAGTCTTATACAAAGTTCTCTTTGTAGAAAGTTGTAATTTTCATTTCTGAAATAAAGATATACACCTTTGTGCAAATTAATTGAAACAACTGCTTTAGTTTCCGTTCTTTCATCATATGGTCAGTTTTAGACCCACTGGAGTTACAGGGTGTAATCGATTTCTATTTTCCTTCAGATTTTATTATTTGCAGTGGTGTGCAGTAATATGAATCTACTTTAGGTGTGTATGTTTGGCCTTGAAAAATATTGCGTCATCCGTGATTGCATCAATTTTTATCACGCCCAGGCACCATTGTCTCGACAGTTGATTAGTTTTTCTACGGCCATTGTCTGTGATGGACGTTACTCCAAGGAAGCGTACGATAATTGTGACGCTGCACAAACACATTGGCAAGCCTAACAGAAAGATCATGAATATTGTTGGCGTTAGCCTTTCAGTTGCCAGTTGTGTCATCAAGGCGAAGAAACAAACTGGATCCATCGGTTCAAAACGTAAAGGCAAATGCAGAAGAGAAAAACAATGTCAAGAGACGATATATACGTGATCATGAAAAGTGTGAAAGATCCTCGGAAGACATTTGTTTTGTTTCAATTAATTTGAAAGTAATATTATAATACCACGTCCCTCCGAATCTATGAGACAGTGTTCCCATTCTACTCCACCTCAATTTTCAAAGGGTAGTATTCATATAGCATACAAATTGTATTGTAACATAATTATGTATAATAATGGATTAAAGATGCAATATATGCGAACATTTTAACTAGAAAAATTGTAAATAAATACAACGTATCTAAATACAAATTAGAAACATGTCAAAATAGATCATTCCATCATAAATAAAGCAATAAGGTTTTTCGGCAATTTTTAACATCATCTTGAGATTTTCTTTTGTTAAAAGTTGAATTTTAACGCATTCAACATTATGGATTTTAAAATAGTGTAATTTATATAGTGTTTTCTGTTTTTTTGTTTTTCGAGACTTAGCTCAAGCAAGACAAATTCACAGATTTGGACAAAAAAGACATTTTTAAATCCAGAATTCACGAAAATTTTTATTATTTAATCATCTGTTGTGTTTAGTTTAATTTTTCAACATATATAAAAGTAGGTAGAAAAAATCAAATGGCATGAGGTCGGGATATTCAGGGTTAGTACGCACCGGCACTGATGGGGCTGTAATTTGGAGATCAAAGTCCAAAATAGACAAGGACCAAAATAGGCAAGCTGCTCAGAACATGTGCTTCAGCCGGGCTACAGTCGAAATCAAGCTACCATCCCATCAGTCAAGACACCGCTTCACCAATCTGTGTGCAGTATATAAGGTACTGAATGGTTATTATGAAATAATCTTCTCAAACGGGAGGATGTGTGGTCACCAATTTGATGAAACAGTACACGAAAATGGTTGTAACATTCATGTTCTTTACCCCGAGGGTTATAGACAGGTAGAACACTTTGCTTTGGGATGTTGTAAATGTACAAACGCCGGTTATTTTCATATTGAAACTGAGTATCCTGCTCAAACAAGCGTAAAAAAAAAGACTAACGATTAATTCTAATCCTAATTCCTACTGCAGTGAGTTCAACCTATGCGAAGGCGATCGCGGACAACCCCTGTCATCATGAATCGGTGCGGTGCTAACAGTGTTTTACTGAGTGATTGAATAGATGGTCCCTTAAGGAAGTACATTGATGGTGAGGGAGAAGTAGGAGAAGCAGCAGCCAGAAGGCGTCGATTTAAAATGTGAAAGGTCGCCCGGTCTCACACTCCACCCCCTTCTTCTGGACAGGAGTAGAGATGATCGCCTTGCTTCTTGTTTAGGAAGGTGTTCCCGGTTCATCTCTCTTTTTCGGTCATGGTGTCGGTTCGGCTGGAAACTCTTTGCAGTTGGTGAGTATGGTGGCAACGTCTCTTCATTCTGAGGGTACCGGATCGGCAGATTGGAGTAGATAGACTAACCTATTGCCCGGTTCACACTCCACCCACGTCTATTGAAAAGGTGAAAAAGCTCATCCCTTGTTCCCCGTTTAGGATGTGGTTTCCAGCTTTCTCTTTTCCCTTTTCCAATCTTTTCACTCTTACGTAGCCCCCTGCACACCAGTGGCGTTACCACCTTGCTTGGGATGACATGATTAAAAAAAAAAAAAAAAAAAGGTACACGTACAGTAATGCCTTCAGTTCAATGAAACAAATGAAAGAAGACTCATATCCGCCCACTACAAAAAAAAAAAAAAAAAACGAAACGAAACGAAACGAAACGAAACGAAACAAAACAAAACATGTGAGGTTTTAGAGAAAGAATTACTTAGGGGTGCTATCAGTGTCAGTGTTGTCATTTTCATGTTTGCGCCTATATACCAGATATGGCTAAACTTATCTAATAGAAAAAAAAACTTCTGTGAGCTTTCAAACGTGGGCGATCATGGCTCTTCACAGACTTGTAATTATTGTAAGCCCTAGCAATACATCAGATTCTCCAAGTCCTCTTTCGTCATTAAATACCAAAGGAATTTTAGCTCTCTCTTTCTGATTCTTATCATAGGTGAAATAGAAACAAAAAGGTTTCTATTTCATTAAAGCATCTTCGTTGCGTACACGATCCAACTATAGAATTCTTAGCATCCTTCTGTACGACCACATTTTTTTTGGCTTCGGTTTTCTTTTAATATGTTTTCTATGGGTTAATTAGTAAAACGTGTATCACTAAACCGTTATTACCGAAAAAGAAAAAAAATCTTACAATCTAAAAATATTTCCTGGCTTTAATTAACCTGCAAAGGTTTGATAAGCCGCCTAAAACGAACAAACCAACCAAATCTCTTGATCTGTTTGACGATGTACCGCGCCTCTTTAGGTTATAGGCGACCTTGGCTCTCTCCAACTTCTTCATCTATGTACCGCGCCTCTTTAGGTTATAGGCGACCTTGGCTCTCTCCAACTTCTTCATCTATGTACCGCGCCTCTTTAGGTTATAGGCGACCTTGGCTCTCTCCAACTTCTTCATCTATGTACCGCGCCTCTTTAGGTTATAGGCGACCTTGGCTCTCTCCAACTTCTTCATCTATGTACCGCGCCTCTTTAGGTTATAGGCGACCTTGGCTCTCTCCAACTTCTTCATCTATGTACCGCGCCTCTTTAGGTTATAGGCGACCTTGGCTCTCTCCAACTTCTTCATCTATGTACCGCGCCTCTTTAGGTTATAGGCGACCTTGGCTCTCTCCAACTTCTTCATCTATGTACCGCGCCTCTTTAGGTTATAGGCGACCTTGGCTCTCTCCAACTTCTTCATCTATGTACCGCGCCTCTTTAGGTTATAGGCGACCTTGGCTCTCTCCAACTTCTTCATCTATGTACCGCGCCTCTTTAGGTTATAGGCGACCTTGGCTCTCTCCAACTTCTTCATCTATGTACCGCGCCTCTTTAGGTTATAGGCGACCTTGGCTCTCTCCAACTTCTTCATCTATGTACCGCGCCTCTTTAGGTTATAGGCGACCTTGGCTCTCTCCAACTTCTTCATCTATGTACCGCGCCTCTTTAGGTTATAGGCGACCTTGGCTCTCTCCAACTTCTTCATCTATGTACCGCGCCTCTTTAGGTTATAGGCGACCTTGGCTCTCTCCAACTTCTTCATCTATGTACCGCGCCTCTTTAGGTTATAGGCGACCTTGGCTCTCTCCAACTTCTTCATCTATGTACCGCGCCTCTTTAGGTTATAGGCGACCTTGGCTCTCTCCAACTTCTATCTCGGGTGGCTCTAAGCAGTGTTTTTCTATTTGTTAAACCCCTCCTCCGTTTTGTCACCCATTTACACACTCTTGTTAGGCGTGATTCGCTATCTCTTTTGCCCTAAATATAACACAAGGGTTAATTTTTCCAAGACCCCCTTTCCTCATTATGTGTCCAAGGAATTTTAGCTGTCTTTTCCTGATTCCGAGAAGAAGAGTATTTTCAAATGCTTCCTTGTTGCTTACTCACTCCGTTAATGGAATTTTAAGTTTCATTCTATAGAACCACGTTTCTGCTGCTTCTTGTTTTTTTCTCGTCAGTGGAGAGATTGTTCAGCATTCATTGACATATGAGAGGATGGATACCACATAGCAATTCAGCTCTCTTTTTTTTCTTTTTTTTTTGTTTCGTTTCTCGGCTTTTGCAATGCTTCTTTCGCTAGTGCTATGCGTACCTCGAATTTCGCGGTAAGGTTTCCGTCTTCTGTTAAAACGCTCCCCAGATATTTGAACTTCTTTGATGATAACGATTTTTTCCTGTTTCGCAAGATGTGAAAAAACTCACAAAAAGTCACAAAAACATTTATTTACTGTACTCTTCCCCAGTTTTTTTAACAGGAGTAGAGGTTTACCCCTTTTTTTCTGCTTAAGATTGGGTTTCCGGTTCCTTCTAAAGAGTTTTTTATTCTCTTTCACTCGCACTACCCCATTTCATCTTAGTGGCATTATCTTTGGTAGTAGGAACAAACTGCCATACCTTTATTTGTGCGTCACCACATACCATGTCCCCAACAGACTTCAAAAAACAAAGTCATTATCGTAATATTGCTTTATTCCACGATACTAATATATATATATATATATATATATATATATATATATATATTTCATTAAAATCAATATTCAGGACTATTTAGGAATTTTAAGTGATCCTAACTTAATCCTGTCGTTTAGGGACTGTTTTCAGAGGGAAATGCCATCTTCCAGGATGATAATGCACCCATTCATACTGCTAAAGTTGTAGCTGAATAGCACAAGGAACATTCTAGTGAAGAAGAATATCTTATCTGGCCACCACAGCCCCCAGATTTCAACGTCATTGAATACTTATAAGTGATTTTTAGAAAATTAAGTATTGAAGGTGGTAAATGGGTTTCAGCCAGCGGAAAGTTTGAGAGGAGCGGTATTTAAGTTAATTAGTACAATGATGTCATATTAGTTGTGCCATTTTTTCCACGCATTCCACTTGTGTCATTCTTACCTAAAATCACTTTCTGGTTAAGTAATATAATGAATATTTACTTTGAGTGTTACACTGTGTTATCTACTGTTAGGGGATTTTTTTCATACTGACTATATTTTAGGTATCTCCAAAGATTCATTTAAAAATAAACATACATCATAAAAAAATGCCCCAAACTTGATAAAAACAAAGCCTCTATGATATTTTTAGAAGAAAGGTGAAAGGGGTTATTTTTATTTATTATTAAGTTCTCCTATTACAATTGTGTTTATTCCGCCCCACTCCTTTAGATCGCACGACCATTACGCTCTGATAATACTTCATAACAATAGACTATTCCGTCTTGATTGCGCGGAATGAGGGGAAAAGACACTACTTGGTTTCGTTAAGAAAAATGAAAGATAGATAGATAGATAGATAGATAGATAGATAGATAGATAGATAGATAGATAGATAGATATGGACAAACTGAGATAGATGGATAGATATAGGAACAAACAGATAAGAATAGACTTAGATAGATAGATAGATAGATAGATAGATAGATAGATAGATAGATAGATAGATAGATAGATAGATAAGTTAGAGAAAGAAGCAATGGTAGGAGAGAATTGGTAATCGTTACAGATAGATATGAACAGAATAATATAGATATGAACAGTACTGTTGAGTTAGATCGATATCTAGATATGAACAGTATGAGATAGAGTAGAACATTATAAACATAGATAGATAGATAGATAGATAGATAGATAGATAGATAGATAGATAGATAGATAATGAAAGTAGATAGATAGATAGATAGATAGATAGATAGATAGATAGATAGATAGATAGATGCATTAATATAAGCCATCTTCAGAGTGGTTACAGGAACGTTAAAATAAAGCAAACCACCATTCAACTTTATATTATCTTGTGTTGACATAAAACATTGCAATTCGACGATAACAGCTTAGAGACATAAAGTGTAATAAAAAATATCCAAAAGTTGGACAATTTTTGTCTTTATTTTGACCTGAAATTAAACCCAAAATACGATGTTTAGAACGGCTTATGATTAAACATAATAGACACTCATTGTCTGTTATATTTAACAATATTTATTTAGATAATTATCAGCTGCCTCGATACTATATATATATATATATATATATATATATACACACACACACACACACACAGATGTGCGATACGTAAGGTTTAAAATAAATTTTTAAAGTGAAAAATCTTTTCTGAAGCTTTTATTTTAGTTTTAATTTCAAGCTAATAGATTAAAGTTTGTTTTCAATTAGCAAAATACTTAAATTTAAATTTAAATTATAAACTAATTTAAATTGATTGGAATTTTGTTTTGTTTTGTTTTTTATAATATAACTTCATTTTTAGGCATTATTCATCGCAATGTAATTCACTTTATTCTAAAAATAAAATACTTCCCTGAAACTTTATTAGTAAAATATTAGCTAATTTGAAGTTTAAAATCTGATTTAAAACAAATATTACTAACTTTAAGTTTGAAATATCGCAGAAATGCATTTTTTAACACTGTGGTAGGTGTTTACTTAAAATGTTGACAAGTTCACAGCTTGAATGACAGAGGACGAATGTTTATCTAATGTTTTTCTACGCTGATTATTTTTTTAATCATATCACCCCGAGCAAGGCGGTAACGCCACTGATGTGCAGGGGGCTACGTAAGAGTAAAAAGATTGGACAAGAAAAAGCCGGAAACCACATCCTAAACAAGGAACAAGGGATGAGCCTCTTCACCTGTTCAATAGACGTGGATGGAGTGTGAACTGGGCGATAGTTTAGTCTATCTACTCCAATTGAAAAAGAAAAAAGAGAAGAGTAAAAATATTGGAAAAGAGAAAGCCGGAAACCACATCCTAAACAGGGAACAAGGGATGAGCTTCTTCACCTGTTCAATAGACGTTGGTGGAGTGTGAACCGGGCGATAGTTTAGTCTATCTACTCCAACTGAAAAAGAAAAAAGAAAAGAGTAAAAAGATTGGAAAAGAGAAACCTGGAAACCACATTCTAAACAGGGAACAAGGGATGAGTCTCTTCACCTGTTCAATAGACAATAAGTACGCAGTTATCTAAAAAGTTGAGGAATTTATTCTCTGTAATCTAATGTTTTATTGAAAATTGGATACAGTTGTGGATTCCTAGTGAGGAACCGCACAAAATATTGAACGACAAAAATAGATATTGAGAAAGAAAAGTAGGTTATATTGAACGTAACATGCAAACTTGAACACAAGTTAGTAAATCCAGGAATACTATTAGTAAGAAATAAATATATACAAGTCTTGAAGTGAAGTCGTTGAAAATAGTATATCCGTGTATATTATTCTAGCTGAGTGGAGCTCAGAGCTTGTCTGACTTCTGACGAGATAGTCTCTGGGTAACTTCGGTATTTCTTGGTAACTTACGTATCAGTTCCGGTACTCTCCAATAACTCTAATGGATCTCTACGATTATCCTCAAACCTCAACTGCCAACTGCTGTGCTCTCTAAGGCAGGAGTATATGTATACTCAGTCGAGTTCATTATCATATACAAAAGGGGAGATCCCACAACATTTACTATAGTTATATCTCTTATTTTCTGATAATGTCGTGTATGAGCTCCTGTATCTACAAAAATCAGCACGTTTAAACACATACAAAACTCAAAATTATTTTTTTTAAATATTGGTGTTCGATGAATTGAACTAAGCTTTTCTATTTATGATCCGTAAATATAGTTTTTACTTAAGAAAAATATTACCTAAAAGTAATAAAGAAATTTAAAAGATTTTAAACTTTATAAATTATTATAATTAAAAATCTTTACAAAATGAAAACAGTTTTTGTAAAAATTCATTATTCATCGAATTTTTTTTATAAGACAATAATCTCTATAATATATCTTATTCATAAAATCAATTAAAAACTTTTCTAATTAAACAATGTCTTAATTTGATTACATTTTTATTTTAAGATTCGGAACAGAATTTCTCTAACTGGTGATTTAATTTTATAAAAACTTTGATGATTAAAATTCTCCAAAGAGCTTTGCTTTTTAACTAATATAAACATTAAGTGGTGCAAAAATTAATTTCTTAAACTTTGTTAAAATTAATTAAGGGGTAGCAGTTGCAAGAAGAAATATATTTTTACCAAGATTTTCTAAAAATAAAAACATTTATAAAATAATTTTATTCGTTTGTGAATAAGTCCCGAAAGTTTCATTAAAATCCGAAAATTATTTGAATTTTCCAAGAATATCCGAATCAACGTCTTTTTCACCGCAAAAAGAGACTCCCGTTTCTTATACTGATCTGTGCACACTCCACCCGCTGATACAAAAAAGAGAAGCATTTTTAACCAAAATTTAAAAAAAGGATAAATATAAAATTTAATAATCAAAAAGATTGTTGGTCTTTCTTTTTAATAATAGCAGAAGGTTTTATCGATAAAACATTTTTTATTACGTTTGGCACACTTTTTCATAATTGCATGCTAAAGTTTTAGCAAATCCATGGTGGTATCTCTCTCTCTCTCTCTCTCTCTCTCTCTCTCTCTCTCTCTCAATGTGTATATATATATATATATCTTACTAACAGTAAAAGCGCTCGATACGTTGTAGAGCAATATACATTGTAGTATTTTTATTATTATTAGTATTTATATTAAAAACTTTTCACCGCTACACAAGAGCTGTCGTATTTCTGTACTGTTAATAGTAACTAATCAAGCGAATTACGGTTCGCAAGAGTTCGTGATATATATATATATATATATATATATATATATATATATATATATATATATATTATTGTAGGCATAAAATTTTATAATGGCAAGGAACAAAGTCAATTTCATACTTACAGACATTTATAGATGATGGAATAACAATAGATGGAATAAAAAATAAGAAATACGAAAACGACCGACTAGTTTCATTCCCATTCTTCATTAGAGTCAACTGGGAAATTTTAATTCAATTTTTCAATATTTAAAATATTAAAAGATGAAAATAAATTATAACATACTGGGGAAAAATGGGGAGGGTACGGGCCGATAGTACATTCTCTCTGTTTACGGAGAGACGGGGTCCTGGTTTTAATATATCTCGACTCCAATGCCTGTAAATTAAATGTAGATTGTGAACCAGACAACAAAGTGAACTGGTTCACACTGAAGCCAGTTACACAATTTCTGCTACTTATCGTGTTCACAAGTTGACTCGCACAAACATCCGTTTTGAAAATTTTTAGTGGCACATACTGTTTTTTTCTACAATCTAATCTCTGTGACGTTCTTTCTATGTAGTCATTACCACAACTACAGATAAATTTATAAATAACAGAAGAAATATGGTAGGGAGGAAGTAAGTCCTTTTTCATAGACAGGAAAGCAGAACGAGTGCCAAGATGGGCCCTAAACTAAGCAGAAACATAACAAGAAGTAACTGCTCTAGAAATTTGCTTAGCCAGTTGCTCACTACGTGAACCAATATAAAGTCCTTAAAATTTACAATTAAAAAGGAGTCCGAATGTTCTTTATCATTTCTTGATGTTTTTGCTCATCGGACTCCAACTAAATTTGAAACTTTCGTGTTTCATAAAGCCACGTTTTCAAGATTGTACACGTAGAGTACACGTAGAGTACATGTGGAGTTAGATTCTATCCGCAGCACCTTATCTAAAAATGGTTATCCCAGTGATGTTGTTGATGGTGTGATGCAGGATAAAATAATTTTTTTTTTAAGGACAAGCCGTATACTGTGGAAAAATGTCCGGTGTACTTAAGGCTACGTTATATTGGTTCATGTAGTGAGCAGCACCTGGCGGCTCGACTCCAGCCACTTTTTCACCGACGAGATGTGGCTTCCCTCTGTTTCTTCTACAAATATTTTCATGGCTTCTACACCAACGAGCTTAGCTCACTGGTGACCCCTCTACAGGAATTTACTCGAGCAACCAGACTAGCAACAGTTTAAACAACCAAATACAGCAGCCATCAGCTTCTTTTCTCGCACTTCCAGCCCGTGGAACTTCCTTTCATATACTTACTTCTCTGATAGCTACAATCTCCAAGAGTTTAAATGCAATGTCACTGTCATCTTTTATCCCCTTGGCTAAATAGTGGCCATTTTATATTTTTAATTTTGCACATGCGTGTTATTGTTTGTTTTTGATTTTGATGTCTGCTCAGTATTGTAGCGCCAGTTGGGCATCGTCTGTGAGAAAAAGAGCATCATGACGCAATTCACCCTGCCAGAAACTTGGAAACGGCATGCTGTACTGCTTGGCGTTCGCGCCGGAAGCTTCAATACAAACATTTCAGAATGTTTGGGTGTTAAGCTGAGGACATCGCAGAGGATTCAGAAAGATCACCCCATTTTTAGGTGAGTAAAAGTGAAAGAAAATATAGTCTTAAAGTAAAAATCAATGTGTTTGTATGACCCTTGCTTGCAATATCTGCACCAAGCCTACGACCGACTGACATCACAAATCTGTTGCATTCATCATTTGTAATGCTTTTCTAAACATTTAACGCAGCCTCTTTCACTTCTTGTTTGGTTGTTTTTGAAGGGGGTTCTTTCAGTTTCTTTTTCAGGAAATATTAGGTTATCCCAAAAGTTCGTAAACACTTGCAAAAAATTAAAATTTTACTCGCCAAGTAATGTAAGGTCACCAGAAAACATTTGCAAAAAATTGAAATTTTATTCTTTGCGAATAAAATTTTAATTTTTTGCAAATGTTTTCTCAACAAATGTTTTTTCAACAAAAATTATTTTTAATAAAAGACCATCATTTTCCAAGAGTTTCTGCCATCGATCTACAAGCTTTCGGATCTGGTCAAAATACCATTCAGCCGGCTTCGAATCAAAGAATTCTTGACACGCTTCCTCGACTTCATCAAACGAGTCAAATCGGCGGCCCTTCAGAAAGTGTTGCAGTGAGCGGAAAAGGCCGTAATCTGATGGAGCACAGTCAGGACTGTAGGCTGTATGTGGCAGAACCTCAACGCCGTCTAGCTTTTCAAACTTGTCTTTGGTCTTCCTGGCGATGTGTGACTTGGCATTGTCCTGCTGCATCAAAGCGCGTTTTTGGTTGATCAGAGCCGGGTACTTTTGCTTTAAGTTTTCGTAGACCTGCTCAAGTTGCTGATAGAAAAGTTTGGCACTGATGACACGACCATCCGGAACCAACTCAAAATGCACGATTCCTTCAAAGTTCCACCAAACGCACAAGATGACTTTCTTGCCAAATCGATCTTGTTCTGGAACCGATGGTTCTCTTGCCCTTTCTGAACCCATCGTTTGTCTCGATTGTGCTGGACCAGATAGACCCATTTCTCGTCGAATGTCACAATGCGCTTCCAAAACGCTCGTCCAATGGATTTAAACTCGTCTGTTGGCTTGTGCTTCGGTGAGTTTGGTGAACAAAATCTAGTTGCTTCAATTGTCGATTTGCCAACTCAAAGCTCATCAGCCAATTCTCGAGTGCTCGATGAAGGCGCAATGTCCAACCCGGTTTGCAGGTCTCCATCATCCAATTTTAACGGCCGTCCCGAATGAGGCTTATCTTCAAGATTCATGTCGCCAGAAT